>JAZKJV010009629.1:872500-1069990 GCA_037367405.1 Ottelia alismoides | reverse complement strand
TTAATTTTACCAAAGGTTGAAAATATTTAACAAAAGGTTTTCCAAATAGTTTTCAAAAGATTTTTCGAAAAGATTTTCAAACTATTTTTCAAATATTTTGCAAAAAACATCTGTACCTGATTTATTAATCAGTAAATACAAAAAGAATTTGATGAATAATAAACATCTTTTTATTAAAATATTTTAATGAATTAGTCGGTATTTTTCGCCATAAGTACTATTAAAAATACAAAAGTACGAGTTATGGCTAAAGTAACAGAGTATATACGACCCCCCTATACTTAGCTTGAGCTATGTCCTCATAGATCAGAGAGAAAAGAGAAGACATAACTCATACTGTGTATAGGAAAGCTCAAAGAATAAACGAATGAAGAAATGAACGAACCAATGAGAAGTCGATTGTCCCCCCTATACTTAGGATCAAATAATCCTAAGTATATCAGACTGTACACAAGGCAGGGATGGTCAAGGGAGGGAATGAACAGATCGTACTCAGACCGTCTCCCCCTATACTTAGGGTAAGAACTCTGCATTTATTGGGTGGTTCCGAGGGGAAATGTGTGGGAGCAGTGAGGTCCAGCATAGGGCGACGGAGGGACCTTGAATCAGAGAACCCAGGAGGGTCTGGTTGGGCTGATGAGTCGAAAAGATGCAAAAGGTGATGGGCAAGGTGTGGATGTGGTCTACGGTGGTCAGGGTAGTAGGGTTGATGGTGTACGAAGGTGTTCGAAGCTCAAGAGCTCCGGTGAAGGCTTAGAACCTAATCTAGGCTAAAACAACAGATAAAACGTGCAATAAAAGCATAAAGTTAAAGCTAAGAGCTAAGGGCTAAAGAAATCAAACCTTGACTGGCCGGAGGCCATGAGATGAAAGACCTCAACGGCCAGGTGGCCAGAGGTGGCAAGGCAGGGGTCCTCCACGCTCTTTCCTCGCTACAAAAAGCGAGGAACTCGCCTTGTCTTGACGAGCTCACTCTTGGTGCTCTCCAAGGGGTCTAAAGTGGGATAAATCCAAGCCAAAAAAATCAAAAATGGAGATGGGGGGGTATTTACAGGTGTAGTGATGGAGTGACTTTCGAGGCAAAATCACGGGTTATGAACGAAGAGTTGGAAGAAGATATGTACATGGCGTAGATGGGGAACGTACAAGGAAGATTTTTCATGAAGGTTCCCATTAGCCTCGATTGATGTATCAGTTGTAAAAAATGCGAGAATGAGGCTCCTCTTGATCTGTCAGAACGGGTGTAGGGAGGAGACATACAATTGACCTTCTGTCAACTAAAGGACATACCAACTAGAAAAAGGCTGGCTAAAATTAATTGTAAATTCAGAATTGAATAATAAATGATTTTATTAATTTTAAGTTACAAAATTAAAAAAATATTATTTTTAAATTTATTTATCATGATATTTATTTATTTTTTATAGGTATATAATTATAGGTTACTTTTTAGTGTTACTATATAGGTATATTTATCTATGTTTTTGTGACTTTTATTTTTGTAATTTTTATTTTATTATTTTATTATTTTATTTTATATAATTATAACTTACTTTGAGATACTTAAATATATTTTTATTATATTTTTCTGATGTAATATACACACTTAAATAAATAGGTAGATTAATATATAGGTATAGTTATTGTATATTCATCTATGTATTTTCTTTACATATTTTATTTTAGAGTTTTCTTTGTGGTTTTATTTCATTTTTAATATGTACATATATTATAAATAATATTTACAAAATTATAAAAATATAAAATTACAAAAATAGTAAAGAATGAATAAAATGAATATTTTAATCCGGTACATTATACAATAGGGGTCCAAAACCTAACTTTCACACCTTAACTCTAAAAAATATAAAACCACCTTCAT
This sequence comes from Ottelia alismoides, assembly GCA_037367405.1. NCBI lineage: Eukaryota > Viridiplantae > Streptophyta > Magnoliopsida > Alismatales > Hydrocharitaceae > Ottelia > Ottelia alismoides. The sequence goes on along the minus strand of JAZKJV010009629.1, from coordinate 1,068,108 downwards.
TAAATAGCTCATTAAAGTTATATACAAATTAAGTGATTTTGATATAATTTAAGTTTTTGTTTGAGAGATATGGGTTTGGGAAGTTAGGGTTTTGGAATCTTATTCAGAGTATAACTTTTGCAATATATATTATTTCTGTATGAAATCAGATTTGTATTTTTCTAAATGTTATTAACTACAACTTTCATGTACAAATTTTCGTTATTTGAGGTATAAAAAGTGGAAAATAAAATAGGTCCCAAAAATTAATAATTAATGAATGAATGAAAGGGGATGTTTATTGTATTCTAGGCCCTTATCTCCCCCTACTTTATTCCTTGTCGACCTAGTCATCAAGATGCCTAGGTCTCGGAGTTTAGGATCATAAAATATCTTTATTATTTTATTCTTTTTCTTTTCTTTCCTTTATTCTATAATTTTAGCATTAAAAATAGTATTTTATACATTATTTTATACAATAAAGGGGTGAATGTTAATTTATGCAAATTAGAGGTATTTACATGCATTTACTAGGCCTTTTATGGTTAGAATGATAGAATAAAGGTGGTGAAAAGGAAATTCATCACCGGGCAAACTTCGCCCGAGTGTGGAGGGAGATCCCCAGCTCCGATGAGGTCGCTAAGGTGTCCAACAGCTTCCTGAAGGTTAGATGCATCATTTGTCTGGGTCAGATGGAGGGATGGATAGTCGGATGGTCGGTACAGTTTAGCTCAACTTGGAGCTGCTCTGCCTGAGCAGCTTGGGCTCTGTATGGTCCTCCGCGTGTGTTTAAACCTGCGGGTATACTCCAGGCTCAAAGACCAAGCTTTGGCCATAGTTTATTTAGGCTGAAAAGGAAAGAAGCAGAAGGGGGATGCCAAAGTGGCCTTTGGCTTTCGTAAGAGAAGGGGTCGATCCTAATCTTGCTCCGATGATCAAGATTTAGGGTGGTCAAGATGCGTAAGGAGATGGAGGATGAGTCGGCGGATCAATCTGTACGGTGGGATGCGAGTGAAGGAGGCTCCGACCAGTTGGTCGGAGCTAGTGAACGATGGTGGAGTAACTGGACTAAATTAGAGTGAAATGAGGAAATGAGAGGAAAGAAGGGATACCTAAAGATGCTGATGAACTCAAGAGCTTCAGGCGAAGTGGAGGGTGAGGTTATAGACTCTACCGAGCTGCGGAAGGCCGATAGGCTTATCGTGGTGGAGAACTCTGGCCACGAGCTGAGCTTTGCTCAACAGACCACCAACCAAGGCTCCAAAGGGCGCTCCAGACTCCTGTCACTCAGCTAGAGGTCGCTAGGGGGCAACAAGGTGGTGAGGAACGAGCTACTGAGCTTGGGAGGCGGAAGAGATAATTTATAGGAGAAGGCTAGGGTCCAGAAATATCAAAATATTAGCGAAACCATAGCGTGATCCGACTGCGCCTAGGGATCCGTGAGGATCACGGATCATAGGAGCATATTCGGGTGCACAAATCGATGCAAATGGATGTCTGACCTGATTAGGAAAAAGATGAGAAGAATCTCCGGTGAAGCAGGTTGTCGGGTCAGGTCAGCTGGGAGAGACGGTTGACCACGGTCAACAACTAACGTGGACCAATCAGAAATCAGGATTTACAAAATAAAAGAATATTAAATATAAAATAATGAATGACTTTAAAATGAAATGTGAATAAAACGAAAAATGTTTATTATTTTGTAAACTATTTTTATGCGATTTTTAACTATTTTTATGAAAAATATATGTAAGGTATATACATTATAGTGTATTATATACATGTATTTTTATGTTATTATTTTTATAAAAATGTGTTGTATTTTATATTTTATTTATTTACAAAAAAATTTAAAGAATATAAAAAGATTTTTATTTGATTTTTATGGTTTGAATAAAGGTATTAAATAAATATGTAATGTATAGAATATACACATATGTGGCTTTTGTACAATGAATTGTGGATTTTATTTTCGTTTATTTTGTGTTTTCTGATTTTTATTTTATTTTTATTTATTCTTAGGACTATATACAAGTGTTTAAAATAATATGGTATTCAAAAAATATAAATATTTATTTGTATAGGTATTATCTATAATGTACCCTATCTCCCCCTACTTATATTCCGTGTCAACCATGCCAACGTTTGACCTTCTTTCGGAGTTTGGGTCACTTGTATTTATTCTAAATACATCCTTTTTTTCTTTTCTCTTTGTTCTTTTATTTTTGGAAAATATATGTTTGATATTTTTTATTGATTTTATAATATATTTTCCAGGATTTTTCCTGGTTGTTCCCATGATGACTTTTGTTCCTCGTAGAACGATGATTCACACCCTTGTCTCACCTTTGGCGTTGAATCGTTGCGTCGCTCCAGAAGCCTCGATCTTCTCGCTCTGTTCATCATCTATTCAAAAACCACTCCTCACCTTCCTTGAGCTTTTGAACCCGTTTTGACTAGTTTTCTCTCCACCTATTGTGCTCCAGAGCGAAAGGGAGGTGACAGCTCTCTTTCCCGACCTTCAGGAGGATCGAGGAAGGGTCGAGGCGGCTCCACCACCTCCAGCGAAGCTTCGCTGTCGAGGTTCCTTACTCAGGTGATTTCACCTTTGAGGGCTTTAATTTTCTTCAGTTTCTTTTGCATTTTTATTTTGACGTAGTCGTAGGATCTTAATCCCACCTTCTTCTTCTCGTTCCACCCATCGAATCACCTAACGACTCCCCTCGCTGGAGCAAGCTCCGGTTGTCTGCAATTTTACCGCCCCATGCCTCCATCACGCCACCACGGGGTCGAGGAATTTTGCCCTTGACCCTCTCCCCCTTTTTGCAGTTCCAAGGACATCAAGAAGAGCCTGGGGCTCATTTTGCGCCTCGTCGAGGTCCCTGGGCACCGCCAGCTCCGCCACCTCCTCGCACGAGCTCCGGCCGTCGCTGGAGATTTATGGAGCCACCAGCATCGCAAGGAAGACTCATGAGGCATCTCATCCACTTTTGGAGCTCAAAGAGAGGCCGGAGGACCGATATCGAGGTCGGGGAAGATCGCCTTGCCGGTGTTTCCTCCCCGTTCTTCCTCCTAGCCCCCCCACCCCCCCACCCCGTCGTCCGATCAAGACCGGATCGCCCAGGAAAGCAACCATCGTTAGATCCGTTGCATCTGCAGCCGTTCGATTGACATCAACAACCTAATCTGGGTTGCACAAGCGAAGCGTCATCGTCGCCCCTACGCGTGACTCGCGTAAAGTGGAGAGCGGCGAACCATTGGATCGCGTTGCCTGATACACTCGCCATTTTGTATATAAAGTTTGAACCGTAAACTTTTATTTGAAGATTAATATTTTGTGTAATATTTGCAAAGACACCCCTGTAGTTTCCATATTTACAAAGGCCATTGTCTATGTCACCTCACATGACTCGCGCGTGTGGGGGCAGGGTATTTTGCGTGGGGGCCCTCGTTACTTCTGTTATTTTCATTAAGTCCAGGAACTATTTTGTAACGTTGTAGTTTTTGTGGTGATTTTGCATTTCAGTCCCTTGGCTTTTTGATAATTGCTATTTGGTCCCTACCAGTTACGTGCCTTGCGCACGTGACTTTGGAACTTTTGCACTTTGACCCCTGGGTTTTTAGCGATTAATATTTGGTCCATAATGTTTTTATTGCAGTATAAATTGTGTGGACAAATTGCATCTGTACCCCTGGACTTTTGCATATTTACACATATACCCTTGTCAGGCTAAAATTTCTTTTTTTTCCTTTTATTTATTTCATGCATCTCTAAAATTAAAAAAATCCCCAAAAATTAGCATAAGTTTTTGTTGTATTGATTTCCACGCCATATTTTTATTTTGCATTTTTGTTGCATTTTAATATTTATAAAAAATCAAAAACATGCATTTTCATCTCTGTTTGCATTAAAAATCCATAAAAATTATAAAAACTTCTTGAAAAATTTGCAAAAAAATATATTTTGAGTATTTGTATGTGTTTTTTATTCAATCTAAAAATCATTAAAAGTATAAAAGAAAAATCAAAAAAATAAAAAACACTAAAAAATACAACAATTTTAAAAATTCCTAAAAAATACTAAAAATATAATTTCTGTGTCTAAATTTTCTTTATTTTATTACCTTTAATTAAAAATTAATTTACAGAATTTTTGCTACTGATTACTATTTTTATCTCCATTTTAATATCGGATTAATATTTTATTCCCTATTTTGATTTTTTGTGACTTTAAAAATACCGAAAAAATCAGCAAAAATATAGAAAAATCATAAAAACATTAGAAAAATAAAAAAAGCCTGAAAATAGTTTATTTTCTGAATTTTGCTCATTTATAAGTATTTTTATAAATACATTACCTGTCTCTTTTCTTAAATTGTATATACACTTTATTTTATAATTCAAAAAAGAAATTAAAAAAATAAAAATATAAAAAGAGAATACAAAATCAGAAATTAAAAATCAAAATATAAAATCAAAAATATAAAAAAATATATAAAATTAAAAACTCTCAAAAAATAGCACTTGTTTAGATAAATACATCACACTCACTCTTATGCATTGATTTCACCCGATTTATCCTGCTTGTTCCCTGTGTTCGACCTCTACATACTTGCTTCTATACACATCTTTTATGTAGAGTTATAATAAATTTTAATTCCACACTTTGATTTCTTGATATCATTTGTGGGTTAATTGTTGACTGAAGTTCGTATTTCTTGCGGGTCGCCTCAGCGACATTGTGATCCCGCCTTGTGTGGATTACTCTAGACCCATGAAAAAACGCCTTCAATAGTGATGCGGTCAACGTGGCTCGATCAAGGACCATTAGATCAGAGAGATCTAATGGTGTGGTGGTTGCTGTCGTGGTCTGAAGCGGGCTATCAGATCAAGATTGATCAGACAGTATCTGGAGCTGGAGACGATGGGCGACGTGGCTGCGTAAGGACCATTAGATCCTCCTGATCCAACAGAGGTGGGAGTGGAAGATGTGGCTCGTTTGGGACCGTCCAATCTTGGAAATCATACGGTAGCTGCTTTTCTTGCTCCTCAGGCATGCCGCCTCTTCTGGCGGACTTGGCGGGGCTCCGGTGAAGGTGTCATGGCTCCGCCGCCTTCCCCTGTGCTCGTGGAAGCTCGCCGGCGACTCCTGTGTGACTCGGATCAATCGTGGAAGTGCCAGGAGTCCACCGGAGGCTCTGGAAGCTACAGGAGTAGTCTGTAGGCCGGTGGGGATGAAGCTCGAAGGAGCTCCGGTGATGTTTCTGTCCAGTGAAGAGGAAGCTCCTGCAAGGTTACCTATTGCCAAAAATTGTGGTGCTTATGTTCGTGGAGTGCAAGGGATGTGCGGTGAGGCCTGGAAGCGGGGCGAAATTGGTCCGGTGACTTCCTCCACCGTGAAGGCGGAGCTTTGGTCGAAGTGTAGTGTGGTGCATTGTCGAAGCTATTGAATAGGTACGCGAAGATCAGAGCTCCAAGGTAGAGCTCGGTGGACGGTCGGTGAAAGGTGAAATCGAACGAGTTGGTAGAATAAATATAGAGACGAACAAAGGAAAGAAAGAAGAAGATCAGATAGAAAATGGAGGGGTCTACCTGCAGATTGGAAACTCGAAGAGTGCTCTCGGTCGTCGCTCGAGGGATGGTAGCGGGCCCGAGCTCAAGCAGCTCGTCAGAGGAGCTGCGGCACAGTGGGAATATGCCGTGGATCTCGCCAAAGGTGAAGACCTGTCGTCGCTCGATTTCACCCTCAATTGCTGTCACCAATGGGAAGCTAAGAGCTCTAAGATACCTCTCGCTATGGCATATGGGGTGAAAAGAGGCCGGAGGTGCTTGATTTATAAAGATAAGGTGGAGGTGGCAGTGATGAGAGGTGAGGTTTCGTGGAGCGTATGGAGCGACAAGGACGGGCATTATGGAGATCATGGAGGCCAGCAAGGATAAGAGAGGTATGGGCTACGTAGTGGAGGTGATAGAGGGCGGAGATGGTGACTGGAGTGGCCAGAAATAGAATGAGGGCAGAGCCGTCGTGAGGTGGGCGACGTGGGCGAGGCTCCTACAGGAGGTAGCCGACGACTTCCTAGCCATTGGATCTAGTGATCCAACGGCCAGGAGTTGGGCATGAGGAGACGGTCCAGATCAGATAGGGGATGTACGATCGGAGGGTGTAGAGAGCACCACGTGGCATCATGGGAGTGCAACGCTAAAGAACGGTAGGGATTATATCAGGCGAAGGATTGAAGGGTTGTGATTGAGCGTGAGTGAGTGGGTGGGATCTAATCATCAGGGCGAAGATCCAGTGGCCAAGAGCGTGCCACGTGGAGTGCTATGGTTGGAGCGAGCGTTAACGGCCGAGATGAGATCTAGGGGAAAGATCGAATGACTGTGGTGAGTTGCGAGATGGAAGGCCCAGATCTGGAGAGAGGATGACTGATCGGACGACTCAGGAATGGGGGCATGTGGCGAGCAATGGAGTGGGCCACGTGGCGCAATCAGAGGGCGCCACGTGGCCCAATCTGGTTGGCTGAAAGAGAATGTGAGATAAGAGTAAGAAGATGGCTGAATTTGGAAAAACTCAAAACATGAAAGTTGTAGACCTCGATGAGTTCTACAAGTTTCATGTTGACTAAAAACGGAAATGAGGTCAAATAAAGTAATAAATTACAAGGGTACAAATTTACATACATATAGTGTACAATGGGATCCCAAAACCCAAGTTTTGCATACGAGCTCCGATTTAAATGAAACTGGTATCATTTTGAAGGTCTCTGAATGTGCGTTAATTTAAAAGTGAGTAGACCTAGATCGGAAGCTATATGAGAGAGATATGTGCATTCTAAGGTCCATGGTCCTTAACTTGGTTTGGGGTTTTATTGGGCAATTACTCATGTTAGCAATTTTTGGTATTTTTCTTATATTATTAATTAGTGATATATACAGTATAAAGTAAATTTATGGAATTTAGGGATAGTGTAAAATATATACATATAGGGTGAATTTTACAAGTGATGTGGGCTTCTCATTTAATGCAGATGCAAATGCTAAGATGCAAATGTTATCAATGAATGTATGAATGCTAATTATGCAATTTTTGTGGAAATATGCTCCTAATTGCTTGGGAACAAGGCTCTATTTTCAACTTTACGAGTGATGAATCATATATTCATCAGTCCTCCATAGGACCCGCTCAATCGACGCGGAAGCCTTCCATGACCACTCATGTGCCTTCCGATCGACCATCGGAGCTGAGGATCCCCTGGGCTCCGGTGAAGTTCGCCTGACGTTGTTCGTCCAGGCATCTTTAGCACCACTAGATAAGCCCAACTCCTCCAGATTACATTTGGATTGCCGACACAGCAAACTTTTCAGACCGTTGGATGTCAGATCTAGCATATCTATGCCCCACGTCCCTGACCAGTTCTGGAGCGTCAGATCTGACACCTGCAGCGGATCAGAGCCGCATGATCACGGCTCCACCAGCGACCTCCACGTGTCCCCACACACCTCTCACGTGCTGCAAGGGTATATTGCACTCTTTGCCTCACACTTTTTATACTTTATGTTTTAGTCTGTTAAATAAAAATTATAGTTGGAACTATTTGCAATTTAGTCCCTAGAGTTTCTGGTATTTACATTTTAGTCCTTCCTGCCTGGAGACACGTACCTGATCATGTGCACTGTGGTGTTTTTGCAACTTTTCTCCTGTAGTTTTTTATGGTTAATGTTCGAATGAGAAAGTTACTAAAATTGCATTTATGCCCCTGTGCGTGGATTAAATGACATGTGCGTGTTTTCATGGAATTTTTGCATTATTTACCTTGGACATTTTATGCCTATTATCGTAGACTTAAACTATTTGCATTTAGGTCCATATGACATGTGTGTCTTGTTTTTGATTGAATAAATATTAAATCTACTCCAAAAATTCCACAAAAATAACTAGTACCTCCTGCTACTAGGTAATATTATTGGTAATTTGTTTGATGCAATTTGATTTTATTTGCTATTTTCTAAAAATCAAAAACCCAAAAAAGTGTGCCAGTCTAATTTAGAAAATCCATAAAAAGTATAAAAATACCCTAAAAATTCTACAAAAATTCCTTTGTGCCTGTTTTGATTCATTATCTTTTATAAAACCCTTAAAAATCATAAAAGACATAAAATCTTATAAAAATCATTAAAAATTCTATAAAAATAAAAAATGAGTTTTCAATTTCTGTAGTTAGTTATTTTTATCTATTTTGACATAAAATTACAACCAGGATATTTCAGGAACTTTAGATATTTTAAAGTTGCCTTTTCATCCAGGTTGTACACTGTTTTGATTTTTGTGCTTTCTTTCATTTTTAATAAAATTATATAAAATTTTGAAAAATCCCACAAAATACCCAAAAACATTTGCATATTTTTAAAATATAAAAATATTTTTATTTTGGATTTTTTAGCCTTTTAAGCCTTAATAAAAAATTTTAGTGTGATTCCTTTTATTTTCTTATTCCTTTTCTATTAAAAAATACAAAAATTGCAAATTAAAAACCACTAAAAATATGTCTTTTCTTCTCTGATTTCTTGACTACTTCGTAGGCTTAGCTCGTGCTCCTTGTGTTTGACCCTGGTGGCTATACCAGGTTAAATAAATAGCAAGACTGTTTCTTTTGATTTTCGTGATTGATTGCTTTTACTGGTGGTCTTATTTTTTTTATTGATCGTGCCTTGCGATTCGGGTCGCAACGACCTTAGATATTACTTAACCCGAGTTGCCTGGGGCTGTCATCACCTCCTCCTCCTTTTCCTTATCTATTCATGATATAATTCGGCATATCTTGAAACGCAGTCTCTGCTAGGGCTTGCTCTGTCAGCTGCTGCTAAATGGCATGGATAGACGCCAATAACTGAGCGTTCACCAGATTATTATCAGGCATCTGTCCCTGCTCTGGTTGGGAGGGTTGTTGACTCTTGCCCTTTCCTTGAGGAGCCATTTCAGAGTCTGAGTCTAAATTGATGAATTCCGTGTTCGGATCCAGGACTGGGAGTGTCTTCTATCTGCAATGTGAAAAATCTCCAATCATACCACTTGCAATTGAATCTTCAGCTGCCAAGATGGATCTGAAATTAGGGTCAATTCCAGAGTGATGTGAATGAAAAAGATATGGATTGTAATCGTCTCTCATTCATAACGATGAAAATGGGATAAAGGTGATCCCGTCTTATTGGGTGGTCAAGAAGGATGAATAGAAAATGAGGAGTCTAGAGATCGACCCGCAAGGTCCGAATCGGGTTCTCGGGAATCGCCTCGAATTATTGACAAGTTCAAGTCAATGGAATCGATGTAGGTGTCGGTGGGGTTCCGACTAAGCCATCCATGATCGACATCGTGAAGCAAGAAGAAAATCGATGCAGGAGGAAAGATACGGTGGTCAACGAAGGAGAAAAAATGGAATGTAAAATAGTAGAAAGGCTTGAATTGAGCAAGGGTCAAGAGGAAGACGTATGACAAAATTTGCGCAAATTTGCGGGACTTTATTCTTTTAACCTTAATCTAGATCCATACAAACACAATACAAAATTGGGTTCACCAACTCACGCCATGTGAAGCAGTGAAGGTTCAACCATTTATTATCTTTTCACTTTTAGAGTTGTTATTTTCAGGCATATATTATAACAAGTTCTTAGCACGCTAACCCTATAGGAGAGAGAGTACTGCCAGAAAAAGTATCACGTAGTTGTGCTCGTCCTTTGTAACATGAAGTCTGTACTTTTTGAGGTCCTTGTAACCCTTCCTGGATCCCTACTCAGCCAAATAAATAGAGAGAGGAAACCGATAAGCGAAACCTCTACTTTGGTTCTCGCTCGCAATGGAATCACCTGTGAGTGTGCAAGAACCTACTCGGATGCAAACCGATGAGACAGAAACCCAGGTGAAGGCGTGGCCAATGCTGAGTACTTCAGACCATGCCGGTGTTCCACACAAGGCGGGAACACCATCGTTGACAAGGCCCTACTCGGTCACGTACAATAGAAGCGTCATTACATCAGAAATCCAGGCGATACACAAGGTAGTTACCAACTGGGTTTTTGGGCTCTAATCCTTAGCGGGTCATGCCTCGCTCATGGGAGGGGTTTTGGTCCCCTCCGAAGGTACTTGAAAATAATGAGGGCTTTATGAACCCAAGACAATGATAGTCCATTACGGATTTTAATTAAGGTCAAAGTTTATTTAGCAGTCCCCTTGTTTTAATTTTTGGGTTTTCACTTTTTTTGATCGGTTTTCATGCAAGCGCCTAACGTTTTTGTATGTTTTCATTTAAGTCCTAGATGCTCAAAATCAGAGGGACATAGCGAAAAAGCCGTGCAAGTTTATTCAATGATGGAAATCTACCATTGAATCTAATGATGCATGTTAAGTTAGAGGACTTACAGTGCTTCCCAGCTCTCTATGTGGTATGCAAAATAGAATTTTTAAACCTATTCTACTTAGCGATGTGAAATCGAAAAAATTATCCTAAATAATAGCTGCTATTAATCGTGAAGAATCAGTTGTTAGTTATTCACGAATGAGACCAAGGTTTGGTCTTTGATGCCAATCGGTGCCTGCCACAACGGGTCCTGCACGCGCTACATACGACCTCTCTCGGCACATGGTCTCAAGTCTGAATTTACTAACATTATTAATTTGACTAGATCCAAACGTAAAGGACTATAGGAACAAGCATTCTTATTAGGGTTTGGACCTAGTTATTGAGTCAAGCAACCTATGTCTAGGGGCTCCATGCACACAAAACAAAATAAAATATGGCGGAAAACTCAAAACAGCAGAAAACAAAATAAAAGAAGGCGAGAAAATTTGTATAACTGCGACGAGGCCCCTAGGTGAAAAGACACCCAGGCACTGGACCTCATTGTGAAGAGTTGAGTCCAAGTTAATATATACATGCCAAAGTCATCTCTCTCTCACCAATAATTACATAAATTCAATTTAATCCATTTCTAAACTAAATCCCTCTCTTTGTTTCCTTGATACCCTCTCCAACTGATCATAAAGAGAAGACCAGCCTCCTCCAAGCTTGGCTGCATCGGCCTCCTAAAAAGCCATCCTCACATGGAGGGGCCTCGCATCAAAGTCACAAAAAGATAGTATTAGCACAATTAATCAACTTAAATCAACTGATTATAAACAAAGAATTAATGAATAAAAATGAATCAATAAATCAATAATTCAATAAATATTGATAGCAATAGATCAAAAATAAGTAACTATACAAAAATACGAATGACAAAAACTAGGCTACGCTCATTGCTCTCCAGCAACGGTGCCATCTGGTAACACCAGCAAAGTAGAGGGTCGTACGGTTTTACAAGGCGAAACACAATCGTGTGTTGACCACTCTGAAATCACTTGTTAATCAGCAGTTAACCCACAATATACATAAATCAATGAATAGAAAAAATGTGGAATTAAAATGTATTATTCTCTACCATAAAATGCATAGCTAGTAAGCATGTAGAGGTCGAACCACAGAGAGCAAAACAGGTAGCCTATGGTTATTTATTTACAACCAAGTCATTCATCATGTATATACATAAATCTTTTTGTTCATTTTAAATTTTATATATTTTTTATTTTTGTTTTATTTTTTTGTATTTTCTTTTTATATTTTCCTATTTTTAGATTCTTATATTTTTTATTTTCTTCTTCTTATATATATAATCGCATATATAAGGCTTTAGATATAGCATATAGAGTAATATATATACTAATAAATATGGATAAAATACAGAAAATAAATTATTTTTTGGATTTTTCATATTTTTATAATGTTTTTTGTAATTTTCTAGTGTTTTTGCTAATTTTTATGTTTTTTAAAAGTTAAATTTATCCCAAATAAAGGAGTAGATAAATAGGTCGAAATTGAGTTGGATTTTAAAATAGTAAATAAGTCCCAAAATCATCTAAATCAATTTTTAACATGTAAATATTTATATAAAGAAAATTATAAAATAGGAAAACATATTTTTGGAGTTTTAAATGATTTTTAAGATTTTTATGAAAGATTTTGGGGTTTTCAATTATTTAGCTTTTTCTTTTTCCATTTTAAGTGATTTTTGGTCTGTAATTAAAATATGATACAATATACGTTATTTAATTTTTTTGGAATTTTTTGATGCATTTTTATATTTCTTTGGTATTTTCTAATCTATACAAGGAATAAATAGGCTCCATTTAATTTTTAATAAATACATAAAATGCACAAAATGGCTAAATCAAATATGGCATGAAGATACATGTCACAAGGAATTTCATCCTATTTTTGAGTATCTTTAGGAGCACATTAACTATATTTAATAAATAGACAAAAAGCATAAAAATATGTATCCTGACAAGGGTATTTTTTCAATTAAAATAAACATCAAGGGTTCATCTACAAATGTGCCTAAATAAAACAATATTTATTTAATGTTTATGAACTATTTCATAATTACAAAAATCGCTAGGGGCATCTATGCAAATTCACCACCTCATGTGGGACGGCACGCGAGGTGACGTGGAATAGACCCAAATGCAAATAATAAAAGTATTGGGTCCTATTTACAAATTTTCCAATTATTTTTAAACTTTACATTTTATTTATAGAACTAATAATTAAATATACAAAATTGGGGGGCTAGATTTGCAAATTACCCCATAAGGTGCGGTCCGATGGTAGGGCTGGATTCACTTGACACATGGTCGCTCCACATCGTACGATGAAGCTTCACCTTCAATGCTCCAGATTAAATCTTTGATGCTCGATCGAATGGTAGAGAGGTGTCGCGATCCAACAATCGTTGCAATCCTGGACGAACGGACATTTATCGGATGGCAGAGGATAGCTCGAAGAATAGGGAAGGAGTTCCCCATCCCTGAGATTCGATCCGGTGATACGCGTGCGTCTGACAATCCCACGAGCAGCAACCGCTTCAAAAAGCTTCATGGGCGTCTATCGTCTGGAGGGTTATAGGGTTCTGAGGCTCGTCGGAGCTCTCCAGTGAGGTCGGGAAAGCTTTGGGCATCCAGGTAGCTCTTGTCAACAAAATCGACCCCCGCGAGGGTCGATTGGCTCCCCAGACCTGCACAACAAACTCAAAACAAACAACGGAGGTCTGGGGGGCTTTATTGAGTGGAGAGGAGCGAAGGTGGGTCGAAGCGGAGATCTCCGGTGAAGTTGCAAAGATGGAGATCCGATCACCAGATCGAGTGTCGATCTGGGTGATTAAAGGTGTGCGGGGCGAAGGGAAAAGATAGGGGAAGGATATGAGGGTGATCTGAGCGACGGGGAGTAGATGATCATGCTGGGAGGATCTCGCCGGAGCTCAGCTTTGGCAAACTACGCTTATCCCTATTGACACTAATTTAACTAGCTAGAACCTAAACTAAGAACAGGAAACTAAATCTACAATGAAATGCGATGAAAAGGGACGATAAAAGAGAATCTCTTATACCTGGGGATGACCAGGGAGCAGGGTCGCCGGAGTTGGCGACCGTGGGTGTACCCCATCCTCTTGGAGCTCAGCACGGCCACGAGGAGACGCCTCCTATCATGAGGGACTCTACTAAGTGAAAGACCAGGGCTCCTAGACTCGTAATGGTGACCAAAATGATAATGGAGAATGAAGGTTTTATTTATAGAACAAAGTGAACACCCTTATTGACCAGACAAAATTACGAATTCAGGTATATATGTAAGGGATATAATGGTTGGGCGTGTATGTATAATAATCAATGATCATTTCGTGTGAAGGAGTCGAAGGAGATGAGTCGAAGAGATGCCAAGGGAAAAGGAGTAAAATCGGGGAGATGACAGGCTGCGTTAAATCTGAGGGCTGGGGGGAGAGTTGACCGAGGGGTCAACAATCCTTGGAATGGGATTGGTCAAACTCAGCTCGCTAAACGAAAAAACAATAATATTTTCGAAAATAATTAATTAAAAATAGTGTTTGAATTATTAATTTTCAATTATAAAATAAAAAATGTTTATTATTTTATGTAGTATTTAGTTATGATTTTTATTTTTTTTTGACTTTATTTATTGGTAGTTAATTTTTAATGGTGTATTTATAGGTATAGTTGCCTATATTTTGACTATTTTATTTTTATTATGTATATTTTATTTAATTATTTTATTCTTTTATTTTACATATTTATAATTTATTTTTTGGTGTATAAATATATTTTTATTTTGTTTTTATGATGAATTTTGTTCATTTAAATAAATAGATAGATATAATACGTAGGTATACTTATAGGTATTTTATCTATGTATTATAAACATCATTATATTTTAATTTATTTTCTTGGGATTTATTTTGGTTTTATACTTTTAATAGAATATAACTAATATTCACAAGAATATAAAATTATGAAAGAATAGAGTTTCCTTTTATTTATGTACAAGTAATATTATGGGATTTTGCCTATGTATTTATATAGACTTATTTGATTTTATATGTTCTTTTTGGTTTTATTTTAATTTTAATGTGTACATATGCTATGAATAATAATTACAAAATTATAAAAATATGAATTTTTAAAAATAATGAAGGATGAATAAACTGAATATTTTAATCAAGTATAATGTATAATGAGGGTCCAAAACCTAACTTTCACACAGTAACTCGAAAAAATATGAAACGACCTCCATTAAATAGCTTATGAAAGGTTATATATAACTAGAGGTGATTTTGATACATTTTGAGTTTTTGTTTGAAAGATATGGGTATGTGAAGTTGGGATTTTGGCTTTTTATTTTATGTATAAAATGTACATTGTGTATTATTTTTGTACAAAATCAATTTTATATTTTTATTTACATTATTATCTACATGTACAAAGTTTCTTCATCCGATGAATAAATAATAAAGTATGAAATAGGTGTCAAAATGGATAATTAAAGATGTAAAGAATTGTGTTTTTATTATATTTTTGGCCCTTATCTCACCCTATGTTATTCCTTGTCGAACAACCCAATTCTTGACTTGGTCTCGGGATTTAGGGTCATAAAATCTCTTTATATTTTATTCTTTTTCATTTCTTCTCTTTTTTCTATAATTTTGGCATTAAAAACCATTTTTTACACAATAAATGCAATAAATAAGGAATGCTATTTTGTACAAATTAATGCTATTTACATGCATCAGCTAGGGTTTTTAAGGCCAAAATGATAGAATAAAGGTGATGAAATAGAGATTCATCATGGTCCTCCTATCGTCGATGATTGGAGGTTGAAATTAGTGGAGTAGAATGTTGGTATGCTAAGGATCTGAAAAATCAAATAAAAGGAAGAACATCTACGGATCTAAGGTTCCAAGGGAATAAAGAATGGATGATGTTATGATATGTGGATGAATCGCCTGTGGATGCAAATCTCAGCGGAGATCAACTAGGTTATGGCCTCAACAATCGGTTGGTCAGAGGCTTGCACGCGGTAGATAATTTGATCATCGATGTTGATCTCAGTGCACCTTCTCCTTCTTACTCGAAGGCTGAGAACTAAAGATTGTCACTCTCCACTTCTCTCTCGGAGCTCACAGAATGAAGAGGCAAATGGCAGATCAGATCAAATTTCCAGATCTAGAAGGCTTTTGTAGTGCAAGGAAGAGACGAAATTCAAACATCAAAAGGTGCATGAATCGAGGTGGTAATTGGAGAAATTTATTAGGGAGAAAATAAAGAATGGATGACTTCAATCAGGTGAAAGAAGAAAGTGAAATGGATAAAAGAGACGGTCGAAATAAATTTGAGAAGAATGTGGGTCGGTGCATATTATTCGAGTCTAAGGTAGCAGAGAAGTTGATCGCGCGGATACTGAATGGACCAATCAGAGAAGGCTAGGAATGAAGACAAAATAAGCTACAGGACAAAATAGCAGAATACGTTAGAAATAAATTAAATAAATTAGGAAAAAGTTTTTAATTAAATTATTATAAAAAAATAATGTTAATA
Source organism: Ottelia alismoides (assembly GCA_037367405.1). Lineage (NCBI taxonomy): Eukaryota > Viridiplantae > Streptophyta > Magnoliopsida > Alismatales > Hydrocharitaceae > Ottelia > Ottelia alismoides. Next base: position 1,052,153 of record JAZKJV010009629.1, on the reverse strand, counting down.
ATTTAATAAATAATTTTATTAACAAATTAAATAAATTAAATAAATATAGTAAAATAAATAAAAACCTTTATTTATAGGAATATAATATATATATATAACAAAAGAATTTTTGTTAAATTATTTTTACAAATAATTACATAACTTAATCATTTATTTATTTACATAATAAATAAGGATTTTAAATATATTTTTATTTTATTTTTATGAGTTAATTAAGTGGTATAGATAAATAGGAGTATATACAAGATAGGTACATTATACATTGTCTTATTTTTGATGATTTTTAATTTTTTTTATTTTTATAAGAATTGAAATAACTATATACAAAATATTTAAAAATACAATATGTGCACATGTATACAAGAAAATAAGTGTGTGTATATATATAAATACAAGTATATACATGTGTACAAGTATACCAATATGGTCCCAAAACCTACTTTTTGCATATTAACTTTAATTTTAGTGAAAGAACTCTTATTTGGCACATATTGTTACAAAATGAACTATAAAAGTGAGTACACCCAAATCGGAGTTCATACGGTCGAGTTATGAGGTTTGGAAGTTAGGCTTTACGACTTTTAGATTTTAAGATTTATTGAAATTTATTCACATTTATTTATAAGTTATATCGTTTTTATTTTTAGTGATTTTTTGAACATTTCCGAAAAAGAATTATGTTATTTGGAGTTACAAATAATTAAATAGAAAAAAAGAAGTTTTATATATATAATGTACATATAGACAAAGGAGTCCAAACACCAAAACTCACATGATTTATTTTCACACTTTTTTGGCATTTTTAATAAATAATATTACTTACAAGACGAAGTTTAAAAGTGAGTTTGGGTAATTTGGAGTTTATATAAATAGTTATGAACCTGGGAAGTTGTACTTTTAGGCTTTTTAGGTTCATTGTAATTATTTATATATTAGGTAAATAATATTTCTGATATTTTTATAAATTAATATATATTATTACAAGGAATTTTCAAGAAGGAATCATTTTTATTTGAGGTTGTTTTATTTATGAATAAAATAGGTGAAAATATGTGCAAGGTGAAAAATGATGAATATGTACAAGTAAAATCTGGTTTTCTTGATTTATATAAGTTATGGAGACAATCTCCCCCTACTTCATTCCCCCTCGATCAGGTCAAGTCTTAACCTTCTCTAGACATTCGGGTCAGTATGCATTTATTCCATAAATACATCCTTCTTTATTTCTTTTCTTTTTCTTTTCTTATTTATTCTTTTATTTTGATTAGAAATAATGCTTAAAATACAATATTAACAAATCAATGATGAATGATAAATAATGATTATTAATTAATATATACATGTATTTTACCAGGGTTTTTAGCCAAAATAAAAGAATATAGATGTCGAATCATGGATTCATCATGGTCTTAGAGCACAGTCGAAGCAAGGAGAAGACTAATTGTGTTGAAATGGAATGAAGTGGAGGGCTTTATCGGGTGGAGGAAGTGAATCCCTAGGTGGGTCACTGACCTTTGCAAGGTCAGTTAAAGAGCAAGGTGAATTGGCTTATGGAGAAGCGAGCAGATGAGGAAGGTGAGTACACTTGAAAGAAGAATGAATTCCTGCAATTCAGATATGCTTAGATAGAATGATAACAAGCGAATGAATAAGAAGAAATTGAAGAAACTACAGAGCACACAAAACAATGGAACTAGGTTAGTACGTGTAATTATGAAAAAAGAATCGAAGATGGAAGGTGTGCCTAGAAATAGGAGCTTCAAGAACTCGTTCATTGCTCAAGATCTCATCACATGTTCGAGCTCTAGCAGAACATGGTCATGGTCTGTAATGAAGAAAGATTCCTTTGTATCTCATCGGAACCTATTCTCATTCTTAGCTCAATCAAACTCTATCAAATTATCACTCAAGGAATAGGGATGGATCGGGGTAGGTTCGCTCAAGGGCGAATGCCCTTAACGATTGTCGAAGCTGAGTATTGATGGAGGAGGAATGGGAGTTGCACGGTTGGAGGTTGGTGGTTTCAACCGTTGACGGTGAAGCACGTGAGGGAGACGAGAGAGACAACCACCTGGGTTAAGATGGATGATGAACAGGGAAGGGAATGACGTCAGGGGATAGAGGTTTGGACACGTGAGGTGGTTGCTCGAAATAGATAAATAGGGAGAGGTGCGAAGGGTTGCGACACTTGGAGGTGAAAGGCTGGAGATTGAAGACATACATGGACCATTGTATTGACATCCAATAGCCTCGATTTGGGTGCTAAAGGATCATTCTTATCTAATCATGAGATCATATCAAGTGGTGGAGGAGGAAGCGGGTGTGGTCTGAAAAGGGTCGTCTGATCAAATGATCAGACGGTCCTAGATGGATGCGGGAGGCCAAGTGGAAGCGGGCCATGTGGTCCAAGTAAAGAGAGCCATGTGGCCCAATCAGAATTGAGAAAAAATATAGGAAATGGAATAAAATAAAAAAGAGATAGAATGGAATTTAATTAGAGAAAATGGAGAACATGAAAGTTGTAGATCTCACTGAGATCTACAACTTTCATGTAGAACTCAAAGAGAGATAAAATCAACAGTACAAAATAAATATTTGTAAGTAATTTAACATAATAAATTACTTCATTTAATTTCTTTTCTTTTTTGGGGTTTTTATTTTATAAATGAGAATCGGGAGGCTGCTGCATGTAGCAGCCAAGCTGGCTGCTACATGTAGCATTCTCCCCCAAATTTTTTTATTTTTTTTGCGAAATTTCGTTATGTATATTCATCTATATATCCCTCCTACATGTCATTCAAATTTCGCGAGAAACAAAGAATCCTAAGCCGTCCATCTAGAAGGGATAGATTACAACAAATTTCAGACCGTTAAAAATTACCCGGTCTAGATGGACGGCTTAGGAGTCTTTGTTTCACGCGAAATTTGAATGACATGTAGGAGGGATATATAGATGAATATACATGGTGAAATTTCGCAAAAAAAATAAAAAAATTTGGGGGAGAATGCTACATGTAGCAGCCAGCTTGGCTGCTACATGCACCAGCCTCCCTTTTCTCTTTATAAATTAGGTTAAATTATTTATGCATAATGTCATCTAACTTTTATTGGATTTATAATAAATAATAAACACATAAAATAATAGAACCAAAATAAGGATACTAATACACAATAATTATAACTAATTATTTACAACGCAATGTTAATTAAATAATGTTATTTATTAGTGACTTTTATTGGTTTTATTAAGCAAGAGAGATAATTAAAGAGAGCAAAGTATATGAATATGGAATTCATCACTCATTCAGGATGGGAATTGTGACGCTTTAGGTCCCTATGACTTAATTCTTTAGACTCCATGAGACTGTGTCCATGAGTCGATTCAATGTGTCTAACTAGAGCTCTTTATTTCATCCGTACGACTCTTGAGATTGTGGCTTGACTAGAGACCGCGTACATAACACTTAGCTCAATCTGGATGGATTATTGAAAGATCTTGGAGTCTAACACAGGACGATACTAGGTCGCTTCGTCAAGGGTGGCTCAAGAACCATTCTTAGAGACTACCGAAACTGGTGCTTCAACCCACTTCCTCTAGCATGGACATCTAACGACTAGAGATTGGAATGAAATAAAGCTTCAGATGAGGAATGGTCTGCTAGCACAATTTTTTTCTAAGACCCCAAAACATGGGCATAACAAAAGATTCTATATCTGTCGGGGCAAAACAAGAATGCAAAGCAATACCAACAAAGAAAATATCCAAAAATAATCCTACACAAAAAAATCCAAAACAATATTGATTTTCCAAAAAAGGCTTGCTTCTTTGTGAATACTTGACTACACCGATCTAGCTTAACAAGGAAATGCGACTACACAAGTCCATTTCCATTTTTTTCCCATTCTTCTAGCTTCTCCCCCTTTCGATTGTGAATTAGCACACACCTAAACATAGAAGGCAGAAACTCATATCTTGTGAGGTTTTGATATTCTGCACAAGGCGGGAACACAGTCATCGAAGTGACCACCCACAAAATTCAAATAATTTCATCAACCCACAATATAATAATGAAATAATACAAGCGGATGAAATGTGGATAGAAAATTTATTATAACCATATAATGAATGTGTATAGTGACAAGTATGGTAGGGAGTCGAACACAGGGAACAATATGTGGTGGTGCTAATTATTTATAAATAAATTATAAATAAATAATAAGTGTATTTGTAAAATATTTACTCAATAATTAATATGTGTTTTTGTTTGTTTTTTATTTATTATTTTTTTTGATATATTTTTATAATTTTTATATTTAAATTTTATATTTTATATTTTCTTTTTATATTTTTCTGATTTTTAATTTCTTTCTATTTTAATATATATACTGCATATTTATATAGAGGGAAAAGGAGTATGCTCCCTAGGTGTAGCTAACTTACATGCTAACACCCCTTTTCCCTTGTATTTTTTTTATTTTTCTAAATTGAAACCTATTGGAATTTAGATCACAATTTGTCACCATGGTGTTATCAAAATTTCGACTTACATCGAGTCTTCTATCCCCTCCATCAAGACTGTCAAATTTTAACGGTCTCAGAATTGCTGAAATCGACCCCCTTCAGATAGAGAGCATAGGAGTCTCTGTTTCTGACGAAATTAGAATGACATGTTAGGTGATATAATGATGAATATATATATTTTCATTTTTGAAAAAAAATAAAAAAATAGGGGGGAAATGTGGGTGGGAGTAGCCAATGGCTATACCTAGGGTGTAGCCTCATTTAACCCTTCTATATAACTATATGTATGTAATATGTATAATACAATTGATATATAATATAAAATATATAAAAATTATATAAAAGTCAAAAAAATACGTAAGGAACAATCCTTTTATTTTTAAATGGATTAAAAATATAATAGGGTATTTCTAATAATTAATAATATGCTAAATTATATATAGCTACATTATTAGTTTAATACAATATAGGTTATTTCAATTATAAATATAGCTAAATATAGTAAAAACTTACAGAATCGATTGTTTTTATGTTTTTTTTATAATTTTCTGATGTTTTTGTGATTTTCATGAATTCTTGTTAATTTTTTTTTATTTTTAAATTCCTAAATACATAAAATCAAGGACTTTTTAATATAAGCCAATATGATTAGAGACATAAAAATAGCAAATGGATTAAAAATTTCTCAAAACAAATTTAATATGTAAATAATATATATAGAATAAAAACTAATATTTTTGGATTTTTTTCAAAAAATATTTTGCAATTTTTAGGGTTAGCAAGGATTTGCTAATTTTTGAGATTCTTTCCAATTTTTTTGTGATTTTTATTCCGTAGCTATAAAATACTATAATATACAACGGATAATTTTTTGGAATTTTTATTAAGGTTTTATATTTTTTAAATTTTCTGCCAAACAGGGAATAAAATAACTCTTTTCAATTTTTAATAAATGATAAATACATGAAATGGCAAAAATGATAGCATTAATAATTTGCCAATCGTGAACATACATCTATTTTTTGGAATTTTTAGAGCACGTAAGCTATTTAAAAAAGGAAAAGCAAAATTAAAATTAATTCAGGATAGCAGGGATTTATTTGCAATTAAAAATAGGGGATATCATGCAAATTTCCCAAAAGTTCTGAACTATTATTCATATTTCTGATATTAAAGCACAATTATAGAAACTACCATAGTCTAAATGCGAAATTCCAAGCTCACATGGGGGGTTACTTGAGTTGAGCTAGCAAGTACCTAAAATTAATATCCAAATAGTTTGGGGGCCTCCTTGACATTTTTACATAAATATTAAATGGGTTTAATTATTTACAAAACTAAATGAAAATTAAATAAAGAGGAAGGGGTATATATGTAATTGTCCCACAAAAGGGTGCGATCCAGCGACTCTGATTGATTCATTTGGACATGTGGTGGCTCTAGATGGTGCGATGATGGTTCGGTGTGGACAGATAGGATTAGGTCCTTGGAAAAGGATCCGACAGTTGCTGTCACTTTTATCTAGTGAGCATCCTTCAATCTGGGACAGAGGAGCAATCCAACGGTCACTGCTCCTCTGGAAGAAGAAGGAGAAACATTGTGATAGGGATCCTTTGAATGCTCCTCCCTCATGACTCTGGCTAAATCCATCGTCGCTTTGGTGCTCGAGAGGTCCCTGGAGGTTGTCCGTGGTTACTGAGCATCTCAAAAGTGACCGGGACCCGTCGGAGAGGTCTTGATTGCTCGATGGAAGTTGGGGGCCTTGGGTGTCGAAGCTCGAGATACGTAGGCCTTAGATGGACCCTTCAAGGCCTACAAAGAAGATAAAAACAACAGTGAGGCAAGGGTGATGGTCATGGCTATTATTGGTGGAATATCGAGGTGGAAATGAAGGTGGCGGTAAGGTCTCAGGCAAGGCAGCAGAGCTGACTTTGATCTCCAGATCTAGGTCGTATTTGGGTGGCTGGTGACTGTAGATAGATGGAGAAATAGAGGGGCAAAATAATGGTCTGCTGGTTAGGGTGAAAATAGGGATGTAACGTCGAGGACAGAGACCGGAGCTCCGAGGAACTTAAATCCTAAAGTTTAAGCTAATCTTGTTCATCAGAACAAGAAATAAAAATTGGGAATGGAAACTAAGTTCTAAATCTACCTAGGAAGCAAGGAAAAATACCTCAACCTGGTTGAAAGCCAAGGATATGGACCGCATGGAATGGAGCTCCGACGATGACTGGGAACCACCTCATATTGTGATCCTCCTCCCTACGAAGCAAGGCTCATTGCTCCTATCACCAACGGTGTCACCTGGAGGTTGCTTCGAGGAGCAAAGATCAAGCAGAGAGGGAACCAGCCTCAAAAAGAGGTGAATATGAATACTTGTACAGGCGAGTGAGGTGGAGACATCATCTAGGGTTTGTGGGGTTATCTAGGATGCTTGGACTTAGGCGAGGTGTCAGTAAGGATCATGGATGAACAGGGATGAAATCTTATGAAATGATCGATCCTCCTAGAGCAACGTATTAGGTGGGAAATTTCATCGAAGAGGATGAAGTAGCGTTTCCAGACGCATGCCTAGGGACGCTAGGATTGTTGACCTGGGGCCAACCTACCAAGGGCCCCTATTGGTCCACATCAGCAGACTATATGAAAAAAATGTGCAAAATATAAATATTAAAAAATAAAATATTACTAGAATTACTTAAATAAATATCAAAATACGAGAATTTTTTATTATTTTATTTAGTATTTTATTATGATTTTTATATATTTTTTCAGTTAATTTATTATGAGATACTTTTTACAAGTATAAATATAGGTATATTTATCTATACAATATGTATTTTTTTACTATATTTTTTAGATTTTATTATTTTATACATGTATTTTATATAAATTTGATTTACTTAATTACATATTTAGATATTTTTATTGTATTTTTATGAGCTTATTTATAGACTTAAATAATTATGTACATTCTTTATAGGTATATGTAGGTATATTTGATCTATGTGTTGAAGTATACGATTTATTTTTATTTTATTTTGATGGTTTTAATTTATTTTAATTATGGATATGTGTTTGAAAAATATTTATAATTTTATAAAAATAAATGAATTTGAAAAATAAAAAATAAATATATTGAATAAAATATACATGTATATTGCACAAAATGGGCCCAAAACCTAACTTCTGCATCTTAGCTCCAATTTAAATGAATGAACCTTCATTAAATAGTTTATTAAAAGTTATATACAATTAAGGTGATTTTGGTCCATTTTTTTGTAGTATGGATGATATGCAAGTCTGTGAAGTTTTTGTTTTGACTTTTCTACTTTATGTTTCTTAGGAAACTTGTGCATTATTATTCTATGAACTCAGTTTTGCATTTTTCTTTGTATCTTTATCTACAACTTTCATGTATAAAGTTTATTGATTTGATGTATAAATAATATATAATAAAATAGGTCCCAAAACGTATAAAAGGAGGATTTTTATTGTGTTTATTAGGCCCTTATCTTCCCCTACTTTATTCCTGGATAACCAACTCAAGTCTTGACTCTGTCTCAGGGTTTAGGATCATTCAACCCTTTGGTATTTCATTCTTTTTCTTTTTATTTTCTTTATTCTTTTATTTTGGCACTAATTATAGTATTTTATACAATATTTAACGTATAAATGGTGAATTTTATTTTGTACAAATTAATGCTATATACATGCATTTAACTAAGGATTTAAGGTCAAAATAGAAGAATAAAGGTGATGAAATGGAGATTCATCGGAAGGAAATATCCATCTCCCTAAGGACGAGTTTCCAAAGGAGGAGACCACTTGATAATTCAACATTTTGTTTGACAAGAGTTGATACAATCCTCACACATGGTGATTGTCATTTCAAGGTTGCAAGTATGCGATTAAAAGGATGATTTTGATCGAGCTGTGAATTGAACTGAATAGAGGAGCATGGAACCTAAGGCTTGTTGAGTCACAATTCCTAATCTAACGGTGGTTCCATACAAATCTAAAATCCAAAGGTCTTAACTGAGATCCAAACTTTAACTTTATCAAGACAAGCTTAAGAGTTAATAGTTATTCCAAACTCTTTCTTTTTCTTTTCTTTATTTTCTTTTTTTACATTTATTGACATAAGTGTTTGATAGGGACTAGCAAAGGAAAGTATAGTGGTGTGATGAATCTCCTTTTCATCACCTTTATTCTTTCATTTTGGCCTTAAATCCCTAGCTAAATGCTTGTATATAACATTTATGTGTACAAATTAACATTCATTTATTGACTAATAAATATTGTATAACTAGAGGTATTTAATTTCAAAATAAAATAATAAAGGAAAGAAAATAAAACACAATGAAGTGTCAAATATAATGAATGACCCTAGACACCGAGATAAGGTCAATATTGACTTGGTCGACAATGAGTAAAGTAGGGGGAGACATGGCATATGAATTGTATAGAAAACCTTAAAACCCATAATTTCAATTTATTAATAACTAGCCATTTGGCACCTATTTTATTTTCCTTTTTAAACATCTCAAATAATAAAACCCTCAATATAAAAATTGTACATAAAAATACAAAAAATATAGAATTTATTTCACATAAAAAAATACACATTGTACCCGAGATGCAGAGAATAAAAAGGCGCAAACAAAACTTCCTAGTCTTGTATCTCCTCCATAAGACTCAAAATTAACCAAACTCACCTTTATTGTTTATAAAATTAAATTATCTATTTAATGAATGTTGTTTTATTAAAAATGGAGTTAAGATGCAAAAGTTGACTTTTGGGTCATTATTGTATTGTATGCCTATATATAATATTCATTCTTTAGATTTTTAGCTTTCTTGTAATTTATAATATTTGTAAATATTATTTGAAATTCAATAAGAACATCAACAGAAAATAAAAACATCAAAATACATTAAAATAAATAAAGTATTAATATATATAGATATACTATACCTATATAATACATATGCATATTTATTTAAGTAAATAAATAAAATCAGAAAAATTCAATAAAATATGTAAATGTGTAATTAAATAAGTTATAGATTTTTTAAAAATATGTATATACAATGAGAAAACACGGAATACAAAATAAAAATAAAGTATTCTAAATACAGGTAAATGTACCTACATATACATGTAACTAACTAAATATTAACACCTAGTCATCCATAAAATACTACATAAAATAATAAAAAAATTATATTTTAACCTAAAATTATAAAAGAAATCATTAATTACTTTATATTGAATTAACTAGAGAATTATCCCCTCTATTTTTCTGGTTAGTCCACACATACCAATCAGAGCACGCCTTTTGTTGATCCAGCAGGTCAACTGTCCAGTCTGTACCCCCTTGATGAATCTTCGATTCGTCATCTTTATTCATTTATTTTATCTTAAAATCCCTTATAAAACACCTGCATATAACACTAACTCCATATTCTTAATAACTTGCATATGTGTGTAAATATTGTACACTTCTTACTAATTTTAACCTAAAATAAATAAATAAAGGAAAAATAAAGAAAAAAAATAAAAAAGAGGAAGACTGTATATACAGGCTGACCCAAACCCTGAGAGAAGGTCAAGACTTAGCCTGATCGACCAGGAATAAAGTAGGGGGAGATAGGATCCTCAATTAGAAAATCCAAAAAAAAAATATGTTTTGTGTATATATGTATAAAACTGACACTAATTTATATGTACCTTAATTGACCTCAAATCAAATAACTTTCAAAACAAAAGTTGTAAATGAAAATGTGTTCTAATTAATAAAAATAATTGCACAATAAAATCATGTACAGAATAAAAGCAACCACACATGGAAAAAAGCCACTAAGTACTGGTTGAAAGACCGATTCCGGCTCCATGTGAACTCAAATTGAACCAATCTCACTTCCATTGGATTCTAAATTAAATTATCTTTAAAATGGCTGTGATTTCATAATTTTTGGAGTTACGAGTAAAAAGTTGGTTTTTCGGGGTGGTTTGTGCAATTTTCCCATGTATTTTGTACATATTGTATTTGTATATATTTGTAAATATTTTTACTTATTATTTAAATTAAAAATAAAAATAAAAATAATTAATTAAAATTTTTTAAAACAAAAAAAGCTAATTTCCTCATTTACCCTTATATATAATGTCATATATGTATATAGTATATGTTAGTCGCTATTTTAATTAACCACCATAAAAAATAAAAAATAACATTTTTATCTAAAATAAATAAAGTGACGAAAATTCAAAAAAAATAAATAATTTTGTAAATAATTTTATATATTTTACTTTATCTCATTTGAAATTTCATCCCTCTTATCTCTTCCACCAAAAAATTCAAAAATTCAAATTTCATCTCTATCTTTTCTATTTATATGGCTCCTTCTCCCTCATTCCAACTAGATCAATCTTTAGAGAGAGGAGTCAGATCTCTGAAAGAGAAATTTGTCGAGAAAGTGCCTAGCCTCCGAGCCGTCTGGTGACAGCGAGTCGACCTTCGTTAAGGCGATCACAGTCCATTTCTGCTCCTAAGGTGAGATCCACATTTTTCTTATTTTTATCTAGGTCAATCATAGTTTTATTTCTTGCACTTTTATTTCTCGTCAATTTCTTTATTTAGATCATTAATTTCATCATGATTTTATCCGCTTCGACTCGATTTTTCATCTCACGTTCTTGATCTCCCCGCATTCTATTTCTATCGTCCACGATCTCTCAACTCCTGCCGTGTACGGTGGCCGGAGATCAGATTCGAATCTCTCATTTCTGTCAGATCCTCGTTCATTTTTCCCAGTTGTCAATAAATAAAATAATAATAATAATAATAATAATAATAATAAAACTATTTGTTTTTTTATCCCTAACGTTTGTTTTTTATGATCATTAAAAAGAAAACAGCAAAAAAATAGTAATAAAATAAAATAATAAAAACATTTCTTATCTCATATTTTCAATTCATATATTTCGAATTTACAAAAAAAATGAAAAAAAGTTTTTTTCTTATTACTTCATTCACTATTTACAAAAGTCCAAAAAAAGAGAGAAAAAAAGAAACGGTAGGCGCGCCGCCTCTCCTCCTGGCCACCCCCCTTTGACACCCGTGGCCATCTACCGCACCACCAGCAGTCGCCTGGACGGCCAACGACACTGCACGCCATCGTCTGGGAGCCTCCGCCTCTCCATCAACATCGCGCTCCACCACCGGCCATCTTCTCCTCCGCTGCTAGAGGGTACGCCGCCATGCACCGTCGCAGGAGCCACAGCCACCTGCAGCTGACCGCTTCACCGCCGCCAGGCGTGCCTCGACAACCACCATCCACCACAGCCATCAACACTGCGTGCCACCTCCTTCATCAGTCGCCGATCGTGGGAGGAGCCTTCCCTCCACAACCGCTCCTTGGCTGCATCTTTGTCATCCCTCCAGAATACCCACGTAAGGCCATCTTCATCTCTGCGAGCCCCATTGCCACCACCGCCACCGTCATTACTTGGGCGTGGAAGAAGACAGAGCTGGGCGGCGGCCTGCCCACTTGCTTAGAAATGAAGAACAACAAGAGCCCTAGGGTTTGAAATATTTTTTGTAAACAAAAATTACAATTCAAGCCCTAGAAGATTCCTAAAAATTGCAAAAACATCCTCTGCTCCAAGCAAATCACTTGCATAGAACGCCTCCACATGTGTAAATTTCTATTTCCTCCATCGATTTTACTTCTATTATTTTTATTGTAAAAACTTTTGAAACATTGCATTGTAGTCCCTGATATACAGACTCTTGAATTTGCATGATCATTCAATTGAAATAAATGTTTTTATTAGTCCAAAAAATTTTGAAAAATTATGCCACGCTCCTGATGTGCATATCCATCTAGCATAAAATTTCCATTGCATTTTGATTTCATTTATTATTACTAAAAAATCAAAAACATGTCATTTTTTACTGTTTGAAATTCAAAATTTCATAAAAAATCAAATATTATTCCAAAAATTCCAAAAAATTAGGGTAGTTCTATTTCATCATCTTTAAATTTCTATGCAAATTTCACATATTAATTATTTATAAAACACAAAAAAAATCATAACATCAAAAATATTATAAAAATCATAGAAAATTCTACAAAAATCCAAAAATAGTGATTCCAGTTCCTGTTCGTAGATAATTGCTTCTATTTTATCATAAATTTTTTTGCGAGGAGTTTTGGGCACTTCATGTCTTTTTAAGTTGCAAATTACTCCAAGCTGTGCACAATTTCATATTTTCTCACCATTTGATTTTTATAAAATCACAAAAAACATTAGAAAAGTCTAAAAATTACCAAAAATATTTCAAAACTAAAACTCAAAAAATATTTTCTCTGAATTTTTCTGAGCATTTTTGGTATAATGGAAAATTACAAAAAAGTTTGTATGCATATTTCTGATCTTGAGAATATTACCTTTTGTTATTTTTGAAAATAATAAAATTTGCAAAATCAAAATCACTAAACATTTGAAAATCAGAAAAAATTATTAGAAATAAAAAAATTGAAAACAGAAAAAAGATAAAAAAATCACAAATACCAAGGATAGTTGTCCTTTGAGATTCATATTTTCTCTTAATTGCTTTTTGATTAATTGAATAAGCCTCGGGACTTGTAGCCTCCCTAAGTTCGACCATGTCTGCTATACAGGTTAATAAGTAGTAAAATAAAAAAATATTTTTTGTTTGTCACGGGATTTTTCGGGATAATAACAACATTTTTATTCATTAATAATTCATTCGATCCACCGAGAATCTCGTGTCAACAAAATGGCGCTGTTGCCAGGGAGGCACGACGGGGGTAGTTAGGTTTCTCTTTTGACCTGCTATTCTTGGTTGTAGATATTTGTTTACATTTTTCCATTCACTTCATTGTTATATCACTGCATTTGTTTCATTTTTTCTCTCTCATATTTGATAATTGTATTTCTTACACATTCTCTTTTCTTTTTCTTGCTAGGTCCCACAGAGCGAAGGAGGCGATCCTAGGAGAGCCGAAGCACCCAAGCGACGTGGAGGTGGCTTGATTCTTCACCAAGACGCAGGATAGCATGAGAAGAAGAGAAAGAATTGAAGAAAAAAATTTAAAACGAGAGAGAGAGGTTATCTTTTCTAGCATTTGAACTCTGTAAAAGGACATTCATTTTTTACGGGGTCTGTTTTGCCAATGTCGGTGGACTTGGGGGACCTCACCGATTTTGTTTTCACCACCTTTATTTTTCTTTATTTTCTGTGGATTTCATGAGCTACCTCTTGATTGCTTTAATTAATTTGCTTGAGCTAGGTAATTAATTAGGTCCAAACACCCTAAACAAGAAATTTATGTGCCTATAGAGTAGGGCGTAATTTAGACTTAGTCAAATTAACTTGTTCTTGCCCGTTAATAGAAGCTATCATGTAGGACGGTTCACTTGCATCATATAGGATAGGTTATTTCAATTCTACGCGGATCACTTGCATGTAGAGTGCTGGCGACAAGGTACGCATCTCTAACCCCTGCATGCATCATTGTTTTTAATCACGCATTGGCATTTCCGATCTCCTTCCTTGTTTTCACTCACATAAGTTAAAAAGGAAATTGGACACTCGGTAGGTGATTTGTTGAAAATATTTTAACCAAGTGATAACTGCTAAAATCGGGACTGCTAAAGAAAACTCGACCCTAAAAAATACAAGGAAAAATCATTGTTTTGGGGAGAGTAATCCCCGCATTGTTTGGTTTGCTTAAGCGAGAGAGCGACCTGCACACTAGGATAGATCCACACTCGAACTCTTTTTAGACTACTATCTTGGGTTAGTCGTTCTCCAGTGAGGATCTCTCCGGTAGCCGGTAAAGCGGCCCGTGACGTCCTTAACAAATTGAATTGATCGGGTAGACGTTAAACAGTCTGCAATTCATACTGGCTCGGAAAGATCTAACTTTGAGATTAGGCCAGTCTCCTGAGAGCATTGGGTTCCTAACAGCTCGCTCTAAGCGCTCTGATAGATTGTATTCTCACCAAACTATAAAATTGATAAGATAATTGACCGAACCTTCACGGTCTTCACTTTGAGTAGAGTTGGTGAACTGGGGGTTTGTATTGTGTTTGAGTGTTAGTGTGCATACTCGATCATTTTGTGCATTTGCACCTTTTTCTCCATATCTTTTGACTTGACCACTCGTGCTCTCCCGATCCCGTCTTTTGTTTCGTAGATGGTCGACTGGAGTTATTTCAATCCGATCTTCGCAGATACCTCATACTCTCCAGACGATCCACCTTACTTTTTTCAGGAGGACTTTCCTCCTGATTTTTGTGCATATCCACCTAACCCATTATGTCATGAATCGAAGGACTTTGTTTTTCACCCACCCTCATTCAACCCAGTTGATCCTGGGATTTTGGAGTCACCTTTCATGATTTTCACACTTGAGATACTTAACCAAATGATGGATCATATGAATTCGAGGATTAGCAATCTATTTAACATAAATACGAGTCAGAACGCTGTTCCACTATTTGAGTATATGGATTCACTTGAGGATAATCATGATAGCTTACAATCACCCAAAATACAAAAAATAACAAAATTTTGAAAATCCAACAAGATTCTGTGAGACACATTATTGATTCATTTTGTGAGGAGAGGACCCAATTGCCCGATCATTTACACACACATTTATTCACATCATGTCCCAACCTTGACCCCGAGGATTCCATTATATAGACTGTTCTTGTAAATCCTCGTGTAAATGCTGATTCCGACCTCCTATCTTGTATGGATGAGGTCCAAAAATTCAAAAAAATGTTGACTAAACCTGAAATGGTGGCCACCCTTCATGAGATCATTAAAGCTCAACTTCAACAGGCCATGATAGATTTATCTACTCCTCAACATAAGAAGAGAAAGCTAAGGAGAAGATCTGAGCATCACATCTTGACCATGGCCACTGCCTACGCCATCTCTCGCTGTTCGTATTTTAAGAAAGGAAACACGACCACACCTCTTGTGAGTTGCTCCATATCTAACTATTCTTGTGATAACACTCTCCTTGACAGCGGTTCATCAATCAATATAATACCCTTCTCTATGGTATAGTCTCTTCATCTTAGGCCTCTCAAGAAAACCAGGATGATAGTTTAATTTGCTGATGGATCTATCAAGAGGCCAAAGGGTATTTTAGAAAACACTGTCATTCTCATTCAGGGCATGAACTTCACTTCTAATTTTGTTGTAATGCCCACGGAGACCTCCACCCTTGTGGAACACCCTCCAATCATCCTGGAACGGCCTTTCCTTGCCTCTGCGGGAGCCGTTATTGATTATGGTTTGGGAGAGATTCGCTTCCGTTCTGATGTATGGAGTGCTATATTGATCACTACACCCACTACTGACCAGAGACCTGCATCCCATGAGAACCCTCCCGTGTTAGCCAACCCGAAGGAATTTGACCTCGATGATAATATCAGAGATTCTTATTATATGTTGGATGATAAGGAAACCCAAGAATTACTCTTGAAGGAGGAAGACTCGGAAAGCATAGACCTTGGATTTCCCCCTTCTTGTATGTGGCGATGCATTGATGACATCTGTGGAATTTACACGATAGACACCCTAGAGCAGAAGCCAGACCCTGAGACTAGACAGGACGGACATGATTCGACTACTTTCACTGATGAGTCCATTCCTATTCATCATGATTCAGATGAGACCGATCATGTCAAATTTGATTTGATTGCTTTTATATAGGAATTTGGACCTTTTGATAAAGATGATGATCCGGTAGAGGCTCGCCAGGCTGAAATTGTTCCTACTTTTTTTGATAATGATTTTGAGCCATTTTACTTTCATGTTTGCGAGACTTCCCAGGCAAGACATGACCACACCACTTCCCATAATCAGTTTAGGCCTAACAATCTGAAACCGTTGAGGATACATTCTGGGTCGATCTTCTTCAGTTTATGTCTAATGATGATCCCAATATCGACCTACACCTTGTCAAATCCATACCTCAGCGGTCCCGCAAGAAGGTTCGCTTTTGACCTTCTTGACCTTTGTACATCCACTCCTCTTGTATATTCTTTCGTTTCACTCTTTCTTCTCTCGTTTTATCATTCACCCCTTTTTCTGTGTGTATGTGTATATATGCTATACTTAGGATGTGCTTTACCCTAAGTATAGGGGGGTGAATGATTTGTGTTGTTCATATTCATCTTGTTCATCACTCTTGTTGTTGCCTATACTTAGGGATACTCTACCCTAAGTATAGGGGGTGATGTTGTTCATATCATGTCTTTTTATTTTTGAGTCTGTATATTCTCGTCATCGATTTTCCCCTTTTGTACACTCTACTATACGTAGGATTATTTGATCCTATGTATAGGAGGATCACCAACTTCTCTTCTTTTTTTCTTTTCTTTGAGTCGTTGTAGAATAGGAGTCTCTTCACTTTTCTATACTTAGCACGAGTTATGTCTTCCTTTTTTGCTCTCTGATCACTATGAGGACATAGTTTGAGCTAAGTATAGGGGGTGTCGTATATATTGTATATACACTTTAGACATAACTCGTACTTTTAAATACATTTATTTGGGGGGTTATATGTATAATTTTGTAAAATCCATGTATGTAAAAAAACAAAACAAAAACAAAACAAAAACAAAACACACACAAAAAACAAAAATAAAAACAAAAAAACATAAATAAAAATAAATAAAATTAAAAAAAACAACAAAAATTTCTTGTATATACTTGTACTAACTTTTTTTCTTTTCTTAAAAAACTACAAAATCAAAAATCTATAAAAACTTGCATAATTCAAAAAACCTTTCTTTTACATCTGCATTTTCCTCAAAAAATCCATAAAAAGTTCAAAATTGGAAAATTGTTTTAAAAAATGTTCTTTTCACATGTGCATCATTTCTTTTCAAAAAAAAATCTCTTTGCATTGTTCATTTTTTCTTGCATTTGCATGTGCATTTTTCATGATAGTATTGACATTTAAATTATGTATGGAATAAAATTGAAGAATGGAGCTTAGTTGGACCTTAATCCACATAATTCTCAGAGGAACTTCACCGAGAAATAGGATTTTAGAAGCTTCAGGTCTTTGACTTAATTCTTTGAGTTCCACATGACAATGTGCAGTATTTGACTCTTAGTGTCTAACCTGGTCTCTTCATTCTGGGTACAACTCTGGAATAGGGAATTAATTCGTACTCTCGTACTATGCACTTAGCTCAACTCAGATGGGATGTTGGAAGACTATGTGAGTTTCTTTTCTGGTAGCATGGAAATCTAAAGATCGGAGTATGGGTTGAAATAAAGCTTCGGAAAAGGGATAGATGGTTGGGCACAATTTTTTCTAAGACCCCAAAACATGTACGGAAATAAAAAGATTCTATATCTGTAGGGGCACAACAAGATCCAAGCAGAACCACCAAAAATCCAAATACAAAGAAGCCACTACCGAATAAATATCTGACCAAAAAGTTCCAAGCTTCAAGAAAGCCTGCAGATCTTGGTGGAGACTCGGCTACACTGGCCAGCTTTACAAGGAGAGGTGACTACACTGGCCACCCTCCAGTTCTTTTCTCCTTCTTCTAACTTCTCCCCCAATTCGATTGTGAACACAGCGCGACAGACCTTAGAAGGAAATACCTGACTCCCCGAGGATGAGTTACTAGAGATGAGATTTGCATGGTAGTCCAGCATTCTGGATGGGAAGAGCTAAAATCTTTCACACACATGAGTCGATTGTTCAATGTTCATAGGGTGTGCCTTGGGAAGAGGATTGATCTAAGATGACTTCTGAGCCTAAACTGTGATAATGATTTGTAGAACTTGAAGGCCGATGATTTTAAAATTCTAAGTCTCATCGAAGTTCCGACATACCAATAATCCAAAGGTCCGACAAAGCTCCAAACTACAATTTTATGAAGATAAGTTTAATACTCAATATTGTCCTACTTTCTTTATTTTCCCTTTCTTTTTCTTTTTCTTCACTTATTCTTTCAAATAAGTGTTTGCTAAGGGACTAGCAAAGGTAAAGTATAGGGGGGATGATGAATATCTGATTCGTCATCTTTATTCATTTATTTTAGATTAAAATCCCTTATAAAACACATGCATATAACACTAACTCCATATTCTTACTAACCAGGATCTGTGTGTAAATATTGTACACTTGTTACTAATTTTTACCTTAAATAAATAAAGATAGAAAGGAAAAATAAAGAAAAGAAAAAAAAAAGAGGAAGACTATATACAGGCTGACCCAAACCACGAGAGAAGGTCAAGACTTGACCTGGTCGAGCCGGAATAAAGTAGGGGGAGATAGGGTCCTCAATTAGAAAATCCAAAAAAAATGTGTTTTGTGTATATCTGTATAAAACTGACAGTAATTTATATGTGCCTTAATTGACCTCAAATCAAATAACTTTCAAAACCAAAGTTGCAAATGAAAATGCGTTCGAATTAATAAAAATAGTTGCACAATAAAATCATGTACAGAATAAAAGCAACCACACTTGGAAAAAAAGCACTAAGCACTAGTTCAAAGACCAATTCCAGCTCCATATGAACTCAAATTGAACCAATCTCACTTCCATTGGATTATAAATTAAATTATCTTTAAACTGGTCGTGATTTCATAATTTTTGGAGTTACGTGTAAATAGTTTATTTTCCATAGTGGTTTGTGCAATTTTCCCATGTATTTTGTACATATTGTATTTGTATACATTTGTAAATATCTTTTCTTATTATTTAAATTAAAAATAAAAATAAAACAGTAATTAAATTTTTTTAAAGCAAAAAAAAAGCTAATTTCCTCATTTACCCTTGTATGTATTGGCATATATGTATATAGTATATGTATATAGTTGCTATTTTTAATTAACCACCATAACAAAATAAAAAAATAATATTTTTTATTTCAAATAAATAAAGTGACGAAAATTCAAAAAAATAGATAATTTTGTAAATAATTTTATCTCTTTTACTTTATCTCATTTCAAATTTCATCTCTATTATCTCTTCCATGAAAAATTCAAATTTCATCTCTATCTTTTCTATTTATATGGCTCCTTCTCCCTCCTTCCAACTTGATCAATCTTTAGAGAGAGGAGACTGATCTCTGAGAGAGAATTTCGTCGAGAAAGTGCTTAGGAGCCGTCCAATGACAGCGAGTCGGCCTTCGTCGAGGCGATCACGGTCCATTTCTTCTCCTAAGGTGAGATCCATAATTTTCTAATTTTTATCTAGGTTAATCGTAGTTTTATTTCTCTCGCTTTTATTTCATCGTCAATTTCTTTATTTAGATCATTAATTTCGTCACGATTTGATCTGCTTTGACTCGATTTTTCATCTCACGTTCTTGATCTCCCCGCATTCTAGTTCTATCGTCCACGATCTCTCAACTCCGGCCGCATACGGTGGCTGCAAATCGGATTCGAATCTCTCATTTCTGTCGGATCCTCGTTCATTTTTCCGAGTTGTCAATAAATAAAAAATAATAAAAAAATAATAAAAAAACTATTTATTTTTTATCTCTAACGTTTGTTTTACAGGATCAATAAAAAGGAGACAACAAAAAAATAAAAATAAAATAAAAAAATAAAAACATTTCTTATCTCATATTTTCAATTCATATATTTCATATTTACAAAAAAATAAAAAAAAGTTTTTTTCTTATTACTTCATTCATTATTTACAAAAGTCCAAAAAAGAGAAAAAAAAGAAACAACAGGTGCGCTACCTCTCCTCCTGGCTGCCCCTCTTCAACACCCACGACCATCTACCGCACCACCAGCAGTCGTCTGGACGGCCAACGACACCGCACGCCGTCGTTTGGGAGCCTTCGCCTCTCCATCGACGCTGCACTCCACTAACGGCCATCTTCTCCTCCACTGCTAGAGGGTACGTCGCCATCCACCGTCGCAGGAGCTGCAACCACCTGCAGCTGACCGCTTCACCGCCGCCAGGCGTACATCTACAATCACCATCCATCGCAGCCATCAACGCAATGTGCCACCTCCTTCATCAGCCACCGACCGCGAAAGGAGCCTTCCCTCCACAACCGCTCCTTGGCCGCATCTTCGTCAGCCCTCCAGAATACCCGCACAAGGCCATCTTCATCTCCACGAGCCCCTTCACCACCACTGTCACCGCCATTGCTTGGGCATGGAAGAAGACGGAGGTGGGCGGCGACCTGCCCACTTGCTTGGAAATGAAGAACAACAAGAGCCTTAGTGTTTGAAATATTTTTTGTTTGTGAAAATTATAATTCAAGCCCCAAAAGATTCCCAAAAATTGCAAAAACATCCTATGCTCCAAGCAAATCACGTGCATAGAACGCCTCCACGTAGGAAAATTTCTATTTCCTCCACAAATTACTTATATTATTTCATTGTAAAAATTTTTGAAACATTGCATTGCAGTCCCTGATATACAGACTCTTGAATTTGCATGATCATTTAATTGAAATAAATGTTTTTATTAGTCCAAAAAAATTTGAAAAATTATGCTATGCTCTTGATGTGCATATCCATCTAGCACAAAATTTCCATTACATTTTGATTTCATTTATTATTATTAAAAAATCAAAAACATGTCTTGAAATTCAAAAAATCATAAGAATTCAAATATTATTCGAAAAATTCCAAAAAACTAGGGTAGTTGTATTTCATTGTCTTTAAATTTCTGTGCAAATTTCATGTATTAATTATTTATAAAACCCAAAAAAATGAAAAATATCAAAAATCTTATAAAAACCACAGAAAATTCTACAAAAATCCAAAAATAGTGATTTCGGTTCCTGTTTGTAGATAATTGCTTCTATTTTGTCGTAAAAATATCTTCCAGGAGTTTTGGGTACTTCAAATATTTTTAAGTTGTAAATTACTCCAGGATGTGCACAATTTCACATTTTCTTACCGTTTGATTTTTATAAAATTACAAAAACATCAGAAAAGTCTAAAAAAATTACCAAAAATATTTCAAAACTTTTAAAACTCAACAAATATTTTCTTTGAATTTTTCTGAGCATTTTGGTATAATTGAACATTAAAAAAAAGTTGGTGTGTATATTTCTAATCTTGTAAATATTGCCTTGTGTTATTTTTTAAAATAAAAAAATTACAAAATCAAAATCATTAAAATTTTGAAAATAAGAAAATAAAAAAGATAAAAAAGATAAAAAAATCACAAAAATCAAGGATAGTTGTCTTTTGAGATTCATGTTTTCTCTTAATTGATTTTTGATTAATTGAATAACCCTCGGGATTTGTAGCCTCCCTGAGTTCGACCATGTCCGCTATACAGGTTAATAAGTAGCAAAATAAAAAATATTTTTTGTTTGTCACGAGATTTTTGGGGATAACAACGATATTTTTATTCATTAATAATTTATTCGATCCACCGAGAATCTCGCGTTAACACGCCTTCATGTCAGAACCTGTGGCCCCCACCTTTATCCATTTTTTGCTCATGATACTGGGCTCGATGGCCCTCGATCCATCCACCAACATTTTTCCCCATGCTTCCCTGAATCTCGTCATCACCCTAGATCTCAAAACCCTTCCTCCATCGCACACAATCCCTCTTCCCCTTCTAACCTTTTGCTTGTGCATAAATAACCCCCTTACCAACTTTTTGATTTTTATCCTCGATTCTTGCCTATAACCCGAGGAGTACCCTAAAGCAAGCTTGTGGTGACAGCACGAGCTTCCAAGCCTTGTCGACATGGTTAAAGGTGTAGAGCGGCACGATCCAGGTGCTACCGGAGTTCCTCCGATGTACCTCCTTTTTCTCCTTGTTGCAAGCATGTTCAAGATGATCTGTTATGCTTTTCTTATTGCATTTACTTCCAATATTGTTATTTAGATGTTAGTTTAGTTAATAAATCATTAGGATAGTTTAATTTTAGATTTTTTGTTTGTTGAAGCCTTAAGCTCTAGCTCAAAATCGTTGTTATCCACTTGTCTTCGACCCCACAATTTTGCCTTACTTTCGTTACCTAGTAGCTTCTCCACAAAACTCCCCACCTCTCATCCTCAATTTTGCAAGAATCAAGGATGATCGGGTTCTCCTCCTCCACATTGCCAGTGAACCTCTATCTCGCTCATCCTCTTGCATAACATCTTCAGTAGTGCATCGAGGAGATAGCCCTCGGACCCCTTGGTGTTTTGGTGCAGGAGGCAATGCTTGAGGATGCTTTAGAAGCTGAAATCAGAGGAGGAACACCTCTTCTAGGACATGAGCACGAAGGAACCTCAAGGTCCCCAAAGATGGGATCTGGACACTTTTGATGTACTCTAGTGCATGTGATGTGACCCAAGGAATGAACATAGCTACTCAACAGCGACAGAGAAGGTCGGAGCGAGGAGAAACAATCGATCGAGGCTTGACGGGAACATGTTCTTAAGATGTTCTTTGTGAAACCCCCAGAATCGTCCCTTCAAGATCCGTGGCCCAGATCTAATCTGGGTTGTCCACTTAAGATATAAACCATTGTGCTTCCCCGCCGCATGATCAGACACCTGAAAGAAACGGCACCCTCTGATTGCGCCTCTTTTAGGTAAATAATTAAGTAGCCCCTACCACTTTTGTATTTCATATTCGATCTTATAAATATTTATTAATGTTTAAAAACATTTGCAACAGTTGCATCAAACACGACCTACTTCTTGAACATAACAAATAGGTCCTCATGCCTCACAAGTTGCGCCACGTAAGGCGTTGTTAATTTTGCATAAAAGCCTTTACGAATTTTATATATTTCTGTTTAGTATTTAATTTGTATAATATAGTACTAAACTTTGGGTATTTTACATGTGAACCCTTGGGATTTATTTTTATTGCAAATATACCCTTCAAAGCTTGCATTTATTTCTTTATTTTTCTATTTTTATTAAATAACTCATAAGCCTTAAAAATAATAGGAAAATGTTGTAAATGCATGATTTATGCAGATGCATGCTCATATTTTTTAGCATTTTCTTTCATTTATTTCCTTTATTAAAAATCATTTAGGAGCAATTTATTCCCTATTTACATATGAAACCCAAAAATTTATAAAATCAACTTTAAAAATTTCAAAAAAGTCACATACATTCTACCTCCAGACTAAAAGTTAGAAAAATATTAAAAGAAAACAGTAAAAATTATAAAACCTATAAAATTCAGTAAAAATTACTTAGAATTTCAATAAAATAGTTTACATTCTGTACTTTTATATTATATATTACAAATCAAAAATAGTTTTTAAAATTTTTGGGCATATTTTATATTTTTAATACCCAAAACAATTTGGCCTTATTATATTCACTTTTTTGATATATTTAATACATAAAAAATACATAAAATTAGAAAAAAATATCATACATAAAAAATCCCCTATATGTGAATTTTGACTATATTTATATATACTTAAAATTATAAAACCTTATATATATTATATAATTTATATTACTTATATACTTCTTCTTATTATTACCTATAAATATCTAATATATATTTAAAAATATTTAAAAAATAAAAGGAATTATTTTTGTATATATTTCTATATGTTTATTTATTACGTAACATACATATTATTTATAATATATATATTTTATTATTATCACATATATACATATATAATATATCCTTAAGAACAAAAGAAATTAACATTTTGCAAGATGAAAAAAAATAAAAATTTAAAAACATAAAAAATATAAAATAATTAAAAATCCATAAAAAACTACAAAATAGTTAAAACCAACAAACAATAGAAAAAGTAGAAAAAAAGTACACGTTATTATTATTATTATTTATTAATAATAATTATACTTATCCCAGTTTGCTCTCAATGGTTCGACCCCTACTACTTTGTCACTATACACATTTTAGTATAATAAATTTCACTCTGTATTTATTTATTGTTTAATCATATATCGTAGGTTGATTGTTGTCTTAGTTTGATTGATTGGCTTTCGAGTACCGTAAGAGCGGTTGCTACAACGATTGTTGGATCCGACTTGTCGGACACCACAGGCCCCCCAACATCGGGTGTTAGGAACCTCGATCTCTCAGCTAAACAATTCCATGTACCTTTAATGTTATAGTTTGAGAGTTTAACGAAGAATATGATCGAGAGAAGCAATGAAGTAGATGACACTCTTGATTTAAAGAATAAACTTATTCTATGACTAGGCACATTCGTATGCATCTAGAATTTGATCAAGAAAACCATTGGAATGTCTCTACCGGCCTTGTGCAATGTCTGTGAGATCATCTATATTGTTCACCATTTAGTTTCAATGTAATTTAGATATATTTCAAATAATTATTATGAACATGTGATACACAAACCTGATATCTATCATTATTGTGATCAGTCTGATCAGTGTCATGTGTATGAAAATGTAGGAACTAGGAGACATGCATAGGAACTTTTGAGAGATTGTGATCCCTTGCAATTTTGATGATGTCCTTCCTTGTGTCTTCCTCGCACCAAGAAATGTTAGCTTGATTTACCAACAATGCTTAATTGGAAGATGTTTATTGTACTCTTAAAGCCATCATTGCCACCACTCATGGTGATAAGAGCACCATGATCTCAACTATTTGAGAGGGCGACAATATAGACTATATATATACATATATTATCTGAATGTATGAGTTGATATCAAAATGACCGTCTAGCATATTGTATACTCATAAAGTGTGAAATGTACTTATAATTGTATGTGATGTTTCTCGTGTGACATATTTAGAGTTTCTGTTAGATATTTGATTAATGCTTTCTTTGAGAAGTTTAATTAAAAATTAATTTTATTATTCCAATATTATTCCATCGCCTAAGATCGGTTGCCACAAGTCATATTTGTTGTATAGTGTAGCTACATCGGTACCCTCGAATATTACAAAGGAGGAATTAAAAATAAATGTTCTCATAGCCTTAGAAAAGATATATAAGAAGTTGTCATCATTTAAAAAAATTGGTATCCATCACCTTTATTCTTTTTTTAGCTTTATTTCATTAGTCAAATACCTATAAATACCCACTAATTTCATAAAATGACCATTCAACATGCATTTGGTAAATATACATTTTTAACACCATTTGTATTCAAATAAAAGAATAAAGAAGAAAAAAGTAAAGAAAAGAAAAACAAAAATAAAGGATGTATTTATGAAATAAAGGCAGACTGACCAGAACTCTGAGAGAAGGTCAAGACTTGACATGATCGACCAGGAATAAAGTAGGGAGAGATTGAGTCTTTAATCCAAAAATCCAAAAATTAATTTGTAAATATTGTTACTTCTTATTTTTGAATGTATTCTTTGTATATTTGTACAAAACTTACACAATTTTATTTGTATATAAATTGACCTCAAATTAAATATTTTTCTAAATAGAAATTGTAAATAAAAATGTTTTGTAAATAATAAAAATAATTGCAAAGTAAAACCATCTATAGAGTAAAAGTATCCACACTTAGAAAAAGCTGTAAAGTGATAGTTGAAAGATCAATTTCGGTTCCATACAAACTAAAATTGAATCAAACTCACTTCCATTGTATTCTAAAATAAATTATCTTTGAAATGGCTTTAACTTCATAATTTTTGGAGTTACGGTTAAAAAGTCAATTTTCTGGGATGGTTTTTGCAATTTTACTATTTATTTATTATATATATTTATTCAACTTTTTTACATAATGTAAATAATTATAAATATTTTCGTAATTATTTAAAATAAAAATAAAAAAAATTTCCTTCTTTGTACATGTGTAATGCATTATAAGTGTATATTACTTGTATATAACTAATTTACTTATATAAAAAAACATCAAAAAATTAATTTTTAACATTAATTGATTAAATTAGTTTAATTACAAAAAATTGATTTTTTTTATTTTTTTATTTAATTGTTTGATTTGAAAACCTACCATGTATATAAGATTTGCTTTTCTATCTTAAATAACCACCATTAAGGTGGCTAATTAATTTTTGTAAATAATGATTTTAATCATTTATTTAATTATGAACTCCGTTTTAAATTTATTTATTTATTAATTTATTTTATTTATTTAAATAACCACTAATTACCCTCCAATTTTGTACATATTTTCCTTTTTTGGATTTATTCTTCTTTTTATTGAGTTCCATCTCCCTCATTTGCTCTTGATAAATCTTTGGCGGAGAAGGGGCCTCATTCCTGAAATCCCATCGGACGATAAAGGAGCCCAGCCCCCGAGACGTCCGGTGACAACGGATTGGTTGTCGTCAAGGTGACCACGACGCCCTCCTCCCTCAGGTTAGATCAAATTTTATTTCTAATTTTTGATCTAGAGTAAACATGTCATAGTTTTTATTTTCAAGCTCGTTGTAGATCTAGATTTGTAGTTTTCATCACCAATTTTTATCCGATCATGATCCGAATCCAATTTCATCTCATCTCTCGAATCTCTCCGTCTCACATTCTATCTCACATGATCTCTCAACTCCGGCGGCACACGGTGGCTAAAGACACTGTTCCGATCTCCCATTTCGCGGGATCCAATCCATTCACTCTTCTATCTTTTATTTATTGTCTTCGTGACCGAGCCGTCGAGCTCGAGTCGGCTATCTTCATTTTATTGCAGGTACAAGAAATAAAAAAATCAAAAAATATTTTCTCTTCTAGTTTTCAAAAAAATAAAAAAATAATATATATATATATAAAGAGGAAACTCAGGTGGTAGGGCTGCTACCCCCCGCCGTTCATCCGCCATCAGCCATCTGCTCGAAGCCGCCCGGCACCACCGCGGACTGCGTTCCTGCACGGACTTCATCCGCCCCTCTTCTGTCAGATTCGGGTGTCGTCCACTGCCTGGCGCCCTCGTCGATGCGCCTACATGCGAGCCTGTGCGAAGTGCTGCGCCTTAGGTGCTTCCCCTTCCAACGCCAGTGCGGCTCAGCCCGCGGTAGGCGTCTCCCTTCCAACCAGAGGTGGTGCCCATCGCCCTCCTCCGCGCGAGCCCGCACATGAGCCTACCCTGCCGCCAGTCGGCCCCACTGGACACACCCACGAGATTTGCCTACCTCCATCTATCGTACATTCCACCGCCCCTTTGCCATCCAGAGCTCCTACGCTGCCACCTTGCAACCGTCGGCGCCCTTCGCTCGGCTCACCAACTCCATAGCTGACACCCTCTTTCCTGTAGCGGCCTCCACTGCAAGCGGAGCTTCATCCTCTTGCATCGCATGGCCTCCTCTCTGTTTAGCCCCTGCTGCACGATGCCCAGCTGCACTACCCCGCACCTTCGTCGCCCTGCTAACCGACGCCGTCGCTTGGCGGTGTGCGAGAAGAAAGAGGGGCGGCGGCGGCCTTGGCCGTTTGCCCCCTTTTTTGTTTTGGAAACGAAGGAACAAAGAAGAAGAAAACCTAAGGGGTGTATAAAAAATTCGAAATATTGCATCCTAGCCCCCTGAAGGTTTTCCAAAATTGTGCAAACGTCCCTGCCATCTCTAGATCAAGCATTAATTTGGAAAATTACATTCAAATCCTCAGAAGTTTCCGAATTTGCAAATAGTCCCCAATGTCCAACTATCACTTGCTGAGTACGCCATCTTCGGTTAATTTGCAAACATTATCTGGCCTTTAATTTTTGTTATATTTTGTTGTAAAACTTTTGAATAATTGCAATTCAGTCCTCCATTTTCAGATCTTAAAATTGCATGTTTGTTTGATCGAAATAAATCTTTTTATTGCTCGATAAATTTTGAAATATTCATGATATATTCCTGTCACTTGTCTCTTCATTGTATAAAATTTTCATTGCATTGTAAATTTATTTGATATTATTAAAAAATCAAAACCAGTGTCATTTTCTCTGCCTGAAATTTGAAAAATCATTAAAAATCAAATATTATCTAAAAAATCCAAAATAAATTAGATTAGGTGTATTTTATTATCCTTTATTTTCTATGAAAATTCCGTGCATTAATCGTTTTCAAAACCTAAAAAAATTGCAAAATACCTCAAATCTTATAAAAATCATAAAAAAAAAGTAGAAAAATCCAAAAATAGTGATTTCAGTTCTTATGTGTAGATATTTGTCTATAGTTTGGCATAAAAATAATTTCCAGGAGTTTTGGCATTTTAATATTTTTAAATTGCAAATTATTTCCAGATGTGTATTGCTTACCTTTTTTTACCACTGTTTGATTTTTATAAAATCATAAAATATCAGAAAAACTTGAAAAAATCATTAAAAAAAGATTTAAAACTCAAAAATATTTTATTTACAATTTTCTGAGCATTTTTTACTATTTTGAAAAAAATACAAAATGAATGTGGTGTGTGTATTTCTTCTCTTGTGCATTTCATTATAAATAAAAAAATTGAAAAACAAAAAAACCATTAAAAAACCATTTTATTCCATTTTTTTTGAAATTTGACTCTTGTTTCACTTTTTCTGCGAGGAACCGCCGTGGATACGACTCGGATTCTTTGGAGGGACCAGCACAAGAAAACAAGCAGAGGAGTAGAAGACAATTATATTATTTAGATAATTAATTTTTGTGAATAATTGTATTAACTTAGATATTTCTGGACACTTGGACATTTGGACACCTGAACTATTCGGGGCTTGTTTCGCCAAGTGCTGATGCACTTGGGGGACCTCACCGTGTTTTATTTTATCGCTTTTATTTGTATTTGTTTCACGTGGATTTTTCGTGCTTGAGACCCTAGATTTAGATTTCTATTTGATTGAGCAAGGTAGCATTAGGTCCAAAGCCCCTAATAGAATATCTGTTCCTATAGAACTCGCTTGGACTTAGACAAATAAATCTATGCTTCACGAGAATAGAAGTTCTTGTTTAGGACGGTTCTCACACTGCATTCATATAGAGCAATTTAATTCTTCTTTGCATATTATATTGCGTGTAGAGCGATGGAGTCAGGTACGCACCTCTATCTCTAACATTTGCATCCATATTTTCTAATGTGTTGGCTTTTTCATTCCCCCCCTCTATTTTGTGCATGTAGGAATAAAGGAAATCGGAAATCCCATTAGTCGTTTCATTGAAAAATATCCACAAAAAAGAGAAAATCAAAAAATAAAAATCGAGACTGCTAATTGAACTTGACCAGTAAAATGAAAACGTAATCGATACACTTCATTGTTTTGGGAGAGCAACCCCCCTAATTGTCTTCGCTTTTAATTGCTCGCGTACATACTAAGGAGTAGTGACCAAATCCCATTAAGCCTCCTAAGTGTTTGTACAACTTTTGTTTGATCACCTAACTCTAAAATTTAAAAGATAAAAGACCAGATCTCAGGGTCTTCACATTGCGTAGAGTTGGTGAAACTAGGCTTTGCTTTGTGTTTGGATGTCTTTGATGTGAGTTGGTTACGATCATCATCTCTAGATCATTAGCAGTCACCTTCTGTCTCCTTCACTTTGTTTCTCTTATCCCTCCCTCCATTCGTCATCCGTCTTTCCTCTCGTCATGATGGGCCGTATTCCATTTCAGCCAGATCTTGTGGTTCCTTCTATTCATTCCCATCATCTTTGATCATCTTCTAGGGGGTCGGGACCTCAATTGATCTCTCGCCTCCTTCTCTTTCTATCCCCTCCCCATTCCCTCTTTCTACTAGGCATGTTGTGCTTGACACCCGCAGAGATCAGATTGAACAAATGCGAGACCCGGGCGATGTCTTTGTTGGGATGACCGTGCACTCAATAGGAGATCACATTGAGCAGTTGCGAGTTTTAGATGACTTCTATCCTGGGATGATGGTTGAGCATACCGATCATAAAGTGCAATCAGCTTCTACATTGAGTCCTTTCATTTTGGACTTAGAGTTCATTCTGCTACTGTCGAAATTTTTAGGGGAAGTGCACGAGGAGCCATATCTTCATATATCTGAGTTTGATGATTTTTGTATGAACCGCACATACCTAGATATCACTTCTGAGGAGCTGATGCTGATGACCTTCCCATTTACACTTCAGAGCAGAGCCAAGAGTTGGCACCAACAGTTGAGAAGGAAGTTCGCTACATGGGGAGATTTATGACCATTGTTCTTGCAAAGATTGTACCGGCGTAGAGAAGATTTGATGCGATCTTGCATTTAAGATTTTTCAGT
This sequence comes from Ottelia alismoides, assembly GCA_037367405.1. Classification (NCBI taxonomy): domain Eukaryota; kingdom Viridiplantae; phylum Streptophyta; class Magnoliopsida; order Alismatales; family Hydrocharitaceae; genus Ottelia; species Ottelia alismoides. The sequence continues at coordinate 1,021,486 of JAZKJV010009629.1, read as the reverse complement.
AGACCTCTGATGAATCCACGATTCATCGCCTTTATTCTTTTATTTTAGCATCATTTGCTTAGTCAAATACCTGTAAATACCCATTAATTTCATAAAATTACCATTTTTTTGCATGCATTTGTTAATTATGCATTTTTAACACTTTTTGTACATAAATAAAAGAATAAAGAAGAAAAGAAAAAAAAAGAAGTATTTATGCAATAAATACAGACTGACCTAAACCCCGAGAGAAGGTCAAGACTTGACCTGATCGATCAGGAATAAAGTAGGGGGAGATAGGGTCGTTTGTCGGAAAAATCAAAAATATCATGTACATATTTTTCATGTATATTTGTATGAAACTTATATTATTTCATTTGTATATAATTTGACCTCAAACTAATTACCTTTGTAAATAAAAGTTGTAAATAAAACTGTGTTGAAAATAATAAAAATATTTGTAAAATAAAATATTGTATATATTGTAAATAATTACACCCAGAAAAAGCCGTAATGCGATAATTGAAACATCAATTCCGGCTCCATACGAGCTTAAATTGAACCAAACTCACTTCCTTCATACTATAAATTAAATTATCTTTCAAATGGATGTGGTTTCGTATTTTTTGGAGTTACGGTTAAAAAGTCGGTTTTCTGGGGTGTATTGTGTAGTTTACCCATATATTTGTTGTATATAATTATTAATATATATTTTTACATAATATATATATTATAAATATTGTTTTCATTAAAAATAAAATAGAAAAAAAATTACAATAAAAAAAATCTCTTATAAAAATATTTCCTTATTTATACATATGTATATTGTATTATATGTATATAATATATGTAACTAACTAACTTCCTTTTATAAAAAAAATACCAAAAAAATTAATTATCTAACATTAATTAATTAATTTAATTACGAATTTTGTATTTAATTATTTGATTTTATTCGATTTATTTGATTTTATAACATGCCATATATATTAGATTTGATTTCATGCCTTTAATGGCCACCATTAAGGTGGCTAATTAATTTACAATTAATTTATTTATTTATTCTGAATTTCGTAATTAATTATTTAATTAATTTATTAATTTAATTATTTTATTAATTCACCAATAAAAACTTTCCACATTTGTCCATACCTTCCTTTTTCATTTTTTCTCTCTTTTTAATGGGCTCCTCCTCCCTCATTCAAACTTGATCAATCTTTGGCGGAGAGGAGCCCGGTTTTCGAGAGGTTTCTTGTTGAAGAGGGTCCTAGCCTCCGATCCAGTCGGTGACAGCGACTTGAGCTTCGTTGAGGCCATCTTGGCATGTCCAAACCCCAAGGTGAGATCTATTGTATTCCCTGTATTTTTCCCTAGGTAATCGTAGATTTAGATTTTAGCGTAGGAGTAGTGATTAATTTTTAGATTAAAAAGTCCATCACGATTTAATCCACGCCTGACACCGAATTTTTCATTTCATCTCGTAACCTCTCCATTTCATTTCTATCTCACATAATCTATCACCTCAGGTCACGCACGGTGACCGGAGCCTCGGATCTACCTCCCATTTTGCCAAGATCCGATTCATTCACCATTCCTATTTTTGTGTATAAAAAAATATAATAAAATTATTCTCCCTGTTTATCTCACAACTATTTTTGTAGGAGGAATAAAAAAAATTTTGCTTTTCATTTCTCTCTAACCTCTGTTTTGCAGGAAAATAAAAAAATAATAAAAAAAATCTTTCTTTTGATTCTAACAATTTGTTTTGCAGGAGATAAATAAAAACTTGTAAAAATATAGTTGTCTTTTTTTTCTCTAATCATTTGTTTTGCAGGTTCACCAAAAAAAAGAACAATAAAAATTTTTTTATTACTGTTTACATATTTCTGATAACAAAATAAAAAAACTTTTTTTGTTAATAATTTCCTGCAGCAAACAAAAAAAAATAAAAACAAAAAATAATAAAAAAGATAACAGCAACAGGGCGGGTCGCCACCCCCGCACCTGCCCCACCGAGGACCTCCACCTCCAGCCGTTAGCAACCTCCCAGGCCGCGGCCCTCCTTGCTGCCTCAGCCCGGCCACCACCCCGACAGGCCCCGTTAGCCCTCGCCTGCAGCCCCGACGAGCCCACGCGCGCGGCCCGCGCCCTACGCGACCACCCCTTCGCCCGCCATCTCCGCCGTGAGGGGTGGCGCACCCCCGCTGCTCTCCAGAACTTCCCGCGCACCGATCACAGCCGCAGCGCCGCACACGGGCGGGCCCGCCGCCTCCGATCTCCAGATCCGCAACGCGCGACGCGCGTCCGCCCCTTGCAGGCCATGCGACCTCCCTCCGTCGACCTCCTGCTATCCGGCGTGGGCCCCTTCCAGGCCACTCCCAGCGCGCGTGGCCTTCGCGCCATCTCCAGGCTGCGCTGCCGTGTGCCTCCGCCCAGATCTGACGCCGCGCCACCTCTATGTGAGGAAGACGAGAGGGGCGGCGGCTAGACCTGGCCATTGGGCGGGGGGCCCGCCCGCCCAGCCCGTTCATGGGTCGGGCTTGGGCAAGCGATTTTGGAAATGGGCCGGCCCGGCCCGCTCTTTGGCCCGCCCGTCAATTGGGCGGGCCGTAGACATGTGTCATAAAACCCGGCCCGGCCTGCATATATAAAATATATGTTTAAAAATTATATTTTAGATACATTTAATATAATATACTTCAAGTTTTTGTTTTACATTATCAATATTACATCTTATTTTATATTTTACATGCAAAGTAACACATATTATGGTTACTTGGATTTAGAAAGATTAGATGATGCTAAAAAAACTTAATTATCTCCATAAATTTAATTAAAAAATTAATTAAAAAATATTTTACATTCGGCCCATGGGCCGGCCCGGCTCGGCCCAGACCTGGGCCGGGCTTGGGCCTTAAAGTATGACCCGTGGACCGGGCCGGGCCGGGCCTTGGACAAGGGGTTTTAAAACCTTGGCCTGGTCGGCCCGGCCCATGGCCCGGCCCGGCCCGGACTTTGGCCAGGTTTAACGGCGGCCCCCTTTTGCGCCTCTTGCCCCTGTTGAGAAAGAACGAAGGGTTGAAAACCCTAGGTGGGGGATCAATTAAAAAAAAGGAAAATTGCATATCAACCTACAAAGCTTCAACTATTACAAAATACCCCCTGCCAGAGACAGTCACATGCAGAGCACGCTTTTCACTGGATAAATTGCACATCTGCCCGCATATTTATTTTATTATTTTTAAAGGCAGAAACTTTTTGCATAATTACATTTTAGTCCCTATATTGCAGACTTGGAATATGCATGTTCTCTTTAATTAAATAAATATTTTCGTCGCTCGAAAAAATTTTGCAAAAATTTGTATATGCTCCTGCAGTAGTGCTTGTCATTGTATATAGTTTTCATCAAATTTTGTTGTCATTTGATATATTTAAAAAAATCAAAAACTGTTTCTTTTTCCTTGTCAGAGCTTTGAAAATTTATAAAAAATGGAAAAATTGTCTAAAAATTCCAAAAAATTAATATAGGTGTATTTTGATGTGTTTTAACTTCTGACCAACTTTTTATGCATTTTTCAAATATATAACTCAAAAAAATTGCAAAATACAAAAAATCTTATAAAAATTTTAGAAAATTATAAAAAATCCAAAAATTGTGATTTCAGTCTCTAATTGTAGATATCGCTTTCTAGTTTCATTTAAAAATAATCTCCTAGAGTTTTGAACTTTTAAAGAATTTTTAAATTGAAAAATACTCCTAACTGTGAATAGTCTCTTTATTTTCCATTGTTTTATTTTTCGAAAATTACAAAAACATCAGAAAATTACGAAAAAATTATCAAAAATACTTTAAAATATATAAAATACAAAAAATATTTTCTTAGGATTTTTCTGTATATTTTTTATTATTTTAAAAATACAAAAAAAGAGTGTGGGTTCTTTGTTTTATCACTTTTCTTCATTTGTGCTTGTTTTAAAAATATATAAAAAATATAAAAATGCAAAAACCACTAAAAAAATTAGCTTTCAAAATCTAACTACTTAGTTTTTCAATCGTGCTCCTTGTGTTCGACCCTGGTCGCTATACCAGGTAAAAAGAATAGCGAAAGCCGCTTACTGTTTTCATTGATTTATCTTATTTCGAGTGGTTCAATTAATTTTTCTCGTTGACCGAGTCCTGCGGTTGAGAACGATGATACATTTTTGCATATTATTTATCCTCTCTCGACTGCGTCGGATTTCAGCTCATCAGAATGGCGTCGTTGCCGGGGAGCACGGCTTTGTAGTCATTTTTCTATTTTTGTCTCTCTATACCATAATTGTTTTCTGACCTTCTCTATCTAATTTTTGTGCGAGGTACTACGTGGACGACTTGGAGTTTATATTTTGAGGACCCGCACGGGAAGAAGAGTAGGGAGAAGAAGAAGAATTTCATTTGTTGAGAGAGAACAATTATTCTTGTAATAGTTTAGGATTTTGAACTGTGGACACAGACATTATTTGGGGTCTGTTTCGCCATGTGCCAATGCACTTGGGGGACCTCACCGTTGTTTTTCGTTGGTTTTTTTTCGTATTTTTTTCTTTCTTTTCTTTTATTTCTGATTCTCACGGATTTCAGCCCCTAGCCTTAGGATTTTTGCTTGACTGTGACGTAATCAGTAGGGTTCCAAATACCTTAATAACATTGCATGTACCTATAGCTCAGTAATTGGACCAAGAATAAAAATCTAAAAAAATAGTCGATCCACTACCTTCGAGCCTACGCGCCACAGCCCACCCTACCAAGCGCTGCTCCTGAACTCGATTTGTCGAGAGGAGGAGGGTGAGCCTAGACCGGACTCTTGGATTGGAGGCTGGTGGTCGACTAGACGTTCTGTCGAGTAGAACTGCTTGCTTAGGACTCGGATTTTTGCCTGCATCATTTAGGTAGTTTTATTTCAATCTTTAATTTCTGCGCGGATCATATTGCATGTAGAGTGCTGGAGTAAGGTACGCATTTTCTATCTCTGCATGCATCATTGTTTTTGACCGTGCATTGTTTTTCTCGACTCCCTCCCCCTGTTTTTGGACTCAAATTAATCAAAGAGGAAATCGGAAAGCTCGTTAGGCATTTATTTTTGAAAAAAAAATCCAAAAAAATAGAAAACCAAAAAAATAAAAAAAATGGGACTGCTAATTGAACTTGACTCTAAAATTAAACGTAATTGACCACTTCATTGTATTGGGAGAGCAATCCCCTCATTGTTTGCGCTTTTAATTGCTCGCGTACACACTAAGGAGTAGTGCCCAAATCCCATTCAAGCCTCCTAAGTGTTTGTACAACTTTTGTTGATCACCTAACTCTAAAATTGAAAAGATAAAAGACCAAATCTCATGGTCTTCACTTTGTGTTGAATTGGTGAACTGGGGATTTGCTTTGTGTTTTGTATGTCTTTGGTGTGAGTCGGTTACGATCATTCTTCTATCATTAGCAGTCACCTTTCCTCCCTCCCTTCTATATCTCTTTCTACTCTCCCACCCTCCCTCCCTTCATTTCTCTCTCGTCACGATGGGCCACTTTTCATTCCAGTCGAAATTTACGGCTTCTTCATTTCACGCCCATCACTCCCATCCACTCTCTTGGGAGGTCGGAACTCCGTCCGATTTCCCATATTCTCCCTACCCACCGTCCCTTTCGGGACATGCTGTGAGTGAAGCCCGCAGAGACCAGATTGACCAAATAAGAAACCCAGACGTTCACCTTGCTGAGATGAGAGTGCATCCCATAGGCGATCAAATGGGGCAGTGGCATGTTTTAGATGACTTTAATCCTAAGATGATAGACTAGTACACCGATCAAGAAGCATACTCTGCTTCTACACTGAGCCCCTTCCTTTTAGATTTAGAGTTAATTAATATACTGCCCAAGTTTTTAGGGGAGGTGCACGAGGAACCTTACTTGCATATCGAAGAGTTTGAGGAAATTTGTGGATCACGATCATATTCCGATATAACCTCTGAAGAAATGATGCTGATTACCTTCCCATTTACACTTCAGAGTAGAGCCAAGAGTTGGCATAGACGATTGGGAAGGAAGATTGCTACATGGGGAGATTTACGATCATTATTTTTGAAGAAATTTTACCCCCAGTGTAGAGCAGAGATGATGCGGTCGTGTATTCATGATTTTTCAGTTAACCCCCAGAAGCCATTGATAGATTCATGGTTGAGGTTACGAGAACTTGTGAGGCGATTTCTGGATCATGGATTTTCGATGACTGACCTTATCCATATCGCCATGAGGGGGAGGACCGCAGAGCAGATTGCTTATGTCATTTCATCATGTGGTGGTTCATACCTCTGTCCCGACCTGGATTTAGTTGAGACCATCTTGGGAACACTTTCCGATCTTTCATATACACGAGACGATTTATTCGGGACAACACATGAGGGAGAGATGACAATAGTTGAGTGTGTGACACACCATGCCGATCTTGATAGCACACACAAATCAGAGGATATGGATGCTGCTACATCTCATTTGATGGATGTGTTGCCTATTTTTGTGAGTTCCCAGAGCCGGACATTGGTTGAGGACCAATTGGATTTACAATCAGATTTTGAGCTAGTCCCGCTCTGTCACGTAGAAGATTCTTCGATTCTAGATCTGCTAGAATCCCAAGAGATAGAGGAGGAACCCACATCTCAGCCATCCTCTGAATCTTTCTAGTATCCATACGCAGTTGATTTAGTATCTTGTCTTCAGGAGATCTTCTCAGATTCGGAGATATACTTAGATCCGTCTCAGCAGAGAGAGCTTGATGAGGGACCGATTTTTGATTTTACAGACCTTGATAGTCCCGTATTTGAGACTTGTGTCCTCCCATTTGATGAGGTCAATATATTTTTGGAGGACATGACTTTTGACAGCATTGATCCCCAATTTCCTGATGATTCGGCATTACTTCCCGAGGGTTATCTGCGGGAGGATGCCATGGACCATGTGTATTCGGTCTCACTTTCTGAGAATGCATCCGATCTGTCGGATCACGAGACCGAGTATTTTGATATTTCTGATAATGAGTATGATGTTTCTCTCCTCGACGACCCTCGCGAGGATGACCCGATCTTTGAGGTATTCGATGATTTCACTGATTTGTCTACATTCCATGCATCGGATATCTGTCTTTATAGTGAGTCACACGATCATGACCTTCCATATCTATTTGAGACGGTGATTGACGTGGAGGATTCCCTAACATATCCTTCCTTCTCCACGTTTGATTACTTCGGCTCCATCCTTTCGCTCCATACAGATCTTGAGCCGGCGATTTCTTTTGTGCTATCGGAGCCCGACTTCATCTACCCATATCTTGATCCGGTAGCAGACACCCGCATGATTCATTATCTGGGTGTTATCATCTAATCTGTTGACCTCGTTGTTGTTCTCCCACCGAGACTGCAACGACAGTACGGTATTCGCCTGACAGATGCCGTCCTGAACCTCGATATTGTGTTGTCCTAGCATTTGCGCCCAGCTAGGGGCGTAAACTCTAGCGCTTGTTGAGAGGCACCTCAACATTGATTTTTCACAACTGTATAGACCATTTGTCCATATCATACATTCTTTCTGTCTAACACCCCATTTTCATCTTATGATCATTCCATACTTAGGGTGCACTTTACCCTAAGTATAGGGGGGATGCCAGACTTGTGATTATTCTTTTGATTCTTTTTACCTCTGGTTTGCTGCCTATACTTAGGGATATTTTACCCTAAGTATAGGGGAGGTAGATTCTGTCCATTCTAATCCTCGGTCCTCCCTTTGTGAACAGTCTGCTATACTTAGGATTACTTGATCCTAAGTATAGGGGGATCACCGACGTCTATTGATTTCATTCTTTTATTTGTCGTTGTAGTATACTATTCTTTTCACTTTTCTATACAAAGCATGAGTTATGTCTTTCTTTTCAGCTCTTTGATCATTATGAGGACATAGTTCGAGCTAAGTATAGGGGGTGTCGTATATATTGTATATATACTTTAGCCATAACTCGTACTTTTATATATTATTTTTTTTAATATGGTTAAAACACTGTGTAAATACTAAAAGGAAAAAATTCTTAAAAAAAAGAGAGAAAAAGAAAAAGAATCTTGTATATATTTGTATATATTACTAACTATTTGCAAAAAAAACTTTTTGCATGTGCATCATTTTTTAAAAAAAATCATAAAAATTTCAAAATTTTGAAAATTGTTTCACAAAAAGATTTTGTTTTCTTTTCCTTGCATGTACATACTTTCTTGCATTTGCATGAGCATTTTTTTCAGGATGATATTGACATTTAAACTAAGTCTAGAATAAATTTGAAAAATGGAGCTTAGTTGGACTTTAATGCACTTAATTTCAGAGGAACCTTATAAGATTTGGAGTTAAGACTTTTCAGGTCCTAGTGACTTAATTCTTTGAGTCCATAAGACTATGTTCACATGTCATCTTGATGAGTCTAAGTAGAATATTTAACAACACACACATGATTCTTTTAGACCGTAGCTTACCTTGGACACTGCACTTTAGACGTAGCTCTTCATGGATGAGGTAGTGAGGGAGCAGAATCTTTTGACTTGGGGTAGCATACGAGGGTAGTACATCTAGGCAGAACCTCTCGTCCTCCTCTAGGGAGGGAAGTGCGTCTCAACCTGGTTTGGTGATGTTGAGGTCTAAAGACAGGATGTTGTGGGGTTGCAATAATGCTTCAAAAGAGGGATAGTCTACTGGCTCAAGAAGAAAAACTCCTTATGTACATGTTGCACCTTGTATATATTGTCAAAAAAAAGAAAAAGAAAAAAATGCAAAATCTCCAAAAGTGGACAGGCCTGATAGAAAAATAAAATGCCTGTGAAAAAAAAAGAATAAGAGCTTCAAAGTCATATATTTGTGAGCTTGCAGCGGGTGACATGGCTACACTGGTCATGCATCCAAGGATAGGTAACTACACTAGTTACCGTCCATTCTCTTCTCCATCCCCTCTTCTTGAGCTGGTTGTACTTGAACTTAGAAGGGAATATCCCCGCTCCTCGAGGAAAGAGTTGCCAGACCGGGTTATTTGAGTTACCTTGTTGAGAGAGGCTGAATCTTTGCTACTTTTGAGATGAGGAGCTATATTTCACTTACACGTACAAGTAAGAATTCATAGTCATAAGAATTTGTGTATGTAGACTTGTTCTGATCTGACTGTTGAGGAGACCTGAATAGGAGTCTTATGGAACTTAGAGGCTGTTAGGTTTTAAATCCATTTCCCATTAAGGTTCCGACACATTAATAATCCAAAGGTCCGACAGAGCTCCAGACTACATTTTTTTGAAGATAACTTTGAAAGTCAACATTGTTCTAACTTCTTTCCTTTTTCTTTTCTTTATTTTTATTTTCACTTATTTTCCGAATAAGTGTTTGCTAAGGGACTAGCAAAGGTAAAGTATAGGGGAATGATGAATCCACAATTCATCGCCTTTATTCTTTTATTTTAGCATCATTTCCTTAGTCAAATACCTGTAAATACCCATTAATTTCATAAAATTACCATTTTGCATGCATTTGTTAATTATGCATTTTTAACACTTTTTGTACATAAATAAAAGAATAAAGAAGAAAAGAAAAAAAGAAGTATTTATGCAATAAATACAGACTGACTTAAACCCCGAGAGAAGGTCAAGACTTGACCTGATCAACCAGGAATAAAGTAGGGGGAGATAGGGTCGTTTGTCGGAAAAATCAAAAATATCCTGTACATATTTTTCATGTATATTTGTATAAAACTTATATTATTTCATTGTATATAATTTGACCTCAAACTAATTACTTTTGTAAATAATTTGTAAATAAAACTGTGTTGAAAATAATAAAAATATTTGTAAAATAAAATATTGTATATATTGTAAATAATTACACCCAGAAAAAGCCGTAATGCGATAATTGAAACATCAATTCCGGCTCCATACGAGCTTAAATTGAACCAAACTCACTTCCATCATACTATAAATTAAATTATCTTTCAAATGGCTGTGGTTTCGTATTTTTTGGAGTTACGGTTAAAAAGTCGATTTTCTAGGGTGTATTGTGCAGTTTACCCATATATTTGTTGTATATAATTATTAATATTTATTTTTACATAATCTATATATTATAAATATTGTTTTCATTAAAAATAAAATAGAAAAAAATTAAAATAAAAAATCTCTTATAAAAATATTTCCTTATTTGTACATATGTATATTGTATTATTTGTATATAATATATGTAACTAACTAACTTCCTTTTATAAAAAAACACCAAAAAATTAATTATCTAACATTAATTAATTAATTTAATTTAATTCCAAATTTTGTATTTAATTATTTGATTTTATTTGATTTATTTGATTTTATAACATACCATATATATTAGATTTAATTTCATGCCTTTAATAGCCACCATTAAGGTGGCTAATTAATTTCCAATTAATTAATTATTTAATTTAATTTATTTATTCCGAATTTCATAATTAATTATTTAACTAATTTATTAATTTAATTATTTTATTAATTCACCAATAAAAACTTTCCACATTTGTCCATACCTTCCTTTTTCATTTTTTCTCTCTTTTTAATGGGCTCCTCCTCCCTCATTCAAACTTGATCAATCTTTGGCGGAGAGGAGCCCGGTTTCCGAGAGGTTTCTTGTTGAAGAGGGTCCTAGCCTCCGATCCAGTTAGTGACAGTGACTTGAGCTTCGTTGAGGCCACCATGGTGTGTCCAAACCCCAAGGTGAGATCCATTTTATTCCCTGTCTTTTTCCCTAGGTAATCGTAGATTTAGATTTTAGCGTAGGAGTAGTGATTAATTTTTAGATTAAAAAGTCCATCACGATTTAATCCACGCCCGACACCGAATTTTTCATCTCATCTCGTAACCTCTCCATTTCATTTCTATCTCACATAATCTATCACCTCCGGTCACGCACGGTGACCGGAGCCTCGGATCTACCTCCCGTTTGCCAAGATCCGATTCATTCACCATTCTATTTTTTGTATAAAAAATATAATAAAATTATTCTCCCTATTTATCTCACAACTATTTTTGCAGGAGGAATAAAAAAAATTTGCTTTTCATTTGTCTCTAACCTCTGTTTTGCAGGAAAATAAAAAAAATAAAAAAAATCTTTCTTTTGATTCTAATAATTTGTTTTGCAGGAGATAAATAAAATTTGTAAAAATATAGTTGTCTTTTTTTTCTCTAATAATTTGTTTTGCAGGTTCACCAAAAAAATAAAAAAAAAGAACAATAAAATTTTTTTATTACTGTTTACATATTTCTGATAACAAAATAAAAAAACATTCTTTTTTTGTTAACAATTTCCTGCAGCAAACAAAAAATAATAACAAAAAAAATAAAAAAGATAACAGCAATAGGGCGGGTCGCCACCCCTGCACCTGCCCCACCGAGGACCTCCACCTCCAGCCATTAGCACCTCCCAGGCCGCGGCCCTCCTTGCTGCCTCAGCCCGGCAACCACCCCGACTGGGCCCCGTCAGCCCTCGCCTACAGCCCCGACGAGCCCACGCGCGCGGCCCGCGCCCCACACGACCACCCCTTCGCCCTCCATCTCCACCGCGAGAGGGTGGCGCACACCCGCTGCTCTCCAGAACTTCCCGCGCACCGATCACAGCCGCAGCGCCGCGCACGGGAGGGGGCCTGCCGCCTCCGATCTCTAGATCCGCAACGCGCGACGCGCGTCCGCCCCTTGCAGGCCACGCGAACCTCCCTCCGTCGACCTCCTGCTACCCGGCGCAGGCCCCTTCCAGGCCACTCCCAGCACGCGTGGCCTCCGCGCCATCTCCAGGCCGCGCTGCCGTGTGCCTCCGCCCAGATCTGACACCGCGCCACCTCTGTGTGAGGAAGACGAGGGGCGGCGACCCCCTTTTGTGCCTCTTGCCCCTGTTGAGAAAGAACGAAGGGTTGAAAACCCTAGGTGGGGGATCAATTAAAAAAAAGGAAAATTGCATATCAACCTACAGAGCTTCAACTATTACAAAATACCCCCTGCCAGAGACAGTCACATGCAGAGCACGCTTTTCACTGGATAAATTGCACATCTGCCCCCATATTTATTTTATTATTTTTAAAGGCAGAAACTTTTTGCATAATTACATTTTAGTCCCTATATTGCAGACTTGGACTATGCATGTTCTCTTTGATTAAATAAATATTTTTGTCGCTCGAAAAAATTTTGCAAAAATTTGTATATGCTCCTGCAGTAGTGCTTGTCATTGTATATAGTTTTCATCAAATTTTGTTGTCATTTGATATATTTAAAAAAATCAAAAACTGGTTCTTTTTCCTTATCAGAGTTTTGAAATTTTATAAAAAAAATAGAAAAATTGTCTAAAAATTCCAAAAATTAGTGTAGGTGTATTTTGATGTGTTTTAACTTCTAACCAACTTTTCATGAATTTTTCAAATATAAAACTCAAAAAAAATTGCAAAATACGAAAATCTTATAAAAATTGTAGAAAATTGTAAAAAAATCCAAAATTGTGATTTCAGTCTCTAATTGTAGATATCGCTTTCTAGTTTCATTTAAAAATAATCTCCTGGTGTTTTGAACTTTAAAGAATTTTAAATTGAAAAATACTCCTGGCTGTGAATAGTCTCTTTATTGTCCACTGTTTTATTTTTAGAAAATTACAAAAACATCAGAAAATTACGAAAATTTATCAAAAATACTTTAAAATATATAAAACACAAAAAATATTTTCTTAGGATTTTTCTTTATATTTTTTATTATTTTAAAAAATACAAAAAAAGAGTGTGGGTTCTTTGTTTTAATCACTTTTCTTCATTTATTCTTGTTTTAAAAAATTAATAAAAAAATAAAAATGCAAAAACCACTAAAAAATTAGCTTTCGAAATCTGACTGCTTAGTTTTTCAATCGTGCACCTTGTGTTCGACCCTGGTCGCTATACCAGGTAAAAAGAATAGCAAAAATCGCTTTCATTTTTCATTGACTTGTCTTTTTCCGAGTGGTTTTAAAAACATTATTTTTCCCGATTGACCGCGCTTGGTGATTTGGGTCACAACGACCCTTGTTTATTATTTGCTTAACCCGAGTTGTCAGGCATGTCATCAACCCCAGGAGCCATTGAGAGATTTCATGGCTTAGGTTTATATTGACCTATTAAGGAGATTTCCAGATCATGGAATCTCGGCGACTGACCTTGTACAAATCACCATGAGATGGATGACCGCGGAACAGATTACACTAGTAGTTACCTCGATGGTGGTTCACACCACAATTCCGGACATAGATTTTTCTTGAGACCTTCTCTAGAGTACTCTCAGACATCCCATCTTCACGAGATGCTTTAGTCGGGACAACACACGAGGGAGAGACGAGACCAGTTGAGTTTGTGTCATTTCATGTCGATTCAGACAACACAGACCATTCAGAGATGTGGATTCTACTACATTTCAGATGATGGACGTGTTGACCACAACTATGAGTTTCAAAGCAGGACATTGGTCGAGTTCCCGTTGGTTTTACACCAGTTGTTCCTGGGGTGATCAAATAAGGCTTAGCAGATCTTATTACTAAATAGTTTGCATGAACAATTAGAACTTGACCAGATTTTATGTGTGGTCTGTATTTGAATAAACATACATTTTCACAAATAAACTGTCCAAGAATAATTATTGGGGGTGATTCCTCACAATAATCATGATGTAAAAAGTGCCAATTCAAATCCAACGGATTCAAAATGATGTTATTGTGTGGATCGAGATTATAAATCTTCCTATTTTCATCCATTAAAATAATATTTAAGTACTTGGAAAGTTTGTTTGAGCCAGTCCCGCACTTTCACGTTGAGGATTCTTGTATTCTAGATCTGCTAGTATCACAAGAAATGGAGGAGGATCCACATTGTTTCAACCGTCCTTCCATTCATTTCAGTGTCCATGGCTAGATGATTCAGTTTTCATTCTATAGAAGATCTTCTCAGATTTATATGTACATTTAGATCCATCCCAGCTGACAGAGCTCAATGAGGGACATCATTTTGATTTGACAAACCTAGATAGTCCCGTCTTTGAGTCGTGTGTCCTCCCACTTGATGATGCGATACATTTTTGGAGGCGTTGATGATTGACAGCATTGTCGCAGTTCGAGGATCAGATCTTGAAAATGTCTACTGCTTCAGCGTTGTTGACTAGTGGCATGCCATGCCTCGAGGTTGTTTAGATGTCGTTAACAACTGATGAGTTACTTGGGTGTAGGAACCTAGTGTTTTACAACAGCGTAGATCCCAAGTCATGATCTGATTCCACATTCTTTTACCGACGATCCTGCATTACTCGTCAAAGAATATCTGCGGGAGGATGCATTATGTCCCTTGTACTTGGTTGCGCTGCCTGGATGTGATTCCGATCTGTCAAATCAAGAGACCAAGTCTTCTCATACTTCTGATCTTATTGAGTCTGAGTTTTTCTCTCCTCAACGACCCTCGCAAGGATGATCCGATCTTTGAGATATTCGATGATGCTATGGATTCTTCTCCATTATGTGCATCGGATATCAGTTTTCTTAGTGTGTCTCTTGATCATGACCTTCCATAGCTTTTTGAGATGGTGATTAACGTGGAGGATTCCATGACTAATCCTTCTTTCTTCGTGTTCGACTTCTTCAGCTCTATCCTTCCACTACATTCTGATCTTGAGCTGATGCATTCTTTGAATGATATGTGGAGATCCTCAAGCACATCACGGAAGTGTGATGATCGCATCGAATGTGATCAGGAGCGACTAGTCGCACTAGTGGCTCGGTGCAGCGGAATTTAAAAAATTTCAATGTGATGAAACCACATGATCCAAGAACCTTTCTCAGAACGTTTTATCTAAACCACAATTAGGTATAAGATTTACCTCTTGAAAGCGTGGTTTGCGATCGAGTCTCTAAACGAAGAGACCTCCTGTCTCAAGTTCGATCCAATGGAGGAGACACTTGTAAGCGCGTTGATGGGACGCGTCCTTCTCGCAATCCATGTTGATGATATAAGCGACGGATCTCCTGATCTCGACACACGAGATCCAATATCTTCTTCACAAGCGAGGTGCATCGAAGGAGATGGAGATCAATGAGTAGATGATCCGACAGCATAACGACGATGCTACGGTGATAGCGACTCTCTCAAGGGCTCCATGATGGAAGGCCACAAGAGAGAGAGGAAGAGAGTCGTGACGTGTAGAGAGAGAGGGAGAGAGCATTAGTTTACGTTGTAAACTTGTGTCTCGAAGAGCAAGGGGTGCCTCTTCTTATCTAGGTTTTTGGGATCCATGGATCTCAATCCATGGACAACACCAAATCAATGGATGAGATTGATTTGTGTTTCTTTCAATGGCCATGATCTTGTTGGGAAAACACAATAATAATTATTTTAATTTAAATTAATATATATCGATAAATCAATATATTTAAATTCAAATTAAATCAATTAATTATCCTTGCAGATAATGTGGAGATAAATCTCCTCCCCTTAAAAAAGGGGGAGACGACCACTCTTCTCATGAGATCTCACTATCTCATGAGATCTCACTATCTCATGAGATCTCATTATCTCATGAGATCTCATAGTCTCATGATATCTCCCAGATTTACAACAACAATTGTTGTAAAATTATTTCACAAAAATAATTCATAATTATCTTGTGAACCTTGCAATCATGCCATTGGAAAGTCGTGAATCACATTCACATCCCAAAACAAAATGTAAAATTATATTTTCAATTAATAATCCAATGTGAATCCAATCCAAATCAATAATTAATCAACAAAATATAAATCACAATATGCTCTCTCTAATATATTATAAATCACATTTATAATATATATATAAATTAATATGGAAAGTGCTATCCACATTATTGATATCCATGATAATTAAAATCACATTTAATTATCAACATCTCATTGCTCGGATACATATATCAACAATGAAATTATTCATGAACTCTTTCAAGGAGAACACGCTTTCTCAGCAGATACTTGGAGATAAGGACAGGGCAGATGTATTGTTCCATGTATAGTGACTTGGATAATGAGATCACATCTCAAATCCAGATCTTGTGAACCCTCCTAGATGCTTGATTAAATCGAGACCGCAAATCTAGTCTTCTTATTACATCTGAATCACATTCAGATCAATGTCCATCAATTGGACTAAGATCAGATTACTTCTTTATGAGAGGAGTCACTAAAATCAAGACATGTTTAATCACTCCCTTAGAATGGAAGCGTCATGGTTATACAATCATTTATGATCACATCACCCTCAGGCGTTCCCAATACCTGTACATCATGCATACTGGAAGACCCAGAACTCCGAAGTTTTAGATCTCTTTAGACTGTCTCCTTCTAGATTTTATCATTAAGGTTCTCATTCGATCATTGGGAGTTGGTATTGATCATATACTTTCTAAAAGCATATATCATACCTAGGTTTTGATCATATACTTTCCAAAAGCATATATCAAACCTAAAAAATTCAGTCAAGCTTCTAAAGCGAGATGACCACGCATGTAATTTGATTCTTCCCGTGTCTTCCGATTCAGCAATGAACCTATATGATCCCTTTGAGAGATCGTATTACTCATATGCCCTTGTATGCACACCAGCGCACCGGTGTATAGACCTTGGTAAGGTCATCAACCTATTGGTCTACTAAATGTACATACTCAAACGTATAGTAACACATCTGTCTCCGGTCAGAGGAAGCATGCCTATATTATGACAGTATACGACATAGGTCTTTGGTTATCTCGATCTCGTTAAGTCAGCTCTTTGACCTAACTAATCTAACACCTCCGAATCTCTATTCCCATGCAGAGGTCATGTATTAAGAGGTCGGTCAGATATCAATCCAAATGAGAAAGGATTGCCATCTCCTACTAAGGTTGGAGATCATCTCTTAACAATCATTTGACGGTGCTTGATGAGTCCTCAATCTAACTCTTTAGATATTCATCCAAGCACCAGCCTCCATGATTCAATAATTGAATCAACAGCTATATACTCATTAATATGGTCATGGTACATAACCCTAATTGTACCTGAGGGGCCTATTATGCAAATTAGTTATTCTTCATTTCAGATCAAGGAATGAATATTTGCAATAACATTTATTGCATAATGGCTCACCGTGGGCTCGCATGTCCAACATTCTTTTGTGCTACCGGAGCCCGATTTCATTCTCACATATCTTTACCTGATAGCAGACACCCGCTTGATTATTTAGTTGGGTATCATAGTTTACACTGTTGACCTCATTGTTCTTCCCCTACCGAGACTATGACGACAATACATTATTCACCTCATAGATGTCGTCCCTGAACCCTCAATACTATGTTGCCCTAGCTTTTGCACCCAGCTAGGGGCATAAACTCTAGCGCTTGTTGAGAGGCACCTCAACATTGTATTATTTGTATAGATCATTCAGTCCATATCATTCATTCTTTCTGTCTAAACACCCCATCTTCATCTCATGATTATGCTACACTTAGGGTGCACTTTACCCTAAGTATAGGGGGGTGTCAGACTTGTGATTATCCATTTGATCTGTTACCTCTGTTTTGTTGCCTATACTTTGGGATATTTTACCCTAAGTATAGGAGAGGTAATATGTGTACATCCTATCACTCGGTAGTCCCCTTGTGTAACAGTCTTCTATACTTAGGATCACTCGATCCTAAGTATAGGGGGATCACCGACTCTTATTGATTTTATTCTTTCATTCATTGTAGTATAGTATTCTTTTCACTTTGCTATACTTAGCACGAGTTATGTTCTTCCTTTGCCGCTCTCTGATCACTATGAGGATATATAGTTCGAGCTAAGTATAGAGGGTGTCGTATATATTGTATGTTATGCTTTATCCATAATTTCATACTTCGTATTTTAATATGGCTAAATTACTGTATAAATACATGTAAAATTCAGAAAAATCATCTAATAAAAAGATGCAGATATTTCCTTAAATTTCTTTTTTGAACATACTGATTACTAAGTCAGGTTAAAATATTTTGAAAAATATTTTGAAAGTAGTTTGAAATCTATTGAAAACTATTGAAAATGTTTGAAAAGGTTTTCAACCTCTATAAAAGTATTTTGATTTGTGTGAAATACAATTATTTTGTAAAACTATTTGTAATATCTTGAAAATGTTGAAAAATTATTTTGAAAAAAATCGATATATACTGTTTGAAAAATGTTTGCAAAATAGTTTTCAAATATTTGTAAAATTGTTTTTGAAAGATTATTTTGGACTATAGTTTTCAAAAATATTTGTAAATTATTTTCAAATAAGTTTGAGGGATATATGCATCATCCATAAATTCTTTACCAATTGTATATATACAAACTTGTATAAATGACTAACACTTAAGTTGCAAATCCTTTCACCTACTTCTTGTAAATAATTGACTCACTCCTGTTAAATATGTGTATCTACTAACCATAACCCTTAAAAATAATAAAAACCAAAAGTCTACAAAATTTTGCAAAAAAAAATATTTTCACATTTGCATCATTTTTTCTTTTTTCTTCTTTTCTTTAAAAAATCAAAATTAGAAATGTTTCAAAAAAAGGATTTTTCTCTCTCTCTTATTTTCTCTTTGCATTGTACATATTTTCTCACATTTGCATGAGCATTTTTCATAGTAATGTTGATATTTAAACTAGTCTAGAATAAAATTGAGGAATGGGAGTTTTAGTTAAGACCTTAATCCACTTAATGTCAGAGGAACTTTATAGAATCTGAATTTAGGATTTCAGGTCTTGAGACTTAATTATTCAAGTCCACTAGGCTATGTTAACATATTATCTTGATTTTGTCTAAATAGAGTACTTAACAACACACTCATGACTGGCTTGACTTGCACACACACTATACACATGGCTCAACACGGATGAGGTGGTGAGGAGGTAGTTGACCTTGGCTTGGAGTAGCATGCGAGGGTAGTACATCTAGGCGGAACCTCTCATCTTCCTCTATGGAGGGAAGTGCATTCTCAACCTGATCTAGTAGCATTGAGGTCTAAAGATAAGAGTTGTGGGGTTGCAATAATGCTTCAATAGAGGGATAGTCTACTAAGTCAAGAGGAAAAACTCCTTATGTTACATGTTGCACCTTGTATATATTTTCAAAAAAATAGAGAGAAAAATACAGAATCTCCAAAAGTGGGCAGGCCTGATTGAGAGGTAAATGCCTACCGGAGTGCATATACAAGTGAAAAAAAGAAAAAGAGAATGAATGAGAGCTTCAAAGTCAAATTTTTGTAAGCTTGCAGTGGATGACTTGGCTACACAGACATGCATCCAAGGATAGGTAAACTACACTGGTTACCATCCATTCTTTTCTCCATATCCTCTTCTTGAGCTAGTTGTACTTGAAACATAGAAGGGAATATCCCCGCTCCTCGAGGAAAGAGTTGCTAGATTGGGGGATAGAGGTTACCTTATTGAGGGAGGTTGTTTCTTTTGTCATTTTGAAGTGGGAGCCAAAATACACATACACTGTACAAGTACAGATTCATAGTTAATTAGAGTTTGTGTATGGAGAATTGTTCTGACCTGACTGATTAAGGCGATCTGACAATAAAATAGCGGAACTTGGAGGGCTATTGACTCATAAACCCATTTTCCAATAAGGTTCCGCCAAATTAATAATCCAAAGGTCCGATTGAGCTCTATACGCCAATTTATGAAGATAAGTTTAAAAATCAACATTGGTCTAAGTTCTTTCTTTTTTATTTTCTTTATTTTTTGTCTTCACTTATTTCCAAATAAGAGTTTCCTAAAGGACTAGCAAAGGTAAAGTATAGGAGAATGATGAATCCATGATTCATTGCCTTTATTCTTTTATTTTAGCTATATTTCCTTAGTCAAATACCTGTAAATACCCACTAATTTCAAAAAATTACCATTCAGCATGCATTTGTTAAATATATATTTTTAACACTATTTTTTATTCAAATAAAAGAATAAAGAAGAAAAGAAAAAGAAAAGAAAAAGGAAAGGGAAAAATAAAGGATGTATTTATGAAATAAATGTACACTGACCCGAACCCCAAGAGAAGGTCAAGACTTGACCTGATCAACTAGGAATAAAGTAGGGGGAGATAGTGTCTTTAATCCAAAAATCCAAAAAAAATAATTTGTAAATATTCATCCTTTTTAATTTTGAATTTATTCTTTGTATATTTGTACAAAACTTACATGATTTTATGTATCTATAAATTTACCTCAAATTAAAAATTTTTCTAAATAGAAATTGTTAAATAAAAATATTTTGTAAATAATAAAAATAATTGTGAAGTAAAATCATGTATAGAGGTAAAAGTATCCACGCTTAGAAAAAAGTTGTAAAGTGACAATTGAAAGATCAATTCTAGCTCCATACGAACTCAATTGAAATAAAACTTACTTCCATTGTATTCTAAATTAAATTATCTTTAAAATGGATATAGTTTCATATTTTTGAGTTACGATTAAAAGTCGGTTTTTAGGGTGTTTTTTTGCAATTTTGCCATTTATTTATTGTATATATTTATCATCTTTTTTACTCAGTGTAAATAATTGCAAATATGTCCATAATTATTTAAAAAATAAATAAATAAAAAATAAATAAAAAATAAAAATATTTACTTCCTTCTTTGTATATGTGTATAATGTACTATATGTGTATATACGTGTATATAACTAATTTCTTTGTATAAAAAAACACCAAAAATAATTTCTGATATTAATTATTAAATTTTTTTAATTACAAATTTTTATTTTTTTATTGATTTATTTAATTATTTGATTTGAAAACCCTACCATGTATATAAGATTTGATTTTCTACCTTAAATAAACACCATTAAGGTGGCTAATTAATTTTTGTAAATTAATTGTTTTAATTATTTTATTTAACTAGGAATTTTATTTTTAATTTATTTATTAATTTATTTTATTTATTTAAAATAACCACTAATTACCTACCTTTTTTGTACATATTTTCCTTTTTTGGATTTATTCTTTCTTTTTATTGAGCTCCTTCTCCCGCATTTGCTCTTGATCAATCTTTGGTGGAGAAGGAGCCTCATTCCCGAAATCCCTTCGGTCAATAGAGGAGCCCATTCCCCGTGTCGTCCGGTGACAGCAGACCAGTTGTTGTCGAGGCCATCACGGCGCCCGCCTCCCTCAGGTTAGATCTAATTGTATTTCTCATTTTTCATCAAGAGTAAACATTGCATAGTTTTTATTTTCAAGCTCGTTGTAGATCTAGATACGTAGTTTTCATCACCATTTTTTATCCGATCACAATCTGAATACGATTTCATCTCATCTCTCGAATCTCTCCATCTCACATTCTATCTCACACGATCTCTCAAATCCGACCGTGCACGGTGGTCGGAAGACACGGTTCCATATCTCCCATTTCGCCGGATCCAATCCATTCACTCTTCTATCTTTATTTTATTATCTTCAAGACGGAGCCATCGAGCTCGAGTCGGCTATCTTCATTTATTGCAGGTACAAGAAATAAAAAATAAAAAAATATTTCTCCTGCAGTTTTCAAAAAATATAAGAAATAAAAAAAAAGGAACTCAGGTGGCAGGGCCGCCACCCCTACCGCTCATCCGCCATAAGCCATCCGCTCGAAGCTTCCCTCCTAGCGCCACCGCGGACTGCGCTCCTGCACGAACTTCCTTCGCCCCTCTTCTGTTAGATCCAGGCGTCGTCCACCGCCTGGCGCCATTATCAACGCGCCTACGCACGAGCTCGCACGAAGCGTTGCACCCCAAGCGCTGCCCCTTCCAACGCCAGCGCAGCTCAGCCTGTGGTAGGCGTTGTCCCCTTCTAGCACCCAGGAGGCTCCCACCGCCCTCCCTCCGCGGGAGCCCGCGCACGAGCCTGCCCCGCAGCCAGTCGGCACCACCGGTCACGCCTGCGAGATTTGCCGACCTCTATCCGTCGTACGCTCCACTGCCCCTCCGCCATCAAGAGCTCCTCCTCCGCCACCTTACAATCGTCGATGCCCTTCGCCCGGCTCGCCAACTCCATAGCCGACGCCCTCCATCTTGTAGCGGCCTCCGTCGCAAGTAGAGCTTCATCCGCCAGTGTCGCACAACCCTCCTCTCTGTTCAACCCCGCCGCTCGATGCTCAGCTGCACCACCCCACACCTCTGTCGCCTCGCCAACCGATGCCTGTCGCTTGCCGCTGCGTAAGAAAAAAGAGGGATGGCGGTGGCCTTGGCCGTTTTCCCCTTTTTATTTTGGAAACGAAAGAACAAAGAAGAAGAAA
Source organism: Ottelia alismoides (assembly GCA_037367405.1). Classification (NCBI taxonomy): domain Eukaryota; kingdom Viridiplantae; phylum Streptophyta; class Magnoliopsida; order Alismatales; family Hydrocharitaceae; genus Ottelia; species Ottelia alismoides. The sequence continues at coordinate 999,155 of JAZKJV010009629.1, read as the reverse complement.
CCCTAAAGGGTATATAAAAATTGGAAATATTGCATCCTAGCCCCTTGAAGGTTTTTAGAAATTGCGCAAACGTCCCTGCCATCTCTGGATCAAGCTTTATCTGGGAAAATTACATTCAAGTCCTCAGAAGTTCCCGAATTTGCAAAATAGTCTCCACTGTCCAACTATCACGTGTTGAGTACATCATCTTTGGGTAATTTGCAAACATTATCCACCTTTAATTTTTGTTATATTTTGTTGTAAAACTGTTGAATAATTGCAACTCAGTCCTCTATTTTCAGAACTTAAAATTGCATGTTTGTTTGATTGAAATAAATCTTTTTATTGCTCAATAAATTCTAGAAAATTCATGTTATATTTTATGTCACTTGTCTCTTCATTGTAAAAAATTTCATGCATTGTAAATTTATTTGATATTATTAAAAAACAATGTCATTTTCTCTGCCTGAAATTTGAAAAAATCATTAAAAATCAAATATTATCTGAAAAATTTAGTAAAATAGATTAGGTGTATTTTATTGTCCTGTATTTTCTATGCAAATTTCGTGCATTAATCATTTTCATAACACAAAAAATTGCGAAATACCAAAATCTTAAACAAATCATAAACAAATGTAGAAAAAATCTAAAAATAGTGAATTTTAGTTCCTGTGTGTAGATATTTGTCTATAGTTTGGACACAAAAATAATTTCCTAGAATTTTGGATACCTAAAATATTTTTAAGTTGCAAATACTCCAGGATATGCATTGTTTACCTTTTTTGCCACTGTTTGATTTTTATAAAATCACAAAAATATCAGAAAAACTTAGGAAAAATTACTAAAAATATTAAAAAAAGATTTAATACTCAAAAATATTTCCTTTATAATTTTCTGAGTATTTTTATCATTTTAAAAAAAATACAAAAGAGTGTGGTGTGTGTATTTCTTCTCTTGTGCATTTCGTTAAAAAATAAAAAAAAATTAAAAATCATAAACCATTAAAAATTTATTTTATTCTACTTTAAAACTTGGCTACTTAGTTTTCAATCGTGCTCCTTGTGTTCGACTCCGATTGATATACCAGATGAATTAAATAGAGAGATCGCTAACATTACTTTTCATTGATTGATTTTTTTTAAAGTAGTTATATATATTTTCTCGATAATCACACTTGGTGATTCGGGTCACATGACCCTTGATTATTTTGCATACTTAACATGAGTCGCAGGGCGGGTCATCATCTCCTAAAAAATGTTATTCTGTCGCCCACAAGTCATATATTGTTGTATAGTGTAATTGCTTCGGTAACCTCGAACATAACAATGGAGCTAAAAATAAATGTTCTCACAGCCCCTAGAAAAAAATATAAGAAGGGTTCAAATAAATGTTTCTCAACATCCTTAGAAAAGATGATATATAAGAAATGAGTGATAATTTTCGAGAAAAATACCTTTAAAGTGTGACAGTCACTTTGATTTCCAGTTTAAAATAAATTGTGACCTAAAATATCGCCTCGGTCGAGCAACATCTACGGATGAAAACAACCGAATACAGATATAGGTATAATCATATCCTTATCCATTTTAAAATACGAATACGAATGAGGATACGAATATTGACAGATGTGAAAAAATGTCCTTGCCATATCTATAAAAAGGAATATGAATGTAAAACGAATAACGAAGATACAAATAATAACAGAAATATTATGATAGATTCACAAAAAACATACATATTTAGATCAATTTATACATAAAATAGATATATCAAACATATTCTTTTCATAAACAATGGTGAATGCAATCATAAAATGTTGTTACGTACAACTATAAATAAATATATTACTATACTTATGTACGAAAAATGAATATGCAGAACACGGATGCGAATAATAACGAATGTCAAAATGATATCAATATCCACATCCATTTTAAAACAAATACGAATTCAAAATATGTATTAAAACGAATAAGAATACGAATGTCAAAATATGTATAGTTTTAAAACGAATACGAATATCAAAATATGTATAAAACAAATACGATAGAGGATCGGATACGAATATATTCGTGTTCCCTTTCATCCATGAGCATCACATCTCTTCTCTGCGAGGCCGAAACCTCTTCTCTGCGAGGCTAAAATGTTAAGAAACTCGCTGACCTACCGTGAATTCTCTCTCTCTCTCTCTCTCAAACTCTTGAGAATAAATAGTTGGCAACTTACTGGGGATAAATTTGTAAACAAATTGCAAAGGTAAAAGTTAGAGTACTACCTCTCCCTCCTCTCTTATTTTTCTACAAAAACGATTCTAGGGTCTATCATCCATTGATAATCCAAAAGGTAGCATAGTGATAAGAATTTGTTACAATATCAGTATCAACCATATCACTATTTGTTAGCGATAAACCAAAAAACCACCCCCACAAAAAAGCTAGCATCTATGTCTAAATGATCGATTTACGCTGGTATTAGATCGCCTAAGCTTGACCCCGCATATTGCATCATCCAAAAAGATGAGAATAAAAGACCACCCCCATGCTTCTCATCAGAAAACCAGCGGCTACCAGTGGATCCAGTATTTTAGTTTCCACGTTTTAGCTGGCTAGACTTAGCGCCTCTTTTCAAGCTAAAGTCCACCTCTTTTCTCGTTCCCAATGATCTTTATTCACATCAGTTGTTGGAGTTGTATCTGTAATGAGGTTAATGAAATATATAGAAATGTAATTTTCAAAAATTTGCAGTTGCTAAAACTTAAATTTATGCCTAAACGCATCAAGCCTACGGTAAATTTATGCCTAAACGCACCCAGCAGGTGCAAATTGTGATGGTTCTCACCAAATTTTGTTCTCCATGATCTGAAGTTTTGAAAGGCCTTTTTGCAAAATCTCCCGTCCTCTCCTAAACTCATATACCACATTCCCTTTTGTAAAACATCTGTTGGCCTCACTTACATTACCGGGTAAAGTTGAATTACTGGGTAAGAAAATTTAGAAGAATCCATTATATATATAAAGGGCGTCAATCCATTACTTTCCGCCCAAAAAATTCCCATTTTACCCTCTTCCATTTTATCTACCATCCTCCCCACCCGACGTTCCATTTTTACCCTCGACATTTTTGAGGGAAATTACGCAAGCACCCCGCACCCTTCCCCCTTCCCTCCATCGATGCCACCTTCCTACCCAAACCCTACCTAACGCTCCTTCCCCTTTCAATACCCCCTCTCCTCCTCTGTGCTGGCATCTCCAAGCTCATCCCTCCTTGATGTAACGCCGTCGGCGCCGACTGCAGAAACAAAGGGTAGGATCCCCCCCCCCCCGTCCGCGTGTGATCCTACTGTAATTGCATTTCGGTACCATTGAAACTACTTACATGGTGTTAGAAAAGCACCACTTTCGGCTCTCAACCACGCAACCCTACCGTTTTAGTTCCTTCACTCTTTCTTGGCCATCTCTCACTCCCTCTCGGGATGGCATTGGCGATCGTCTCGCGGCGAGGAGGATCCTCTGCGGGTTGGGGGATATGGGGAGGAGGTGGTACTCTTCGGCGGGGGAGGGCGAGAGGGACGTGGTCATCATCGGTGGGGGCCCGGTGGGTACGTGGCGGCCATCAAGGCCGCGTAGCTGGGCCTCAACACCACCTGCATCGAGAAGAGGGGCACGCTCGGTGGCACCTGCCTCAACGTTGGATGCATCCCTCCAAGGTACCCCTTTTTCGATTGGAAGGACCCGATTTGCATCCGATACCATGTCATATCTGCAGTTGGTTTGGTCTGTGGGTTTTCTGCTTTTGTGGAGATCATGTACTTGGACGATGTTTTAGAAATATGGTCGTCGAGATCTTTGGCCGAAATTATAGTATGTATGGTAAAATTACGATCTTGGGGATGGATGTAGAGGTTAATTTGATGTTTCAGATGTGCGTTATAGGGGAATGCATCGTGTGCTTTATTGAAGGGTTACTTATGGTGGTTTGGTGCAAAAGGATGCAGATTTGCTACTTTATTGGATTGTGGTTAAAGGGTTGTTTGTTGCTTTTGATATTCATCTCTTATATCGGTTAGAAGGAACTGTAATTAAACTTCTGAATTGTCACATGATATATGATTGTGCTTCTACTTATTGGCACTTGCCCAAGTGATGGTGGAAAATTGATTTTTGGTTTTAAGATGTTTTTCTCTCCGGATGAAAACGAAAGCTCCATCTTTTTGTGGGGCTATGCAGCTCGTGAGCTTATTCTTGACAGTAGGAACCTATGGTTTTTATTGCAAACAGAATACACTTTATTGATCATCAAGCAAATGTGTGCCAATAGTTGTGGTGTAGTTTGAATTTGCTACAGATTCGGTTCCTTCTCTGCGCTTTATCATGTCCTCCTTTAATTGTTGATGTCTGTTCATATTCCTTTGACCTTCTTGATGAAGGACAGTTCAGTGCTCTCGCATATATCATGATTCAGACTTCTGGGTCATCCAAATTAGCTTGCACCTAAGTTCATCTAATTCAATCCCTGCAAATTTGTAATTAAATTCCCGTAGGAGCCTTTCTTAAATATTGCTGTGGATTAATAAAAAAAGATTTACTTTTGTTGATCATAAATTCGGACCATTTAACTGGTCTCTAGCAAGTTATAATATTTCTTTTTTGCTACGGAATGTACTACGAGGGCTCTGATATAGTTATGCGATTCTTATGCTTGCCCTTTGTAAGGAGAGAATGGGAGGAACAAAAATCACCTAATGAAAATAGAGGAAAGAATCATTTCATTGTATAAACCCTTTAAGAAATGCACCGCGTAGTTAAAATTCCTGTGAATTATTTCACTGCTAATTTCGACAATCACACACAAAACTATTCGGAAGACAAATATACAATATTATCTCTTCCCAAATGTTTGAAATAGAAAAGCATCTAAAACATCTTAACGTTGTGGTAAATTTAGATGTCCATTGCAATTCAGTATCTATAAAAGAAAACCCGTTGTTGAAGAATTCTTAAGAACTTGTCTTGATGTCAGCGAAGCTTCTCAGAGGCCATCGATGTTTGAACAATGGGCGATTGATAATCTAAGCCAATGCATGTTTTATAGATTTACGGGATAGTTTTAGAGAAGATTTGTTGCTTTTTCCACTCCAATTGGTAGCATTGCTTTTACCACGTGATAGGAGACCAGTCACATTGGCAGTTCATCAGACATCTTGGATGCACCATAACCATTTTTTGCTCACATTTTTGGGATGATGCTTCTAGCAATTACAACTGCTAAGGTACAAGGTCAGTTGGTTATTTACTAGATATACCTAATTTTAAGGGAGTGAACACCCGTGCTTTTGCACGGGTTGCTCACTAGTAATATATATATATGCTTGTTCTATCTAATATCATCAAATCTTCTTTCTCTCATGGAAGAGGAATGCACAGATTCGATCTGATGATTAGTGATGAAATTAGGTTTATTTACGAGTAGGGATGTTCGCTATAAAAAAGAACCTCTTTTGCTGCTGGATTAGTTGAGAAATGGATTTGTGTTACATGATACAGGAAATGCTTGCTACTTTTATAATCAAAATGGTAGGAGAGATTCTGAAATTTTAATGCATGTAATGTGCAATTGAAATGTTCTAAGCATCTAGATCCCCCCTTTTTCGTATTAACCTTCGTATTAATATACTTGGTTTTTTTTTTGAACAATTAGAAGGAATAACAATGTTACTCATATTACTTCCATATTGCTAGATGACATCAAAGATCACATCAGCTTCATAGCGTCCCTAAGATATTTCGCTTGATGTTCGCTACTCCATACGTGTGCTTTCCTCATGCAACAAGCTCAAAGATCGAGAACCGCATTTTTAAAATCTCTGATTCGATTTGCTTTAACATATGCACTTGCTAAAAACATGCTTAAAATGACGCACTTGTTAAAAACATCTTTTAAATTACGTACTTGTTAAAAACATATTGAAAATCAAGCTTTAGCCAGACCTCTTTCCTCCATGCTGCAGGTTTGAAGGGTAACTGTGTCTTACTTGAGATGATATACTACGAAGTCCATTACAATTTTTTTCCTAACATTTATATCAATTGTCGCCGACTTACTGAATGATTAAAAGAAAGGTTATACCTACATAGCAATTGATCATATGAATTTCAAATACAGTTCCGTCACTTGGCTATAACGTCCTGTTCCGTCCTGCATCTTTTCTGAAGATACGGCATCATCTGATCATCCGTTGTCTGTGTTCCTTCGTGATTCCAAATAAGAATAGCCAAACAGAAGAATGGAATCACCTATTCGTTCAAAGTTCGTCATCGGCATTCCATTCAAAAGATCCACACGCTATATCGATTAAACATCATATATAAAGTACATGCAGGAGATGTCCGACATGAACTAGGAACAGGCGATCCATATCTAGACACCGACAACTAGGGCTCCTGTACATACGAACTGTACATGCATACTCGTACAACTCCGACCATTCGGCCACAGATCTGATGACGGCCTCAACTGATCTCGATGGCCCTGATATTGCGCTGAGGCATACCCGCTTTGACCTTGGGAACAGTGACCGTAAGAACACCGTGACTCAAGTTTGAATGGGTCTTTGTTATGTCCACGTCGTCAGGCAGACGAAAACCGACGCCGGAAGCTCCCGTGCCTCCGCTCTGCACGGTGCCAAGTGTCTGTGCTGGTCTCCTCCTCTTTCGTCTTCTCGCCGCTTATCTCCAATATGTTTCCATCCTCCACCTGCACCTTCAACTCCTCCCTTCTTACCCCTATAAGGCAAAATCATTACAAACAAATAGTTATCGAATTGTTGAAGGTCGAAATTTTCGCTGTATCCCATACTGCACAAATAAACAGCAGCACCACAAATAAACAGCATAGATGTAAATTAAACCGAGGATTTTGACATGCATGAGATCGAATGGGAGACCTGACCTCATGTACTGAAAACATACCGGGAAGATCAGCTCGGAAGACGTGAGCATCGTCGGTCTCACGCCAGTCGACGTAAGGTGCGAGCAATGGCGGTGGTCTCGTCATCCCCGAACCTGCGGCCGACGTCCCCAGAGGTCCCCCAAGCCTCTTCTGCCGAAGCCAAGCCCAGGTCGGACGTGGGATCCCAAACGTCCCAGGAGAAGGGGTCGTAGGCTCCCTCCTGCTGGGTACACCGCCCCACGGTACCAGAGACGTCATTACGCAAACAAATCTACCGAGGGATTGACTGCTGGGGGCAGGGCCTGTTCAGCTGTGGGGCTTATGTAGTAGGAGAGGAGGAGCGAGGGGTGTACACGTGCATGGTGCAGGTGTTGGCGTGGAAGGGAGCTGGCCCAGCCATGCATGGGGTCTGCGACACACGTGTGCTGATGGGGATAAGAAGCAAGGATGTTTCTCGATTTGGGACGATGATACCGTGGCGCATATATCCGCACCGTTCAAATTGGGTGAGGTCGGTTTCGTTGCTGCCGGTGTCCTATCACTACGTCCAATCTCCATTAGATGGTCAATATGCATTTCAGTGGAATGTGGATCCCACTGGTCGGAACTTGGAATGCACTTAAATCCGCTCGATCGTGATCGGACTTGCTGATACCACAAATCCTTCCGAGGATCTGCTCCAGGTTAACCTAGATAATAATAATAATAATAATTTTATTATATTATATATTTTTGTCCCAGATGAAGATGGTGGAAATTTCCAGAGGATTCTCGTCTTCTTGTTAACTTTTCGGAGTATCTTGTCTTACTATATATTAATTAATTAATATATTAAAGGATGAAGAAGGTTTGTAAGCACGGGCAGGAGCTAGGGCCACAGCCTCCCTCTAAAATGGAAAAATATTAGACTTTCTTCTCGAGATCTTTGTTTTCCCTCTACTGGCTTCAGTATGGAGGTCTTAATTTTCAATTCTCTCAGCCTTTTTTTGCAAATTTCCTATCAACATTTCAACTTCCCATGTTCCCCGATTTTAACTAACCTGTCATGCCCATTTGATCATTTCCCAACCCAGCCCCTATCTCCGCTCCAGAATTGAGCATCATGCAATCAGATCAAACGTGATCTTCGAGCTGCAGAAGCTCTAGCTACAACAGCACAACATCGCTTGCTTGTCCACGCCATCATCTTCTCAGATGAGATCAATTTGATCATAATTTCCTTCCGTCTCATGTAGGTAATATCTTTCATGTATCTCTTTCTATATTAATTGATCACGTACTCTATTTATTCCACTTCATCTTCTTCTCTTAGCTTCGCTTATATCATCACTTTGCACAATTTTATAAAGATTGTCACATTAAAATAATGTTGATGAGGGGATTAGAATCCCCTCTGTCGTTGTTATTACTGCCTTTGTGATGTTTTTTAAAAATTGATTGTTCATGCATTTGACAAGAATTTGGCTTGTTGAATTATGAATATGCGAAATAGGCTATTAAAGTTCTTTCTTGAAATTTGGAGCTAGTGCTTCGAGAATAAGAATTTTAGGATTGTGTGAACTGGGCAATGCAAAAATTTTAATCCACGGAGGTTGGTGAGATTGAGAATCGTTCATATTTAGTTCCACCATATTCGGATTTACTGAAGCTGGGAAGAACTCATTTCTTGTTAATACTAAATCAACAGAGCATTTAAACAAGTTCAATATAGATTTTTTATATCAAAATCAATTGATAGACGTGCGTCTAAATCATTAACATTAACCTAATATTGATAGTTTTTCTGAACACTATTGACATAAAGTCGATGTATTGTCGAACCAGACGTCCAAGTTAATCTACTCGTTCCTCTATAAGGTCATAGCCTATCTTTATCATTTGTTCAGATGAAAGTTCTTCCAGTTGCTTCATGGTCTGATCTGCATAGATTGATCAACAGTGGGTACCATGATCACCGTATTCTAAGCTCAGACCATATCTAAAACTATAGCCAGACAACCCAATTTGTGGGTGTGATTAGCAGTCGTAATGGCCAGTCAATATTATTGTTTTCTGTTGTCTATATATTTGACTAAATATCGGCCCCACCTATAAAAATTTCTAGCTCAACCCCTGGTTGTAAGCGAATGTAAGTAAAAAGCTTATGAAGTTTTGTACAAAAGTCTCGACTCTAAGGAGGGTAAGAATGATATATTCAGGTTGGCCAAAGCAAGAGAAAGAAAGACCAAAGACCTTTCTCAAGTGAGATTCATTAAGGATGATGAATGTCATGTATTTGTTACTCGAAAGGATATAGACTATATGGAAGAAGTACTTCCACAAGCTTTTCATTGGGGAAGGAAATATAGATATCACTTTGAGAGATCTATCTAGTAGTGAAAGCTACTTGAATTGTGCAAGCTATATACAAACACAAAGGAAGGAAATGTAGGAGGTTTTGAAGGTTACAAGACCTGAGAAAGATGTAGGACCTGATGAAATTTTATTAAAGTATGGAGAGTTTGGTGATCGTGGCTTGTCTTATAAATTTATTCAATATTATTTGGCGAAACAAGAATATGCTTGAAGATTGTAGGAGAAGCGTCGTAATGCCTCTTTATAAAAACGAAGGAGACATTCAAAATTATTCAAATTATAGAGGTATCAAGCTGACGAGTCACACTATGAAAACTTGGAATGTGTAATCTAAAGAAGGTTGAGCCAAGTTTCCAAAGTAAAAGAAAACCAAATCGGATTCATGCTAGGTCGTTCAACTATTGAAGTCATCCACTTGCTGAGGAGAACAGTGGAGATTTATAGATCTAAAAAAAAGAACCTACATATGACTTTTATTGATTTGGAGAAGTCCTGTGATTTTATCCATGAAAGATATTATGGAGGGAAAGAGACAAGTACATTTCGTATACATTAACCTCATAAAACATACGTGTGATTGGGCTTTATCTTTTGTAAGGATCCAGTCTGGGAAAACTGGCTATTTTGACATCAACATTGGCCTGCATCAAGGTTCAGCTTTGGGTCCATTCCTTTTTACTTTGGTTATGGGCTAGTTGAAAAGTCACATTCAGGATGAGATACCTTGGTTTACGTTATTCACTGATGATATTGTGTTTGATTGATGAAATTATAGATGGAGTAAGTGAGAAGCTTGAGGTCTAGAGACATGCATTGGAGAATAAAGGATTTCGTATAAGTAGGGTAAGAATGAATATATGGAATGCACTTTTGATGGAAGCAATAGTGAAGGAATCTAGGTGAAGATTGGTGATGATAACATTCTGAAGAGAGATTCCTTTTAAATGCTTGGGATTTATTTTACAACATGATGGGAAAATAGATGGAGATGTTACTAATAGAATAAATGCAGCCGGGTTAAAATGGAGAGGAGCCTCTACTATTCTCTATGATAAGAAAATTCCTATGAAAATCAAAGTAAAATTTTACAAAGCAATCGTGAGATATGCTATGCTCTATGGATATGGAATGTTGGCATGTGAACCATAGACATGTGTAGAGAATGACAGTAGCAGAAATGAAAATGCTAAGGTGGATGCGTGGACACACACACACACACACACGCAAAGATCGAACTAGGAATTATAAAATTAGTAGGAAAGTTGGTGTAACTTCAATCAAGAATAATATGGCAAGAAATCGTTTAAGGTGGTTTGTGTGAAAACCTTGAAATTCAAACATGGGCTTAATTTCAAATTCGACTGGATTTGAGATTAATTGCAAATTCGGTATTTATCCAGTGTCAAAAAAAAATATTCGAGAGTTCATCGCATAGTGCTCGTTGAGACCTTTCCAACGAGTCCAAGAACATGAAAATCTGAGATCATGAGCCCGAGTTACGACTATTTTGCAGAGGCAGCTCCGAGTCTTATTCTAATCCAGATCCAGGTCCGAATCCAAAATTTCACCCATAAACCCCACCCCTCTTCCCCCAAAACAACCCTATCCCCCTCTCCAACCCTCCCTCCTCTTTTCCTCTACCTTAGAGCTCGCCGGAGCCGCCTGGAGTTCGTCGGAGTGCCCGATCGCGAAGCCAAAGGTGCCACGCGATGATCTCTTCGTGAGGAAGTCGTTCCTTACCTCCGTAAGGTAAGGTTCCTCCCACTTGCTACCATATTCATGCCATTTTCTTGTCATTTTCATTCTTCCACCTAGATCTCGTTGTGGAGTGGAGTTTGGATCACATGCACGTGAATAGCTACACATGCGGAATCAGATCTGTAAGTGGTCAGATGGATTACCCTCAAAATTTGATCTTTTTCCACTATTCTATCTCAGTGTGATACATGTTCAATAGGATATGAATCTTTGTTTTACTGTTCTTAAAAATGTAGTCTAGTTTATGAGATATTGGGTATCGTAAAATAAGAAGACAGATGTAATCTTTTGATTGGTATAGGTTGAAAGTGTGAACCTCCGTTGTTTGTTTGGGTTTATTAAGTGATCTGCAAGTTGTGTTTTTGGTATCATAATGATGATCGATCCAAAATTTGTCACATTCAGATAATAAATACACCCTTGTCCTGGCATTTCGTCTTTGGTGATAATTACATTTCTACTATCAATCTTTGGGTGAATATATATATATATATATATATATATATATATATATATATATATATATAAGAAATATATCCAATAAGGTGCACCTTTCCTGGGTTCATGGAAAGCCCGCCATCTCAGCCATCCGCAATTAATCCAATGGATCCGACTAATGCCTCTTTTATCCTAATTTATTTAATGTCAAAAACCCATTTTATTCATTTAGTTACACTCTAAAATAGAATGTGACAACTCACATTCTATTCTTGGTCCCTTTGTTGACAATCCATTGCTAGGTTTTCCCTCACATAACAAATGACGGCGGCATGGCTCCACGTGGAGCACAACAGCAGCTGCGTTGGTGATGGTGCACGGGGCGGAGCACGAAGATGACGGAGTTGGTGGTGGCGCATGTGGCGGAGCACGACGACGGTGGAGGAGAGGCTGGTAGCACACGTGGTGTGTTTTCCTTCATCGCGTCTTAGACATCTTTGATGCGAACCGTGATGGCGTCCTTGATGAATCCACGATTCATCACCTTTATTCTTTTATTTTAGCTTCATTTCTGTAGTTTAAACACATGTAAATACCTACTAATTCCATGAATTTACCATTTTGCATGCATTTGTTATATTTGCATTTTTAACACTTTTTGTACATAAATAAAAGAATAAAGAAGAAAAGAAAAATAAAGGATATATTTATGCAATAAATACAGACTGACTCGAACCCCGAGAGAAGGTCAAGACTTGACCTGATCGACTAGGAATAAAGTAGGGGGAGATAGGATCTTCTGTCAAAAATCCAAAAATAATTTGTAGATAAATTCCTTATATATTTGTATAAAACGTGTACTATTTTATTTGTACATAATTTGACCTCAAATTAATTATTTTTGAAAATAAAAGTTGTAAATAAAATTATGTTGTAAAAAATAAAAATAAGTGTAAAATAAAATAATGTACATATTGCAAATAATCACACCCAGAAAAAGCTGCAAAGTAACAATTAAAACACCAATTCCGGCTCCAAACGAGCTCAAATTGAATCAAAATCACTTCCATTATACTCTAAATTAAATTATCTTTCAAATGACCGTAGTTTCATAATTTTTGGAGTTACGGTTAAAAAGTCAATTTTCTGGGGTGTTTTGTGCAGTTTGACCACTTACATATTTGTATAATTACTCACATTTATTTTTAATGTACATAATTGTAAATATTATTTTTACTAACAATAAAAAAATGAAAAAAAAGGATATAAAAATTATTTCCTTATTTGTACTTATGTATATTGTATTATATGTACCTAATATGTGTATACAACTAACTTCCTTATATAAAAATCACCAAAAAATAAAATATCTCATATTAACTAATTAATTTAATTCCGAAGTTTATATTTAATTATTTAGTTTATTGGATTTATTTGAATTAATTGATTTAATAACCTACCATGTATATAAGATTTGATTTTATGCCTTTAATGGCCACCATTAAGGTGGCGAATTCATTTTAGGAAATTATTTAATTTATTTATTTTAATTAATTCTGAATTTTATTTATTTTTTTATTTATTTAAGTAATTTAATTAATTAATTTATTTAAATAACCACTAATTACTTTCCTCATTTGTACATATCTTCCATTTTTGATTTTCCTTCTCTTTTTATTAGGCTCCTCCACCTCATTCACTTTTTGATCAATCTTCGGTGGAGAGGAGCCCGATCGCCGAGAGTCGTCTTGTTGAAGAAGGGTGCCTAGACTCCGAGCCATCCGGTGACAGCTCATCGACCCTCGTCGAGGCCATCATGGCATTTCCGACCCCAAAGTGAGATCCAATTTTATTTCTCGTCATCTTTCATAGATAAATCGTAGATTAAATTTTTGCTCCATTTGATTAGTTTTTAGATCACTAAAAATCACAAAAATATTTACCACACTTTGATCCGATCCGACACCGGAATTTCCACCTATTTTTATGTTCCTCCTATTTCCTTTCTACCTCACATGACATGTCACCTCCGGTCACGCACGGTGACCGGAGACATGGATCTGTCTTCCACTTTACCCAGATCCACAATCACTCACGCACTCCATTTTTGTTTATAAATAAAAAAATGTATCTTGTTTTCTAACCTTTGTTTTTACAGGATACAATAAAAAAATATAAAATAAAAAAACATAGTTGTTTGTTCCTAACATTTGTTTTGCAGGACCATAATAAAAAAAACTAATTAAAAAAACTTTTTGCTCCTCTTTACATATCTGTTAAAAAATAATAAAAAAATTTATGTTTTTTATTTATTTCTGCTATTAGAAAACACATTTTTTATTCTTTGATTACAGTAAAAAATAATAAATAAAAAATTAAAATAAAATAAAATAATTGCAAGTCCATTGCGGGTCGTCACCCCGCCGCTCGCCGACGATCCGCACGACGGAGCGTCACCCTGCACCTCCGCCTCCGCCCAGCGCGGCGTCCCTGCGGTACTCCACCGCCATCCTTCCTCTAGATGGGCCTCTGCACCGTTCACCGCCCCACTAGCCCTCGACACCCCCCGCGTTGCCCTCCACCGACCTTCCAGATCCTCGCGTGGCCCGCGCGCAGGCGCCCTCGAGCCCTCCGTCCGTGCGTGGAACCGACCTCTTAGCCGTGGCCCACTCCAGGTCTGCCAGCAGCTCCCTCGTTTTAGCGCCCAGCAGCCCCCGCGTGGCTCTTAGCAGCGACCCGCTCCAGATCCGCCACCGACCCCTCCGCGCTCGCCGACGTTGCCCTCCAGCGCCGCGTGCCACCCCTGCTCCTCTCGATAGGCGCGCGGCGGCCCCTTTTCTCATCTTGAGAACAAAACAGGAATGGCTAGGAACCCTAAAGGGCCTGGGAATATTATAATTAGAAAATTTACATGAAAGCCCTCCAATGGTTTCCGAATTTGCAAAAACATCCCCGAGCTTCAGAAACATTTGGGTAATTTTCACTTTTTACCCAAAATGTTTATGTTTTTATTATTCAATGAAAATACTTTCGATGTTTCCCCTAAGTCCCTGTCAGTCAATAACTTTTGCAAAATTACATTTTAGTCCCTATGCTTTCAGGATTTTAATCGCATGCTCTTTTGATTGAAATAAATATTTTTATGTTTCGAAAAATTCTCAAAAAAATTTATGGATGTTATTGCTATAGTTTTTATCATTGTATAAATTTTTAATCAAATTTTATTGCCGTTGATATTTTAAAAAATAAAAAATAATGTCTTTTTGCATGTCAGAACTTCAAAAATTCCTAAAAATTCAAAACTTTGCCTAAAATTTCCAAAACATATATGTAGGTGTGTTTTGGTGTCTTTTAATTTCTGACCAATTTTTGTATATTAACTCTATATAAAAACCAAAAAAATTACAAAAACAAAAAATCTTTAAAAAATTGTAGAAAATTCAAGAAAAATCCAAAATTTTTGATCTCAGTCTCTGATTGTAGATATTTCTTTGTAGTTTATCTTAAAAATAAGTTCCAGGAATTTTAGGCACTTAAAGGATTTTTAAGTTACAAAATATTCTTGTTTGTCCAATGTTTTTTTATCTTTTTCGCTGTTTCATTTTTATAAAATCATAAAAATATCAGAAAAAGTTGAAAAAATTATCAAATTTTTTTTAAAAATATATAAAATACAAAAATATTTTCTTTGTACTTTTCTGTACATTTTTGACTATTTTGAAAAATACAAAAAAGAGCGGTGCGTGTGCATTTTAATCATTTGTGCTTGTTTGTAAAATAAAAAAAGATAAAAATTCAAAAATCACTAAAATGTCCTTTTCGAAATTTGACTACATAGTTTTTAAATCGTGCTCCTTGTGTTCGACCCTGGTCGCTATACCGGTTAGAAAAGAATAGCGAAAACCGCTTACATTTTTTGATTAATTCATCTTCTCTTAAGTGGTTTATTTATTTTTCTCGTTGACTGATTTGAGTGGTTGAGAACAACGACACACATTTGCATTAATTTATCCCATCTAAACCTATCGAAATCCGTGTCATCAGAATGGCACCGTTGTTAGGGAGCACAGCTTTGTAGTCATATTTCATTTTTGTGATATTTGTCTCTTTATATTATAATTGTTTTCTGACCTTCTCTTATTGGATTTTTGTGTGAGGAACTCCTTGGAGGACGACTTGGAGTTTCTTCTTGGAGTACCCGCACAGGAGGAAGAGCAGGGAGCAGAAGAAGACTATTATTTGATTTGAGAGAATAATTATTTTTCTTGTAATAATTTAAGTTTGTGAACACTTGTGGAATTGGACTTTATTCGGGGTCTGTTTCGCCAAGCACTGGTGTGCTGAGGGACCTCACCGTTGTTTTCCGAGTTTTTGATTTCACCGCCATAACTTGCTATTTGATTCTCGCGGATTTAGCCCATAGACATAGAAACTTTGATTGATTGTGACGTAATATCCTAAGGCCCAACACCTAATTGCTTATCTGTTCCTATAGAACGTAATTTGACCTTGCTAAAAATAAAATTAAAAAGTTCTTCACGATCAATAGAAGCTGCTCGTCTAAGGCCGATTTCCTCGTGCATCATATAGTTAGTTTACATTCTGTATTTAATTTATGCACAGATCATATTGCATGTAGAGTGCTGGAGTAAGGTACGTATTTTCTATCTCTGCATGCATCATCGTGTTTGACCGTGCATTGGCTTTCTCGACTCCCTCCCCATGTTTTTGGACTCAAATTAATCAAAGAGGAAATCGAAAAGCTTGTTATGCGTTATCTTTGAAAAAAATCCAAAAAAATAGAAAATAAAAAATTATAAAAAATGGGATTGCTAAATTAACTTGACTCTAAAATTAAATGTAACTGATCACTTCATTGTTTTGGGAGAGCAATCCCCTCATTGTTTGCACTTTTAATCGCTCGCGTACACACTAAGGAGTAGTGCCCAAATCCTATTTAAACCTCCTAAGTGTTTGTACAACTTTTGTTGATAACCTAACTCTTAAAATTGAAAAGATAAAGATCGAACTCTCACGATCAGATTTGTGTTGAGTTGGTGAATTGAGGGTTTTGCATAGCGTTTGAATGTCTTTGGTGTGAGTCGGTTACAATCATCTTTGAATCATTAGCAATCACCTTCTATCTCTCTTTCTACTATCCCACCCTTCCTCCCTTCTATCTCTCTCTTCGTTCCTACCTTCTCTTTCTTTCACTTCCTTCTATCCCACCTTCCCTGCGTTCATTTCCCTCTCTTCATGATGGGTCACATTCCGTTCCAGTCGGATTTTGCGGCTTCTTATCTTCATGCTCATCATTCCTGTCCACTCTCTTGGGCGGTCGGAAATCCGTCCGATTTTCCATTTTCTCCATACCCACCCTCCCATTCGGGACATGCTGTGAGCGATGCCCAAAGAGTTCAGATTGACCATATTCGAGACACAGGTGCTCACCTTGCTGAGATGAGAGTGCATCCCATAGGTGATCATATGTAGCAGTTGCGAACTTTAGACGACTTTTATCCTGAGATGATGGATGAATACACAGATCTGGAAGCACAGTCCGCTTCTACTTTGAGTCCTTTCATTCTGGATTTAGATTTCATTGATCTACTGCCCAAGTTTTCAGGGAAAGTGCACGAGGAACCGTATTTGCATATCGATGAGTTTGAAGATATTTATGGATCACGATCATATTCCGATATCACTTTTGAGGGTATGATGCGGATTATCTTCCCATTTACACTTCAGAGTAAAGCCAAGGGTTGGCACAGACGATTGGGAAGGAAGATCGCTACGTGGGGAGATTTACGATCATTGTTTTTGCAGAAATTTTACCCCCAGCGTAGAGCGGAGATTATGCGGTCTTGTATTCGTGATTTTTTAGTTAACACCCAGGAGCCATTGATAGATTCATGGTTGAGGTTAATGATCTTTTGAGGCGATTTCCAGATCATGGATTTTCGATGACTGACCTTATCCACATCGCCATGAGGGGGAGGGTCGCAGAGCATATTACATATGTCATTACCTCGTGTGGTGATTCACACAACTGTCCCGACCTGGATTTAGTTGAGACCATCTTGGATACACTTTCAGACATTCCATATTCACAAGATGATTTATTCGGGATTAACATACGAGGGGGATATGACACCTGTTGAGTGTGTGACACATCATGCATATTCAGACAACACACACCAATCAGAAGATATGGATGCTACTACTTCTCATTTGATGGATGTGTTTACTACCACTGTGAGTTCCGAGAGCCGGACATTGGTCGAGTTTCCATTAGATTTACAATCAGATTTTGAACCAGTCCCGCGCTTTCACATCGATGATTCTTGGATTCTAGATCTTTTAGTATCCCAAGAAATAGAGGAGGAGCCCACATCTCAACCATCCTTTAAGTCATTCCAGTGTCCATATGCAGTTGATTGAGTGTCTATTCTTCAGAAGATCCTCTCATATTCGGAGATACATTTGGATTCATCTTAGCATAGAGAGCTTGATGAGGGACTGATTGTTGATTTGATAGATCTAGATAGTGCCATATTGAGCCTTGTGTCCTCCCATTTGATGAGGTCGATATATTTTTGGAGGACATGATATTTGACAGCACAGATCCCAAGTTTCCTGATGATTCGGCATTACTCCCCGAGGGTTATATGCGGGAGGATGACATGGACTATGTGGACTCGGTTTCACTTTCTAAGAGTGCATCCGATCTGTCAGATCATGATACCGAGTATTTTGATATTTCTGATCATGAGTTTGAGGTTTCTCTCCTCGATGACCCTCGTGAGGATGACCCGATCTTTGAGGTATTCGATGATTTCACTGATTTGTCTACATCATATGCATCGGATATCAACCTTTCTAGTGAGTCTCCTGATCATGACCTTCTGTACCTTTTTGAGACTGTGATTAACGTGGAGGATTCACTGACAGATCCTTCCTTCTCCACGTTCGACTTCTTCGGCTCTGCCCTTTCATTCCATACAGATCTTGAGTCGATGATTGCTTTTGTGCTACCGGAGCCCAATTTTATCTTCCCATATCCTGACCTGGTAGCAGACACCCGCCTGATTGATTACCTGGGTGTCATCACTTACACTGTTGATCTCGTTGTTGTTCTTCCATCGAGACTGCAACGATAGTACGGTATTCGCATTACAGATGCCGTCCTGAACCTTAATATTGCGTTATCCTAGCATTTGCGCCCAGCTAGGGGCGTAAACTCTAGCGCTTGTTGAGAGGCACCTCAAAATTACTCAAAACTGTATAGATCCATCTGTCCATATCATACATTCATTCTGTCTCACACCCCATCTCCATCTGATGATCATTCCATACTTAGGGTGTACTTTACCCTAAGTATAGGGGATGTCAGACTTGTGATTATTCTTTTAATTCTTTTTACCTCTATTTTGCTGCCTATACTTAGGGATATTTTACCTAAGTATAGGGGAGGTAGACTCTGTACATTCTACTCCTCGATTTTCCCCTTGTGTACAGTCTTCTATACTTAGGATTACTTGATCCTAAGTATAGGGGGATCACCGACTCCTATTGATTATATTCTTTTATTCGTCATAGTAGTATACTATTCTTTTCACTTTTTAATACTTAGCACGAGTTATGTCTTTCTTTCCAGCTCTTTGATCACTATGAGGACATAGTTCGAGATAAGTATAGGGGGTGTCGTATATATTGTATATATACTTTAGCCATAACTTGTACTTTCATATTTTTAATATGGCTAAATTACTGTGTAAATACTAAAAAAAACTAACTAATGAAAAAAAGATGCAGATATTTCCTCAAAATTCTTTTTGTATATACTGATTAATAAATCAGGTTAAAATATTTTGAAAGTAGTTTGAAAATCTATTTGAAAAATCTTTTGAAAACTATTTGAAAAATATTTTCAACTCTTTTAAAAATATTGTGGATTGTAAATTTTTTTCTCTATGTGAAATAAAATTATTTTGTAAAAACTATTTGCAAATATTTTGAAAAATGGTTGAAAAATTATTTTGAAAATCTATATATACTGTTTGAAAAATGTTTGCAAAAATAATTTTCAAATGTGTGTAAATGTTTGTAAAATTGTTTGGAAAAATTATTTTGGACTATAGTTTTCAAAACTTTTTGTAAAATTATTTTCAAATTTTAGGAATATATGCATCACAAAAAAATTCAACTATATGTATATAACTATTACTCAAGTTGTAAATTCTTGAATCTGATTCTTGACTAACTCTTGTGTAAATATATAGCTCATCCCTATCTTATATATACTTGTATATATTACTAACGTTTTGCATAAAAAAACGTTTGCATTTGCTCAATTTTCAAAAATCCATAAAAAGTTCAAATTTTGAAAAATGTTTCACAAAAAAAGATTTATGCTTTCTTTTCCTTGCATATACATATTTTCTTGCATTGGCATGTGCATTTTTCAGGATGATATTGGTATTTAAACTAAGTCTGGAATAAATATGAAGAATGGAGCTTAGTTGGACCTTAATCAACTTAACTTCAGACAAACCTTATGAGAAGTGGAGTTAAGACTTTTCAGGTCCAAGTGACTTAATTCTTTGAGTCCATAAGACTATGTTCACATGTCATCTTGATAAGTCTAAGTAGAATATTTAACAACACACGCATGATTCTTTCAGACCGTGGCTTACCTTGGGCAATGCACTCTACACGTAGCTCTTCATGGAGGAGGTAGTGACGGGGCCGAATCTTTTGGCTTGGGGTAGCATACGAGGGTAGTACATCTAGGCGGAACCTCTCATCCTCCTCTAGGGAGGGAAGTGCGTCTCAACCTGGTTTGGTGATGTTGAGGTCTAAAGACAGGATGTTGTGGGGTTGCAATAATGCTTTAAAAGAGGGATAGTCTACTAGTTCAAGAGGAAAAACTCCGTATGTACATGCTGCACCTTGTATATATTATCAAAAAAAAAGAAAAAATGCAAAATTTCCAAAAGTGGACAGGCCTGATAGAAAAGTAAAATGTCTGCCGGAGAGTATATACAAGTGAAAAAAAAGAATAGGAGCTTCAAAGTCAAATATTTGTGAGCTTGCAGCGGGTGACATGGATACACTAGTCATGCATCTAAGGATAGGTAACTACACTGGTTACCGTCCATTCTCTTCTCCATCCCCTCTTCTTGAGCTGGTGTACTTGAACTTAGAAGGGAATATCCCCGCTCCTCGAGGAAAGAGTTGCCAGACCGGGGGATTAGAGTTACCTTGTTGAGAGAGGTTGTTTCTTTGCTACTTTTGAGATGAGGAGCTATATTTCACATACACGTACAAGTAAGAATTCATAGTCATAAGAATTTGTGTATGTAGACTTGTTCTGATCTGACGGTTGAGGAGACTGATGAATCCACATTTCATCATCTTTATTCTATCATTTTGGCATAAAAAACCCAAGCAAATGCCTGTAAATACCTTTAATTTCATCATCTTAGCATTCATGCATGTGCATTTAATTAGTGTATAAAATACAGTAATTAAAATCAAAATTATAGAATAAATAAAAGAAAAGAAAAAGAATAAAATTTTGTAAATATTTTATGACCCAAAACCCCGAGACCTAGGCATCTTGATGGATAGGTCGACAAGGAATAAAGTAGGGGGAGATAAGGGTCAAATACCTATATTATTCTAATCATTCTTTATTCATTTTGGGACCTATTTTTGGTTCCACTTTTTATACATCAAATAAATAAACTTTGTACATGAAAGTTGTAGATAATTTTATAGAGAAATAGACAAAATTTATTTCACTGAAAAATAATGTACAGATAAAAAGTTATGGTCTGAATAAAAATCCAGAATCCCAAATTCCCAGAACCGTATCTCACAACTGAAAACTCCAAATGCATCAAACTCACCTTTAATTGTTTATAGAAGAAAATAAGCTATTTAATGGCAGTGGTTTCACATTTGGCGGAGCTACGGTTTGAAAGTTGAGTTTTGGACCCCTATTATATTTTTGTACTGATTAAAATATTCAAATTATTCTTTATTCATTATTTTTATAATTTTATATTTTTATAATCTTTTAAATATTACTTATAATAATTATGTATATTAAAATTAGAATAAAAGCCTAAATAAAATACAAAATAAAAATACCTATATAAAATACATAGGCATTATACCTGTATACAAACCTAGACATTACCTACTTATATTTTATTTAAAATACAAAACACATCAAAAAAATAAAATAAAAATATTTCTAAGTGTATAAAAGTATTATATAAATTTATAAAATAATAAATAGAATTAAAGAAATTAAAAATACCAAATAAAAATAAAATACTAAATTATATAGGTAATATACCTATAAGGGGCATAATAGGTAACTCATAAAAATATATTCCATAAAAATAATTAAAAATCAGAATAAAATACTACATAAAATAATAAACATTTTTTATTAATTAACCTGAAATTAAATAAATCATTTTCAATTTTCAAATGATTTTACAAAATAATTTTCAGAGGTTTTTCCCGGTTGGTCCACGTGGACCAACCAGGTGGTCAGGACTGTTGACCGAGGTCAACAGTCTGACCTTCACCTCTGATGGTGTCAGAAACCTCGTTTCTCGCCCATTTCTCCATTTTTTCGAGGCTACACGTTGCATCCTTTCATGATCGACTCTTCTTGACTTTTCTTCCCCAAAGATCGAGGATGCCCGCCCGGTGTTTTACTTGAACTTTGGATCATCATAGCGACCGCAATAGCCTCGTTCTTCTCTCCCATCGTCAACACTACAAAACCGAGCCCTTGACTTCCATTCGAATTTGAACCCCATTCTTGGTCTCTCTCGCGCCCCTTTTGATTCCAATCGACTCCTGGAGGTGACAGCTCCAAGATCGACTCGTCCAGGAGGCGGAGCAGCACTGACCTGGGCGTTCCACCACCTCCGGCCAAGCTCCGTCAATGTACCCCCAACCTCGGGCTCCCTAGGCCCTTGAGGTAGCTATCTCTCCTTAGTTTTTCTTGCATTCGTCTCGCCATAGTTCTAGGATCAAAAACCCTCTGAAAAATACCCCGATTCATCGATCAATTCGCAACTTCAAATCCATCGCCGGAGTGCTCCTCCGGCCGCCACCTTTACGTCACCTCCACTATTCGCCAACCACCGCGGGGCCGAGGCAATTTGCCCTCGGCCCTTTCACGTCATTTCCCTGCAGGTTTTGAGCTAAATCGCATACCTGGGAGCCCTTTTTGGAGACGCCGGAGATACCTGAGGTCTCGAGCTCCGCCGCCGTTGCAGGCGAGAACCAGCATCCCTCCGACCGCTTGGAAGCTCCCCGCACCTGGAGATCGCCTGCAGGAAGAGATTGGGGGCATTTTGAGGTCTGAACGCCGACAAAGGAGGATAGGGGGGGGGTCGCAGAAGTTCGCCGTCGCCGGCCTTCTTCCGCGTTCTTCCTCCAGTCCTTGTCGCCGTCCGATTAAGAGAGCCCCCAGATTCACCACCAGCCGTTCGATCACCTTCGCGCCCCATCCATCAGATCTTGGGCCAGGATCTAATCCTGGCCCTCCATTTGCGAAGCGTCATCGGAGGCTCTCGAGGCACCATGTGTCAAGTGAACGGCCCACCGCCGTTCGATCGCCTCTGCGAGGGATTTTGCAAGTATACCCCTCGATCTTTTGTAATTATATTTTAGTACTGAAACTTTAATTATTAGTTTAAATTTTTTCTAAAATTTGCAAGTAGACCCTTAGACTTTCCATATTTGCAATTAGGCCCTCTACCACGTCACCTCACGTGACCTGTTCACGTGAGGTGTGGGTATTTTGTATCGAGGCCCTCGGACGTTTTGGTTATTTTGTTTTAATCCCAGAACTTGTACTTTAAATGTTAAACTTTTGGGATAATTGCATGTAAGCCCTCGGGCTTTGTTGAAATTGCATTTCAGTCCCTACCAGGCGCGTGCAAGTCACGCGCCCTGGTGGACATTTTGCGCCGACACCCCTGCGGGTTTGGAAATTTGTATTTGGTCCATAAATTCGAATATTCAGTTCAATATTTTGTGGAAAATTGCATGTATGCCCCTAGATGTTTTGATATTTGCACTTATACCCGCTAGGCTGTGACATTTTTGCTTGCTTGATCTATTTAATTAGGGCATCATTTTAATTCGAAAAATTCTCAAATATTCAAGTTAAGCTCCTGTGTGCTTGTTCTTTAACGCCATATTTTTAGTTTTTGATTTTATTGCATTTTATTATTTATTAAAAATTAAAAACTTTCTTTTTGCCTATTGTCCAGTTTAGAAAATACCAAAAAATATTAAAATACCTCGAAAAATTCCAAAAAATTCCCTACTGTCTATTTTAACTTATTTTATTGTCAATCCAAAAATCACTAAAAATTGCAAAAGAAAAACCTTAAAAATTTGAAAATACCCAAAAACTTCAAAAAAATTTAGAAAATTATAGAAAACTCTAAAAAATGCAAACTCAACTCCTGTAGGTTCTATATTTTATCCTCTTTATTTGGAAAAGTGTTTGTAAAAATTTTGTGGCTGTTTGATATTTTTAATTCCCATTTTAACCCCAACTAGTAGCTAATTCCCTATTTTCCTTTATTTTGCTATTTAAAAATACCAAAAACATTTTGAAAAATACCCAAAAATTTCAAAAATAGTAGAAAATCATAAAAATACCAAAAACATTTTATTCCTAAATTTTTGGATATTTTTGCATATTTTTATAAATCTTGTAGCACCTCTTTTATTACCTTGTTTTTATATTCCAATATTAAAAAAATATATAAAATAAAGAATATAAAAAAATCAGAAAATTAAAAATCAAAATACAAAAATTAAAAATAAAAAAATAAATAAATTAAAAACCCACAAAAATATTTGCTTGCATAGTGTAGACACACTTCACACTAACACACACACATTTGTTTGATCTACCCTGTTTGCTCCCTGTGCTCGAACTCTCTGCATACTTGTCCTATACACCTTGTTTGTAGAGTTAAAAATAAATTCTAACTTCACATTGCTTTTCATTGCTTGATCTATGTGGGTTAATTGTTGATTAAACACGAGATTCATTTGTAGTGGTCAACGCACCGACTATTAACTCGCCTTGTGAGTCAATATGACCGCTCTTGAATTTCGTGTTTATCAAATGACGCCGTTGCCGGGGAGCAACATCGAGTAGTTCATTATTTTGTTTGATTGTGTTAGTGTCTACCATTGCTTCATTTTATCTCTCTTGCATTTTTGATAGATATTGTTGAGATTTTCTGACCATCTCTTTTTGTCTTCTTGCGAGGGACCGCGGAGCGAGGTGGATCGCCTAGGGGATCCGAGGCATCCTTGGGAAGCGGAGCCGGCTGTTCTTTAGCCAAGCCAGCAGGAGAGAGTAGGAGGAGAGAGAGTGCTTAGTTTAGTTGCTTTTTTATTTTGTGAGAGAGTGATTTATTAATTTGTAATAATACAGGGACTTGGACACTCTTAGACACTTCAGGCCTAATTTCCGCACCCGGGGGCTCACCGCGGCTTTCATCGTGTTTTTCAATTGTCATTTTCCGGTTTTGTTTTCATTTTCATTTCTTTTGTGGATTGAGCCCTTAGCTTTAGGCTTGCTTGTTCGATTAGATTAGGTCCAAACACACTAATAACCTTTGCATGTTCCTATAGATCGTATTTGGACTTAGCCTAATTAAACAGTTAGTCATTAGTCTTCGATCCACGCGCCGCGAGCTCATCCCGCCAAGCGCTTCTCCTAAACTCGATGTGTCAAGAGAAGGAGGGGTGAGCCTAGACCGGACATTAGGATTGGAGGTTAGTGGTTAGCTTGTGGTTCTTCACGCTAGCAGTTGCCTATCTTAGGACGATTTCCGCATTGCATACCGGCATGCAGTTAGGATTATAAAATTCTGCTTTGCATCCCGCATGGAGAGAGCTGGGATTCGCTGTAAGTCTTCTTACTTTGCATCCATCATTTAGGCACAAAGGTGAGATTTCCACCTTGGTGTCGACTTACATTGGCTTTTCCAACTCTATTCTCCCTCTGTTTTTGGATAAAGTAGGATCAAGAAAATACAAAAACCGTTAGGCGCTTGTTTGAATCTACTCAAAAGAAGCGATAACACCAAAAAAATTAAAAAAGGGGTTGCTAAGAAAACCTTGACCAAAAATAAAATCGGTAATTGGATTCATTGATTGGGGAGAGTCACACCCTCACTTGTATTCAGGTTGCATGGGAAGGTCTCCTTCCAAGTGAGCAGAGTGCTTCGTATGGACTAGAGCCCAAATCCCAGCTTGTGGCTGCCTTGTGTATCGCCTGGATTTCCGAAGTATTGGCGCTACTATCGTACGTAGGCAAGTAGGGCTTGTTCGCCATTGGTGACTCACTATTGTGTGAGCACCGACCTTGTCCGAAGTACCGAGCATAGGCCACGCCTTCACAGGTGTGTCTGTCTCACCGTCTGCGTCTGAGTAGGATCTTGCACGCTCACGGGTGATTCCGTTGCAAGCGAGGTCCGAAGTATCGATTTCGCCTATCGGCTTCCTCCCTCTTAATCTTTGGCTGAGTAGGGATCCAGGAAGGGTTACAAGGACCTTAAAAAGCGCAAGCTACAGGTTACACAGGAGGAGGACAAGTACGGGAATACTTTTCCGGCAGTACTCTCTCTCCTTTAGGCGTAACGCTCTAAGGACTCGTGACAAGATTAATTCCTGAATTCAAGCTAAAATTGACAAGATAAAAGCCGAACCTTCACGACTTCATGTGTTGAGTTGGTGAACTCACCCCTGCTTTGTGTTTGATTGCTAGTTTATTTAGGCCAAGATCAAAAACATAGCACAATTGTGCGCAATTTTGCTTCTCATTTCTTCCTTCTTCTGCATTCACCCTACTCTTCCCAATAATCAAGATGATGGGACAGAGATATCTTAGGTCGACTCTGTCGGCACCGCTATCCAGCACTCCTCCTCATTCATCTAGGACAACCTCGGAGAGTCCGCTCTCCGAGCCTGAGTTCACTTCCACCCTGTTCCCCCTCGACCACCCTTCTCATTCCCCTTCCATCAGTCTAATAGTTTCAAAATTCAGTGCATCGTAGAGTTCAGGGCATTCGACAGCACCTGAGATGGCCTATTTTGCTTTTTCAGAGAATCCCGAGATGGCTGACATAGGCGAGCATCCAGATGACCATGAGCACCCTCCATACTTCATTAATCAAGCCGCCATCAATAATTCACTTCTAGCATCCCTGGAGACCATGTAGAGGCAGATTCATGACCAGGGTACCTTCATGGGTGACCTCATTCGAGAGATAGCTCAGATGAGAGAGAACCGACCTGGGGGCGGTGGCGGTGGAGGAGGACCTGATGCAGGAGGAGGTGATTCCGACGCTGAGAGACCGCCACAGACTATCATGAGGGAATTACACAATCTAGCAGCATCCCTCACTCATCGTTGGATCAGACTTCCGCCGATCCATGGAGATTTCGAGCTTCGGCCCCATACCATTCAGCTTCTACCCAAATTCCATGGGTTGCCGACCGAAGAGCCACACCTCCACCTCCAAGAGTTCGAAATGATCTGCAGCACGATCCATGATAGGCTGATGACCGAGGACACCATCAAGATGATCGCCTTTCTATTCTCATTGGTCGACAGAGCCGCCTACTGGCTCAAACACCTGGGGCGATTCATCGACACTTGGGAAGATCTCCGGACCGCGTATATGAAGAAATACTACCCTCTCGGCCGGACGAATGCAGCCAGAGCCATGATCAGCAACTTTGTCATGATCCCGAATGAACAATTCCATGAAGTCTGGGATCGATTCAGAGAGCTCATTGACCGGTGTCTACATCGATCTCCAAGCCCAATCTAGTTCAGAGCTTCTTTTGTGGGCTGACACCAGAGATGTAGGGACTAGTGAACGCCTCTTGCGGTGGGTCCTATTTTTCGAAGGGTGAAGACGACGTTTGGGCCATCTACGAAGGCATGGCAGAGAACTCAACTGTGATGGCCCAAGCCCGTGTTTACACACAGCAGAAGCCCCCGCAAGGAGCGGGATCATTCCAGAGGATCGCCCGCATCGAAGCTGGTCCTAACACATCGTCGGCAGCCGCAACCCAAGCTGAATCAGCCGCAACCGACATGGGCATCATTAGTGAGAAGCTGGACCGTCTCGAGATCCTCGAAAAGAAACAAATGCAAGGCATGGCCCAGATGGACCAAATTGCCAAGACAATGAGTGACCTGAAGACGCAGATCCTTTGCGCACAAACTTCTTCTCAGCAGCCTCCCAGGTCACGGGCTGACCCCAGCAGTAGCAGTTCCAACCAACCCTCTACCTCGTACCGCCAGGTCAACCATATACAGGCATAGCCGGTTCCACTGCTACAGTACTACCCAGCGCAGTCGCCATCTTCGGACACTCAGATGGTGGTGTATCAGCCGGAGCAGCCACTAGCAGCTCTTCCTCCACCCTCCTTCGAGCAGGAACCATTGATGGAAGTCAATGGGATTTGGTACGACTGGTACCCTCAGCGCGGGATTCGTCGTGATCACCCCGGATTCCGTTAGGGCAACGGTGGCTCCTCCTCCCAGCCGCAGAATCCAGCTCAAGGACAGCAGAGCAGCCAGCAGCCACAGCAGCAACAACAGCCCAAGTACGCCCACCAGCCGCAATACCAGAGTGGTCTTCATCCCGCCTATCAGGGATAGCAGTGGAGGCAGCGTCAGCAGCCTCATCAATCTTATTCCCAGCCGAACCAGAACTATCCATACCAGCAGCAACAACAGCCTCATTTCCCGCAAGGGAACCCATCCAGTTCTCAGGCCCCCGCTTTTGAGAACCCAGCTCTCTATGATCTTGCCCGCTTGCTCTCCGAACAGCGAGCATCCTTCCGACAAGAAATGGATGAATTCCGGCAGGAGATGAGGGGAATAATCAAAGGTGAAGCCGCCATACCCGCTCAGATTGAACCTAACCCGAACAATCTGAAAAGGAAGTCTGAGCAGGTAGAGTTTACAGAGGATACCTCTCCTAGTGACTATTTGAGTGACATATCTCTTTCTTTGTATGATGTTGATTTTGTGACTACTAGGAGCGGTAGGATGCCAGTCGGCAGCGCCTCTTCTGAGCGACAACCACCAGCTGAATCAGGAGCGCCAGAAGAGCAGAGTAGCGGTGCTGATGCCGCTAATTATGATGTTGAAGACGGTGGTGCTGAGGCCACCAATGATGGAGATCCAGACGACGATGCTGAGGCTGTCGTGATACCAGATGCAGACGGTGGTCCTGATGCCACCATTTTGGATGCTGAGCCAGAGCGCGGTGCTGATGCCGCGAAGACAGGTGCCGGTGGTGGTACTGAGGCCACCACATCTACTTTTGTTGAGCCTCCCTCTGTGATGTTACCACCTTTTATATCTATGGACTGTGGTAACAAAAAGAAAAACAAAAATATGAATAAAGGAAAGGTTTCTGTTCACATTGCGGATCCATATATGTTGAATGGTGATGATTGTATGGATTCTCCTCTTTCACAGGCACAGGGACCCATTCCTAGTCCTCCATCTGAGGAGGCACCTACCATCCCCTTCCTTGAGGCACTCCGTCGAGCGAAGGGGAACAAAAGAGAAAATCCCAAAAAAGAGCAACAGGTAGAGTTCAGCAACCAGATGATTGACAGGTTCCATATTCAGCTGACTCTACAGGAAGCACTTGAGCACATCCCCCTCTTCAAAAAGAACTTGAAAGAGAAGACTACCGTCCGCAGAAAGAGGAGGAACCATAGAGATCAGATCTATGTGCTCACTCAGTCCACTTGCTCACTATTCAGAACAAATTGCCAGCCAAGAGACCAGATGCAGGAGCTCCCTATGTGAGATGCGAGATTCAGGAGCAGCAGTTTGATCGTACTCTGTTAGACAGCGGCTCTTCAATTAACCTTCTTCCGGCAGCCTTACTCGACCGATTCGAGTTTGGTCCTCTTCTTAGGAGCAGGACAATCCTTCAGTTTGCTGATAGGTCGACTAAGAAGCTGAAGGGGTTATTGAAAGACGTGGTCGTTACCATTCAGGGCTTGAAATTCCCCGTGGACTTCGTTGTGTTGGACATGGAGATCCCTGAGTCGGTAACTGATGCCCCCATCATACTCGGACGTCCATTCTTGGCCACAACCAAGGCGGTGACCGATCATGATTGTGGGAGGGTATGTTTTCGCGTAGAGGGCGAAACCATACAAATAGAGACGATCGAGGAAACCAGAGCCAAAGAACTTGAATGCTCGAAGTAGTCCAGCAAAGCCGCGCAGATGACAGAGGAAGAGCTAGACATCCACCAGGAGTGCGATTTTGTGATGACAGATGGTGAATCCAACTGGACAGATCCAGTAGCACTGACCCTCGCCCTACCTACAGATTCACTATATCTAAAGCTTATGGCAGTCGAGAGTCGGGAGAGTACACCCCTGGACAAGGATATACCTGAGGCTGACAGTGTTGGGACGAGTGGTGCTGATGATTTCCATTTTTGTTCATCTTCTTCTGATCCCTCGGATTCAGACATTGATTGGGATGATTTCGATGACTATTTGCCTTGTCTGATTCCTTCTGAGCCAACAGCCATGACAGAGTGCGAGCTAGTGCAGTTTATTGATGATTCAGCAGGCCACCCTTCGTTAGAGATTAATGCAGAGCGAGAGTTCTCCCATGCAGACCTGATCGCCTTCACACAGACATATCAGAAGCCAAATCTGCCACCTCCCAGTTGTCCAGAACTGAAGCCTCTACTGCAGTCGCTGAAGTATAGATTCCTTGCGGGTGAACCAGACATGCACCCAGTCATTATCTCAGCAGGTTTGACTGTAGAACAAGAATCTCGTCTGATGGAGGTTCTTGAAAGAAACCGCAAGGCGATAGGTTGGAGTATAGCTGATCTCCAGGGGATTAGTCCGGCTCTATGCTCTCACCACATCTATCTTGAGGATGACGCTAGGCCGTCGCGTGAGTTCCAGCGACGGCTGAACCCGAATCTTCGAGACGTAGTCATGAAAGAAATTTTGAAGTGGTGGAGCGCCGATTTTATCTACCCCATCTCCGACTCTAAATGGGTTAGTCCGTTACATGTGGTTCCCAAGAAGACGGGTATCACTACAGTTGTCAATGAGTCTGGAGAGGAGATCGCTACCCGAGTACCCACTTCTTGGAGGGTCTGTGTGGACTACAGACGATTGAATGAGGCCACCAAGAAGGATCACTTCCCGTTGCCATTCATTGATCAGATTATCAATCGGCTTGCTGGGACTTGACGAGTACTCCGGATACAATCAAGTGGTCATTGCGCCCGAAGACCAGGAGAAAACGACATTCACCTGTCCGTTTGGGACATATGCTTTCAGAAGGATGCCCTTCAGTCTATGTAACGCTCCGGCGACATTCCAAAGGTGCATGTTGTCCATCTTCTCGGACATGGTGGGTGACTGTTTAGAGGTCTTCATGTATGACTTCTCGGTCTATGGAGACAGGTTTGATGCTTGTCTTGACTGCCTAGACCGTGTGCTTCAGCACTGCATAGAGGTCAATCTTGTTTTATCTTGGGAGAAGAGTCATTTCATGGTGACTCAAGGGACGGTCCTCGGTCATATCGTCTCCAACAGGGGCATGGGGTTTGATCCGGCCAAGGTGGATATCATCAGAAAACTCAATCCACCGTCCAATTTGCATCAGTTGCGGTCTTTTCTGGGGCATGTCGGTTTCTACCGACGGTTCATTCAGGACTTCAGTTGTATTGCCCAACCGCTTACTGATTTGCTGACGAAAGACACCGAGTTCATTGTCAATGATAAGTGTCTTGCGTCTTTCGAGACTCTCAAAGATATGGTTGTTTCAGCTCCCGTCCTTCAGCCACCCGATTGGTCTCTCCCATTCGAGATCATGACAGATGCTTCAGATTTTGCCGTTGGGACTGTGCTTGGACAGAGGAGGGATGGATTACCATTTGCCATTCACTACGCCAACTGGACTTTGGATGCCGCTCAGCGGAATTACACTGTGACTGAGAAAGAGATGCCGGTCGTAGTCTTTGCTCTGGATAAGTATTGATCTTATATTCTCGGATATAGAGTGACAATTCACACTGATTACACCGCCATCCGGTACTTAATGGCCAAGAAGGATGCCAAAGCACGCCTTACAAGATGGATCCTTCTGCTCTAGGAATTTGATATTGAGATTAAGGATAAGCCTGGAGTCAAGAATGTGGTGGCGGATCATCTCTCTAGATTGGAGAATCTTGAGGAATCTGAGCCCAGCGCACCTATCACAGAGACATTTCCAGACGAGGTGATCTTGGCTATCACCTCGCTCCCGTGGTACGCCGACATTGTGAACTATCTTGTTGCCAAGATGGTCCCACAAGGTTGGCCCAGGCAGAAACTCGAGACCTTCCTGGCGAAGGCCAAGTTTTACCATTGGGAGGATCCCGTCCTTTATCATGAAGGAGGGGACAACATCTGGAGGAGGTGCATTCCTCAAGAAGAGCAGTATAGCGTCCTCACATACTGCCACAAGCTTGAGGCATGAGGACATCATTCTGGAAAAAGGACAGCACAAAAGGTGCTTCAATCCGGCCTATGGTGGCCTACTCTCTTCAAGGATTCTGATGGGTTCATGAAGAGATGTACTGACTGTCAGAAAATGGGAACCTGCGGACAGAGAGACATGATGCCCATGCAGCCTATTCACTTTTGTGAGGTTTTTGATGCATGGGGGATTGATTTCATGGGCCCATTTCCTAAGAGTCAGGGATTCGAGCATAATCTGCTCGCTGTTGATTATGTCAGCCGATGGGTTGAGGCCATTCCGCCCGAGCCGCAGATGCTAAAACCGTAGGCAAATTTTTGAGGAAAAACATCATTTCACGGTTCGGATTACCTAGAGTCTTGATTTCAGACGGGGGGTCTCATTTCACCAATAACAAGGTTACGACCCTTGCAGACGAGTTCGGCATTGACCATCGGGTTGCCACACCGTATCACCCTCAGACTAATGGTCTTACCGAAGTATCGAACCGGGAGATAAAAACTATCTTGCAGAAGGTTGTCTGCTCAGACCGAAAGGATTGGTCACAACTTTTGGACTCGGTCTTGTAGGTCTATCGGACTTCTTTCAAGAATCCATTGGGAACATCTCCCTTTCGTCTCGTCTATGGCAAGCCGTGCCATTTGCCAGTGGAGATCAAGCATAAATCCTTTTGGGCAGTCACTGAGTTACTGTTAGATCCCGAGAGTATAGGATACAAGGAGAAGAGCAGAGTTGGCAGCCCCAGAGGAATTGAGAGACACAGCCCCAACAGCCTACAATACAAAGAGAAAGTGAAGACATGGCACGATTCTCATATCAGCCATAAATAGTTTGAGCCAGATCAGAGAGTATGGTTGTTTGATTCCAGGCTGAAATTATTCCCAGGGAAATTACAGAGCAAGTGGAAAGGTCCATATATGGTCACGAAGGTACATGACAATGGCAGCATCGACATATCCGAACCGTCATCTTCTTCTACCTTCCGTGTCAATGGTCAACACCTGAAACTATATCTAGATCATGATCCACCGACCATTGACGTAGACCCCATTCTTCTGGTATGAGATGTGTTCTTTGACTCACATCATCTGCATCTCATACATGATGATCAATTCCATCTTCTGCTGTACAGATCAATCTGTTCATATCACACTTTCATCTGTTGATTTATTTTCTTCTTTTCTTCTTTTCCTTTTCTATTTTCTTAATCTATCAAAAAGGTGCCACCCCTTGTTGTCAGTTTTCTGTACTTAGGACATACTTTGTCCTAAGTATAGGGGGGTTTGCACCCCGAGTTTCTTTCAGTTCATTTTGATCCTCTCCATTGTCTCCTCTTCTTGTCTATACTTAGGGATATTTTACCCTAAGTATAGGGGGAAACAATCTGAGTACGATCTGTTCATTCCCACCCT
This sequence comes from Ottelia alismoides, assembly GCA_037367405.1. Classification (NCBI taxonomy): domain Eukaryota; kingdom Viridiplantae; phylum Streptophyta; class Magnoliopsida; order Alismatales; family Hydrocharitaceae; genus Ottelia; species Ottelia alismoides. The sequence continues at coordinate 965,657 of JAZKJV010009629.1, read as the reverse complement.
TGACCCTCCCTGCGTTGTGTACAGTCTGCTATACTTAGGATTATTTGATCCTAAGTATAGGGGGGACGTTCGACTTCTCATTCGTTGATTCATCCAATTAATCTTTAGACTTGTCTATACCTAGTATGAGTTATGTCTTCTCTTTTCTCTCTGATCTATGAGGACATAGCTCAAGCTAAGTATAGGGGGGTCGTATATACTGTGTATATACTTTAGCCATAACTCGTACTTTCATATTTTCCTAATAATATGGCTAATAATTCTTTAAAATTCATTAAAATCCCTAATAAAAAGGTGTTCCATTCCTCAAATTGTTTTTGTATTTACTGATTAATAAATCATGTGAAAATGTTTTTTTTTGCAAAATGTTTGAAAAATAGTTTGAAAATCTTTGTGAACAGTTATTGAAAACTATTTTGAAAACTTTTTGTTACATGTTTTCAACCTGTGTAAAAATGTGTGTTTTGTAAAACTTATTTTCTTTGTGTGAAATAAAATGTTTGAAAAATGATTTGCAAATGGTTTGAAGAATGGTTGCAAAAATATTTTGAAAAATCTATCTATAATGTTTTGAAAGCCTTTGCAAAATGATTTTCAAATGTGTGTACATGTTTGTAAAATGTTTGTAAAAATTATTTTGGACTATAGTTTTCAAAAATAGTTTCAAAAACTTGTGTCAAATAAGTTTGAGGAATATATACATCATACCAAAATCCACTATGTACTTATAAAATTGATCACTTACCCTTGTAAATTCTTAAAATCCACTTCTTCTATATATAAGAAGCACTCCCGTGTACATTTTTTAACCCAGCTTTCAACCAAAATCTTTTTGTTTTCAAAAATCCCAAAAACATTTGCAAAATTAAAATCCAAAAACACTTGAAAAAATCTTTTTGAAAAAGACAAAAAATGCATATGCATCATCATCATTTTTCCAAAAATCCATAAAAAGTTCAAAACCATGAAAATTGTATCACAAAAAGATTTTCTGCATTTGCATAGCATGAGCATTTTTTGGATTGAGTTTGATAGTTGAACAAGTCTAAGTAAAATCCGGAGATTGGAGCTTGATTGGACCTTAAAATCTACCTAATAACAGGAACTTTATAGGAACTGGATTTGAGGTACTTTAGGTCTAGTTGACTTAATTCTTTGAGGATCACGGGACTTGGTTCAATGGATTCTTGACTGTCTAAGTAGAGTATTTCGGAGCACACGCACGACTCTTGTTGATAATGACCCAACTTAGACACCTGCACCTTTCACATGGCTCAACTCAGTTGGAGTGGTGAGGGGATTGGATTTACTGGTATGAGACGCACACAAGTGGAAACATTTGTCCTCCTCTAGGGAGGGAAGTGCACCCCAACCCGTCCAGTGATTAGGAAGTCTAAAGACAGGAGGTTGTGGGTTGCGATAAAGCTTCAAAAGAGGGATAGTCTACTGGCTCAAGAGGAAAAACTCCTTATGTAAATGCTGCTGTATATAGTATTCAAAAAAAATGTGTTCATGCATGTACAAAAATAAAAATCCTGCAAAGTATGTACAAATGTTGTAAAGCCAATAAGCAAGCTTGAGTGCCAAAGTCATATCATTTGAGCCTGCAGCAGGATGACTTGACTACACTGGTCTTGCATCCCAGGATAGGTAGCTACACTGGCTACCGTCCATTCCTCTCTTCACCCCCCTCTTGAGCTGGTTGCCACTTGAACTTAGAAGGGAATACCCTGCTCCTCGAGGATGGAGTTGTTGGATTGGGGAATCATTGGGTTGTTGTACTGGAGAAGTCAATTTCTTTGCCGTTATAGTTGGGGAGAGCCACTATCACTTACACTGTACGAGTCAGACTCATAGTCGTAAGGGTTTGCGTATGAGTTGACGTATTTCTGACCTGACTATTAAGGAGACTTGGACAGAGTTTTGAGATTCTCAGGGACTGTTGAATTTCCAATTCGGTTCTCACTAAGGTTCCGCCCGCACTAAAATTCCAAAGGTCCGACTTAAGCTCCAAACTTTGATTTTGTGAAGACAAGTTTGATAACTAAACTAAATCCAAGTTCTTCTTTTTCTTTTCTTTCTTTTTCTTTTTGCACTTATTGCATAAGTGTTTGCTAGGGACTAGCAAAGGTAAAGTATAGGGGGATGATGAATCCACATTTCATCATCTTTATTCTATCATTTTGGCATCAAAAACCCTAGCAAATGCCTGTAAATACCTTTAATTTCATCATCTTAGCATTCATGCATGTGCATCTAATTAGTGTATAAAATACTGTAATTAAAGCCAAAATTATAGAATAAATAAAAGAAAAGAAAAAGAATAAAATATTGTAAATATTTTATGACCCAAAACCCCGAGACCTAGGCATCTTGATGGATAGGTCGACAAGGAATAAAGTAGGGGGAGATAAGGGTCAAATACCTATATTATTCTAATCATTCTTTATTCATTTTGGGACCTATTTTTGGTTCCACTTTTTATACATCAAATAAAGAAACTTTGTACATGAAAGTTGTAGATAATTTTATATAGAAAATTACAAAATTTATTTCACTGGAAAATAATGTACAGATAAAACGTTATGGTCTGAATAAAAATCCAGAATCCCAACTTCCCAGACCCGTATCTCACAACTGAAAACTCCAAATGCATCAAACTCAGCTTTAATTATATATAGAAGAAAATAAGCTATTTAATGGCAGTGGTTTCGTATTTAGCGGAGCTACAGTTTGAAAGTTGAGTTTTGGACCCACATTGTATTTTTGTACTGATTAAAATATTCAAATTATTCTTTATTCATTATTTTTATAATTTTATATTTTTATAATATTGTAAATATTATTTATAATAATTATGTATATTAAAATTAGAATAAAAGCCTAAATAAAATACAAAATAAAAATACCTATATAAAATATATAGGTATTATACATGTATACATACCTAGACATTACCTACTTATATTTTATTTAAAATACAAAACACATCAGAAAAATAAAATAAAAATATTTCTAAGTGTATAAAAGTATTATAAAAATTTATAAAATAATAAATAGAATTAAAGAAATTAAAAATACCAAAATAAAAATAAAATACTAAATTATATAGGTAATATACCTATAAGGGGCATAATAGGTAACTCATAAAAATATATTCCATAAAAATAATTAAAAATCAGAATAAAATACTACATAAAATAATAAACATTTTTTATTAATTAACCTGAAATTAAATAAATAATTTTTTATTTTCAAATGATTTTACAAAATAATTTTCAGAGGTTTTTCCTGGTTGGTCCACGTGGACCAACCAGGTGGCCAGGATTGTTGACCGAGGTCAACAGTCTGACCTTCACCTCTGATGGTGTCAGAAACCTCGTTTCTTGCCCATTTCTCCATTTTTTCGAGGCTACACGTTGCATCCTTTCATGATCGACTCTTCTTGATTTTTTTCCCCAAAGATCGAGGATGCCCGCCCGGTGTTTTACTTGAACTTTGGATCATCGTAGCGACCGCAATAGCCTCGTTCTTCTCGCCCGTCGTCAACACTACAAAACCGAGCCCTTGACTTCCATTCGAATTTGAACCCCATTCTTGGTCTCTCTCGCACCCCTTTTGATTCCAATCAACTCCTGGAGGTGACAGCTCCAAGATCGACTCGTCCAGGAGGCGGAGCAGCATTGACCTGGGCATTCCACCACCTCCGACCAAGCTCCGTCGAGTTACCCCCAACCTCAGACTCCCTAGGCCCTTGAGGTAGCTATCTCTCCTTAGTTTTTCTTGCATTCGTCTCGCCATAGTTCTAGGATCAAAAACCCTCTAAAAAATACCTCGATTCATCGATCAATTCGCACCTTCAAATCCATCGCCGGAGCGCTCCTCCGGCCGCCACCTTTACGTCACCTCCACCGTTCGCCAACCACCGCGGGGCCGAGGCAATTTGCCCTCGGCCCTTTCACGTCATTTCCCTGCAGGTTTTGAGCTAAATCGCATACCTGGGAGCCCTTTTAGGAGACGCCAGAGATACCTGGAGGTCTCGAGCTCCGCCGCCGTCGCAGGCGAGAACCAGCATCCCTCCGACCACTTGGAAGCTCCCCGCACCTGGAGATCGCCTGCAGGAAGCGATTGGGGGCATTTTGAGGTCTGAACGCCGACGAAGGAGGACGGGGGAGGTCGCGGAAGTTCGCCGTCGCCGACCTTGTTCCGCGTTCTTCCTCTAGTCCTTGCCGTCGTCCGATCAAGCGAGCCCCCAGATCCACCACCAGTCGTTCGATCGCCTTCGCGCCCCATCCGTCAGATCTTGGTCCAGGATCTAATCCTGGCCCTCCATTTGCGAAGCGTCATTGGAGGCTCTCGAGGCGCCACGTGTCAAGTGAACGACCCACCGCCGTTCGATCGCCTCTGCGAGGGATTTTGCTACTATACCCCTCGATCCTTTGTAATTATATTTTAGTACTGAAACTTTAATTATTAGTTTAAAATTTTTGTAAAATTTGCAAGTAGACCCTTAGACTTTACATATTTGTAATTAGGCCCTTTGCCACGTCACCTCACGTGACCTGATCACGTGAGGTGTGGGCATTTTGTATCAAGGCCCTCGGACCTTTTGGTTATTTGGTTTTAATCCCAGAACTTGTAGTTTAAATGTTAAACTTTTGGGATAATTGCATGTAAGCCCTCGGGCTTTGTTGAAATTGTGTTTCAGTCCCTGCTAGGCACGTGCAGGTCACGCGCCCTGGTGGACATTTTGCGCCGACACCCCTGCGGGTTTGGGAATTTGTATTTGGTCCATAAATTTGAATATTTAGTTCAATATTTTGTGGAAAATTGCATGTATGCCCCTAGATGTTTTGATATTTGCACTTATACCCCTGCTAGGCTCTAACATTTTTGTTTGCTTGATCTATTTAATTAGGGCATCATTTTAATTCGAAATATTCTCAAAAATTCAAGTTAAGCTCCTGTGTGCTTGTTCTTTAACGCCCTATTTTTAGTTTTTGGATTTATTGCATTTTATTATTTATTAAAAATTAAAAACTTGCTTTTTGTCTACTGTCTAGCTTAGAAAATAACAAAAAAAACTAAAATACCTCAAAAAAATCCAAAAATATTCCCTACTGTCTATTTTAACCTATTTTGTTGTCAGTCCAATAATCACTAAAAAATGCAAAAGAAAAACCTTAAAAATTAGAAAATACCCAAAAACTTTAAAAAAATCTATAAAATTATAGAAAACTCTAAAAAATGCAAACTCAACTCCTATAGGTTCTATATTTTATCCTCTTTATTTGAAAAATAGTTTGGAAAATGTTTGTAGCTTTTTGATATTTTTAATTCCCATTTTACCCCCATCCAGTAGCTAATTCCCTGTTTTCCTTTATTTTGCTATTTAAAAATACCAAAAACATTTTGAAAAATACCCAAAAATCCCAAAAACAATAGAAAATCATAAAAATACCAAAAACATTTTATTCCTGAATTTTTGGATATTTTTTCATATTTTTATAAATCTTGTTGCACCTCTTTTATTACCTTGTTTATATATTCCAATATTAAAAAAATATATAAAATATAAAAAATCAAAAAATTAAAAATCAAAATACAAAAATTAAAAAGAAAGAAAATTTAAAACCCACAAAAATATTTTCTTGCATAGTGCAGACACACTTCACACTCACACACACACATTTGTTTGATCTACCCTGTTTGCTCCCTGTGTTCGAACTCTCTGCATACTTGTCCTATACACCTTGTTTGTAGAGTTAAAAATAAATTTTAACTTCACATTGCTTTTCATTGCTTGATCTATAGTGTGGGTTAATTGTTGATTAAATACGATATTCATTTGTAGTGGTCAACGCACTGATTATTGACTCGCCTTGTGAGTCAATACGATCGCTCTTGAATTTTGTGTTTATCAGAGACCTGAATAGGAGTCTTATGGAACTTAGAGGCTGTTAGATTTTAAGTCCATTTCCCATTAAGGTTCAGACACACTAATAATCCAAAGGTCCAACAGAGCTCCATACTACATTTTTATGAAGGTAAGTTTAAAAATCAACGTTGTTTTAACTTCTTTCCTTTTTCTTTTCTTTATTTTTGTTTTCACTTATTTTCCAAATAAGTGTTTGCTAAGGGACTAGAAAAGGTAAAGTATAGGGAAATGATGAATCCACGATTCATCACCTGTATTCTTTTATTTTAGCTTCATTTCCTTAGTTAAACACCTGTAAATACCTAATAATTCCATGAATTTATCATTTTGCATGCATTTGTTAAAATTGCATTTTTAACAATTTTTGTACATAAATAAAATAATAAAGAAGAAAAGAAAAATAAAGGATGTATTTATGCAATAAATGCAGACTGACACGAACCCCAAGAGAAGGTCAAGACTTGACCTGATCGATCAGGAATAAAGTAGGGGGAGATAGGGTCTTCTGTCAAAAATCCAAAAATAATTTGTACATAAATTCCTTGTATATTTGTATAAAATGTGTACTATTTTATTTGTACATAATTTGACCTCAAATTAATTATTTTTGAAAACAAAGTTGTAAATAAAATTGTGTTGTAAATAATAAAAATAAGTGTAAAATAAAATAATGTACATATTACAAATAATTACACCTAGAAAAAGCCGCAAAGTAACAATTGAAACACCAATTCCGGCTCCATACGAGCTCAAATTGAATCAAAATCACTTCTATTATACTCTAAATTAAATTATCTTTCAAATGGTTGTGGTTTCATAATTTTTAGAGTTACGGTTAAAAAGTCGGTTTTTTGGGGTGTTTTGTGCAGTTTGACCACTTACATATTTGTATAATTACTCACATTTATTTTTAATGTACATAATTGTAAATATTATTTTTATTAACAAAAAAATATAAATAAAAAAAATGAAAAAATAAGATATAAAAATTATTTCCTTATTTGTATTATGTATATTGTATTATATGTATCTAATATGTGTATACAACTAACTTCCTAATATAAAAATCACCAAAAAAATAAAATATCGCAAATTAATTAATTATTTTAATTCCGAAATTCATATTCAATTATTTAATTTATTGGATTTATTTGAATTAATTGATTTAATAACCTACCATGTATATAAGATTTGATTTTATACCTTTAATGGCCACCATTAAGGTGGCTAATTCATTTTTGGAAATTATTTAATTTATTTATTTTAACTAAATCCGAATTTCGTTTTTATTTAATTAGTTAATTAATTTAATTATTTTATTTTTTAAATAACCACTAATTACTTTCCCCATTTGTACATATCTTCCATTTTCGATTTTCCTTCTCTTTTTATTGGGCTCCTCCTCCTCATTCACTTTTTGATCAATCTTTGGTGGATAGGAGCCCGATCTCTGAGAGCCGTCTTGTTGAAGAAGGGTGCCTAGCCTCCGAGCCGTCTGGTGACAGCGCGTCGGCCCTCGTTGAGGCAATCATGGCATTTCCGACCCCAAGGTGAGATCCAATTTTATTTCTCGTCATCTTTCATAGATAAATCATAGATTAAATTTTTGCTCCCATTGATTAGTTTTTAGATCACTAAAAATCACAAAAATATTCACTACACTTTCATCCAATCCGAAATCAGAATTTCCACCTCATTTCGTGTTCCTCCATTTCCTTTCTACCTCACACGACCTATCACCTCCGGTCACGCACGGTGACCGGAGACACGGATCTGTCTTCCGCGTTTCCAAGATCCACAATCACTCACGCACTCCATTTTTATTTATAAATAATAAAAAATGTATCTTGTTTTCTAACCTTTGTTTTTGCAGGATACAATAAAAAATATAAAATAAAAAAATGTAGTTATTTGTTCCTAACATTTGTTTTGCAGGACCATAATAAAAAACTAATTAAAAAAATCTTTTTGCTCCTGTTTACATTTCTACTAAAAAATAATAAAAAAACTTTTTGTCTTTATTTATTTCTGCTATAAAAAAACAAAAAAAAGCACATTTTTTATTCTCTGATTACAGTAAAGAAATATAAAATAACTACAGATCCGCAGCGGGTCGTCACCCCGCTGCTCGCCGACGATCCGCGTGACGGAGGCCGCCCTGCGCCTCCGCCTCCGCCCAGCGCGACGTTCCCGCAGCACTCCACCGCCATCCTGCCTCCAGGCGGGCCTCTACGCCATTCACCGCCGCACCAGCCCTCGACGCCCCCTGCGAATCCCTCCATCGACCTTCCAGATCCTCTCGCGGCCCGCACGCAGGCGCCCTCGAGCCCTTCGTCCGTGTGTGGAACCGACCTCTTAGCCGCGACCCGCTCCAGGTCTGCTAACAGCTCCCTCATTCCAGTGCCCAGCGGCCCCCGCGCAGCTCTTAGCCGCGGCCCGCTCCAGATTCGTCACCGACCCCTCCGCGCTCACCGACGTTCCCCTCCAGCGTCGCACGCCACCGCTGCTCCTCTCGATAGGCGCGTGGAGGCCCCCTTTCCCATCTTGAGAACAAAATAGGAACGGCCAGGAACCCTAACGGGTTTGGGAATATTATAATTGGAAAATTTACATGAAAGCCCTCCAAGGGTTTCTGAATTTGTAGAAACATCCCCGAGCTTCAGAAACATTTGGGTAATTTTCACTTTTTACCCAAAACATTTATGTTTTTATTATTCAATACAAAAACTTTCAATGTTTGCACTTAAGTCCCTGTTAGTCAATAACTTTTGCAAAATTACATTTCGGTCCCTATGCTTCCAGGATTTTAATCGCATGCTCTTTTGACTGAAATAAATATTTTTATGTTTCAAAAAATTCTCAAAAAATTTATGGATGTTCTTGCTATAATTTTTATCATTGTATAAATTTTTCATCAAATTTTATTGCCTTTGATATTTTTAAAAAATAAAAAATAGTGTCTTTTTGCCTGTCATAACTTCGAAAATTCCTAAAAATTCAAAACTTCGCCTACAAATTCCAAAAAAATAGTGTAGGTGAGTTTTGGTGTTTTTTAATTTATGACCAATTTTTGTGCATTAACTCTTTTAAAAACCAAAAAAATGTGAAAAATGAAAAATCTTTTAAAAAGTTGTAGAGAATTCAAGAAAAATCCAAAAATTCTGATCTCAGTCTCTGATTGTAGATATTTCTTTGTAGTTTATCTTAAAAATAATTCCAGGAATTTTGGGCAATTAAAGGATTTTTAAGTTGCAAAATATTCTTGTTTGTCCACTGTTTTTTTATCTTTTTCACTGTTTCATTTTTATAAAATCACAAAAACATCAGAAAAAGTTGAAGAGATTACTAATTGTTTTCTAAAAAAATATATAAAACACAAAAACATTTTCTTTGGACTTTTCTATACATTTTTGACTATTTTGAAAAATACAAAAAGAGCTCTGCATGTGAATTTTAATCATTTGTGCTTGTTTGTAAAATAAAAAAGGATAAAAATTCAAAAATCACTAAAATTCATTTTCAAAATTTGACTACATAGTTTTTAAATTATGCTCCTTGTGTTTGACCCTGGTCGCTATACCAGGTAAAAAGAATAGTGAAAACCGCTTACATTGTTTTTATTGATTCATCTTATTTTGAGTGGTTTAAAATACAAAATTTTCTCGATTGACCGAATTGATCGATTAAGGACACTGACTTCGTGATTTATTTTCTACCTTAGTTGCATCGAGTTTTGTGTCATCAATCCTCACCATCAACAAACTCTTCCTCGCCCCGATGGGTCGTAGGCAGTGGAGGACATGCATGGAGGAGGTGGTTCGTGGTGGAGAAGGATGGAGGGAGGTGCAGATGGAGGAGAACACACCCAGATTTTACAATCAGAGATCATTTTTTACAACCTCAGATCCTTTTTTACAATATCAGATCATTTTTTACAATATCAAATCATTTTTTTACAATCATATTGTTTCTTTACAATTTCAGATTGTTTCTTACAATCTCGGATTATTTTACAATATCATGTTACTTGTTACATTTATCATTAATATTATAAATTTCTAACAATTTCAGTTCGCAAACGAGAAGTACAATGCATATTTATGAAAAAATGCATATAATTGTGGGTATGGATTTACAATCTTCATACAGATTTTACAAAACGTGCATGAACTTTTACAACAGTGTTATCAAAATTACAAATTTAATAATATAACTATTACTAACTGTGATTTTATTTTACAATGCAGGATAGAGTTCTACAATATCAATGGGAATTTTACAAAGAGCTCTGCTATTCTACATTGTGCGAAAATGCTACCACGTTGGCGAAACTTCATTAACTAAAAGGCAACAAAAATTAGCAAATCAGACGCGCTTAAATGGAAAAATACAAGGATGAAATAAATTTCAAATTCAGAATGAAATTCAAATTCAAAACGAAAATGTATGGACTAAAATACCCTTTTGGATGAAGAACCACTAGGTCGAGATCTAACGGATCTCGTGATGGGCTTTCCATGCACCCAGGAAAGGTGCACCTCATTGGAAGGGCCCTATATATATATATATATATGTATATATATATCAACGAAGATTTCCCCAAAGGATGAGGGAGCGAGAGGATTTTGTTAATTAGATCTTAATATCTACTGCTTAGAAGACCTCCCTTGAGTTGGTTTTAGTTGAAAAGATCTGAAACCATTTTAGCGAGAATTAATATTTCAAAAAGAAAACAAGTTTTTGTTTCCCAGGTAAACTCTCCAAAGAGACGAGTATTTATAGATACAAATCTGGCAACCTTGGTTGTTGTAGCTGGAGCTTTATCTCCGCTGAATGTGGGTGTGAAGATAAATTTTTGATGATTATATCTTAGTAGCATGATTGTATTATGGATCCTTTATAAATGAGCCGAAAACTATGGCTCCTTCGACCCATGGCTAGCAATCGTCTCCTAAAATTGAGTTGTTGGGGAATTGCTAATGTTTCGGGCTCTTTCCTATCGATGGGGTTGGGTTGGTCAAATTATGTTGATCTGATCAAGACAACCTAGTACAATTGATGGGTTGTTATAGATGAGATGAGGATTCTAACTTATTTGTTTCATAACCAATATCAACTCCTAGTGCTTAAGTTGTTGGGTAAATTTTCTTGTTCCTCATGTGAAATGTTATACATTTTTATATGTACATTGAAGTTAAGGAGAGATACTGATGAATCCATGATTCTCACTCTTTATTCTTTTATTTTAGCTCTTCTTTTTTTGGCAAAAGCACATGTAAACACCTGTAAATTCAATAAATTAGCTTCATACATGCCTTTGTTAATAATGCATAATTAGCATGTATTTTGCAAAAATAAAAGAAAAAAGGAAAAAGAATGATATATTTAGAATAAATATAGAGTGATCCAATACCCAGAGAAGGTCAAGTCTTGACCTGATCGCAAAAAAATAAGTAGAGAGATAGGGTTCACTGCGCAGTGTACATATCACCTATACTTGTATATAATATGTGTTTATCTAGTTTTAATAAGCAAAAAATATTTTATTCCTTTACGCCCTTTTATATAGCTTTAATAATATTTTAAAATAAAATAAAAATCATAAAAATAAAACAAAAATAAAAATAAAATCGTCCGACCTTTATACAAAATACACATGTACATAATGCATTCACTATTTATTTTATTCCCTTAAATAATTTGTAAAAATAAAAAAAAATTATTTTATACTCTTAAAATCATGTTGTAAATAAATAAAACATAAAACATAAATATTTTTTTTTAAATAAAAAAATACTTCTACATAATACATAGATATATTATACCTATATATAATACTATATACTATATATACATCATTTTATTTTTCATAAAAATAAATAAAAATCAAAGAAAAATAGTTTAATAAATAATAAACATGTTTTATTTTATACATTTTTTATTTAAATTCATTTACTATTTTAATCCTATTTTCTTTGAAATTTGTAAATCCTATTTGCTTATTGGTCCAGCTGGAATTGTTGACCCTAGTCAACGTCCCCTTCCAGATCGGGTCGGGTCGATCAGAACCGTACGCCAGTGTCAGCCTCCATGCACGTCGCATACCCCTGCCTGGGTATATTTCTTTTTCTTGCATGCATGTCTGTGTTTTTATATTTAGTCCATTAAATAAATGTTGTAGTTAAGTACATTTACATTTCATATCTTGTAGTTTTTGGTATTTGCATTTTAGTCCCTCCGAGTCTGAAGCACATACGTGGTCACGTGTATTGTGGGTTATTTGCATTTTCTGCCCTGGACTTATCTGCTGTTATTGGATGAATGCTAACTTTTTAGAAATTGCATTTATACTCCTGTGCGTACAATATTAAGCATGTGTGTAAATTAAGTGGGGTTTTTGCAAATACACCCCGGACTTTTATATTGTGTTATCTAGTAGGTCTAAAAACTTAAAGTATTTACAAAGAGCTCCCTGTGGACTGTGCTTAATTGCTTGCTTTGTTTTGGACTTAATAAATATTAAATTAATTCGAAAAATCACCTAAAAATCACTACTAGCTACTGGTAGGGTGTACTTTTTATTATGATTTTGTTGGATTAATTTGACTGTATTTTTTATTTTTATAAATTCAAAAACCCATAAAAGTCCATGTTTGTCTTATAAAATCCTAAAAATTCTTAAAATGTTTTTAAAATTCCATAAAAATTAGGGAGTGTGCTTTTTATTGTGCTTTAATTTCTTTATTAAATTTGTTTGGAATTCAATATAAAAACCCTAAAAATTTAACAATAACTAAACATTTATAAAAATCATATAAAATCAAGGAAAAAATCCAAAAATTACAATTTCAGTTTCTGTTTGTTGCTTTTTATCTTTTTATCTCTATTTTTCCATAAAATTGTTGATCAGGGTCATGGGGCACTTTATATATTTTTTATTTACAATTTGGTCATGGATGCGCATTGTTTGGATTTTTGAGCACTTTTTATTTTTTATGAAATCATAAAAACATTTGAAAACCCTCGAAAAATTATTAAAAACACTTTAAAACCCAAAAACCCAAAAATATTTTTACTCTATTTTTCTGACTATTTTTGGTTATTTAGAAAAATCCAAAAAGATCATTGCGTTTGTTTTCCTTTATTTTGTGCTTGTTTGCCTTTATTCAAAAATTAGAATTTGAAAAATTAAAAACCACTAAAAATATTTTAGTTTATTTGAAATTTTACTACTTCATATTTTTTCTCGTGCTTCTTATGTTCGACTACTTCCTTATGCTCCTTAACTCAATCTTATGCTCCTTAACTCAGCCATGGCCGGTCCCAAGCCCGAGTAAATGAGGAGGGTTGCATTAGGTAGCCAACAACCAGCGTATAACTATTAGAGACAACTTCCTAAATATTATTTTTTAAAAATACTATTTAGGAAGTTGCCTCATGACAATCGGATCTTTTCAACATGGTTTTAAGCAAACATACATATTTTGTTGGGGCATTCGCTACTTGTGACACGTTGCATCACCCGAATGTAATGAAAAATTAGCAAGGGCTGCTACATCACAACCTGGATGTAGTTCAAAATTTGCTAGGGTTCTCGCATGAGGAACGCATGCAGGTAATTAAGCTAGTTCCGCTGCATCACCGCCCGGATGCAGTACATAATTTACAAGGGTTCTCTCATAATGGATGCATGCGAGTACAGAAGTTAGTCCAAAAGAGAGTGCAAAGGAAATTGCGGATTGGTAGTTGGAATATTGGCACTTTAACTGGAAAATTGATGGAGATAGTGGATACGATGGAAAGAAGGAAGATTAATATACTATATCTTCAAGAGACTAAATGGGTTGGAGAGAAAGCAAGGGAGATTGAGAAGACATGCTTTAAACTTTGGTATTCAGGTAAAGATAAGGGTAGAAACGATGTTGGAGTGGTTGTTCATAAGGATTTGAATGATTGTGTGGTTGAGGTGCCAAAATTCGGGAATTGGATTATTTTGCTAAAATTGGTGCTTGAAGAAGAAATTTTGAATTTCATCTCAGTTTATGCACCACAAATGTTTTAGATGAAAGGACTGAACATGTTTTTTGGGAGGATCTGGATACGATTTTACAAGGAATCCCACAAAGAGAGATGATTTGCATATATGGAGATCTTAATGGACATGTGGGAAAAGATGCTTCAGGGTATGCTAGTGTTCATGGAGGACATGGTTTTGGGGATAGAAATGAAGAGGGAAAAGTCATTTTAGATTTTGTAACGGCATATGATCTTTTCATAGCAAACACTCTCTTCAAGAAGAGGGAGGATCATTTAATTACTTATAAGAGTGGGCCAATTAGAACACAGATAGATTACTTTACGTTGAGGAGAAGAGATCGGTTATGTTGTAAAGACTACAAAGTATTCCTAGGAGAGAGTTTGACAACTCAACATCGCTTGTTAGTCTTGGATGTGCAAATAAAAGGCCTTGTAAAGAAAATGAGGGTTCCTAAGATCACTAGAACTAGATGGTGGAATTTTTCACTGAAGCACTATGGCTTCAAGGAGAAAGTTTTAGAAGACTTATCTTGGGATTGTAGCAGAAGTGCAAATGAGATGTGAGAGTGAAAAGCCACAGATCACCCTACCTAATTCAACCGAATTAACGATTAAATTTGAGATGTTCGTTGTTATCGGGTAAAATCGGACTTATCAAAACCACTTTGTTTAATGTGTCAATTAAACACAAACATCAATTTTTTTATTTTACTTGGGCAAGCCCAAGGTCGAACTCAGGGAGGCAACTTTTTCCTTAGATTAATTCGAAGTCTATTCCTGATGTTAGGTTTTCAGGAGAATATTTTTGTGGTATTTTTTATGCAATAAAGAAAATGTGATGCAATCTGGACCAATTTCGAAGGTTAAAATATAAAGTATAATCAAATTAAGTCCAAAAATTATGAAACTAGGCTAGAATGTTAAATGCAATGAAATTAATCTACTACATTTTTTTGGAATTTTTAGACTCTATATGAATTAGCTATGAATTAAAAATGAAGATAGAGTGATTTTTGCAAAATTAATTTTAATAAATACAAATTAAATCATTTTCAGATACAAAAATTAACCTAGACAGCTCTATGTGAGATTAATCCATGAAAATTATTAGACCTAAAAAATGATGAATTTGGATATTAAGGCCTCGTTATGTATGCAAATGATGTGATTTTTGGGCACAATGTAGAACTATCTAAACTAGACCTATTGTGATTTTTTGGGTGATTTTTAGAGCAACGATAATTTAATATGTAATTGAAGGCACACAGTTGGCAAAATATGTAATTTTCCACAAAAATAATTATATTAAATTCCTCGAAGCTCACAAAAATATAATAAGCCTTCATAATGCTAGAGCATAAGATTCTCTACAATATGCAATTTTCAGAATTAAGAAATGCTGCTAAGTGAGTGGTTACATAAACGTGCAAACACATGAGTGTAAATGTAAACAGAAATAAAATTGGAAACATGCGTACATGGACTAAATTGCAATTACCTATAATGATGAGGGTATGAGTACAAATTCTCCACGGGACTACGTACGCCTCACGTGATGTTGCTGGCGGGGACTAGAATGTAATTTCCAAAACTTGCATGTCCTCGGTTGTAATTTACCCAACGTTCGCACATGGGTCACATGATATGCAGGCTCGGATGGTGGCTCGAAAGGCGCTGGAAGATCGGGTTCTTGGAGTATGCTCAGATGTGGCTCGGGTGATCTGAGCCTAGCAATGGAGTGCTGGGCTGCTTCAGCTAGAGGCTCAGGTCCGGAGGCAGGCTTGGCTGGCTCGGGGGAGGTTCGGGTGCTTCGAGCCTAAAGGGTCAGGGAGGAGGCTTGGAGCTGACACGTGCAAGCCCTCAGACCGTCAGATCCCCAAGATCCAACGGTAGCTGTATGTTCGCTGGAGGATACGTGGATGAATGATGGCCATTGGATGATCATCGGGGGGTGGATCCAACGACAGTTGTAGCTTGAGTTCTTCTTTCTCTATCGCGGCAGTGGCGACGACTTCAGAGCTCCGGCAAGGACGCTGCAGCTCTGCCTTCCTAGATCTGACCCAATAGACCTCCCTAGAGCCTCCTGAGTGAACGTAGATGAAGCTGGAGGTCCGAGGAGGATGATGGTTGTCCTAGAAGGCTTGATGATTCCCTATGTGCCGGAGACGGAGCAACTCGAAGAAGCTCCGGCGACAAGTCCGACCGTTGAAGAAGTAGGCACCTGCAACGTTAGTGATTGTCCAAATCGTGGTGCGTGGGCTCTCATGGATGAAGTGGGTGGGGTGGGGGTTGAGGCCTTGTGGGGCGAAGTGGATGACTGGCCGACGTGCTCCTCCACCGTGAGGGGCGGAGCAATGGTCGAAGGTGCTTCGATAGTCTCGATAGGGCGATATGAGGCGCGAAGGGGCACACGAAGATGGTAGCTTCAAGGGGAAGCTCGATCAATGGTCGGTGGAAGGTAAGATTGAGCGAGGAATTCGGATAAATTCAGAGAAGATCGGAGGGGAAGAAGGGGAGGATTGGAGAAGAAGATGAAGAAGTCTACCTGGAAATTGGGGCTCTGATTAGAGCCACCGGTCATCGCTCTAGGGTCGGCATGTGCCCGAGCTTAAGCAGCTTGACGGTGAAGCTATGGCACAATGATGGTCCATTGTGGATCTCGTCGGAGAAAATCCTCTATCATCGCTCGATTTCTGACCGAATCTCTATCACAGATCGGAGGAATAGAGCTCGAGGGTCTCTTGTATAAGGGCGGATGCCGGTGAAATGGGGCGAAGGTGATGTATATATAGAGAGAGCTCGACAGTCCCAGTGATGGGAGGTGAGGTTTATGTGGGAATTATAGAGCAAAGAAGAGGGAATCATGGATGAGGTGGTCTCCCGTGAGGGTGCATGGAGATGGGGCTTCATCATGGCATGGTGGAAGAGTGGAGAAGATGGCTGTCCAAGCGGAGGAATGAAAAGGGGACGGTGAGTTGGAGAGGTGGAGCGACGTAGTCGAGGGGTCTTCGGAGGTTGAAGACGAGTCCTCCACCATTGGATAGCGAGATCCAACGGTGGAGCGGTGGGCATTGAAGAGCAGGCATGAATAGATCAGAGGGGCGAGATCGAGGGGCGCACGAGGTGCCACGTGTCGAGAGGAGAGGAAGATGGAAGTCAACGGTCGTGATGAGAAGAAGGTGGGTGATCGGGCGGCTAAGAAATGAAGTGGATTGATAGGCTGAGATGGAAGTGGATTCAAAAGGATCAGGCGGTGATGGAGAGCGCTGATGACACGCCTGACGACTCGGATTAAGTAAATAATAAAAAATGGCTGTTGTGACCCAAATCACCAAGCGCGGTCAATCGAGAAAAATAATTTAAACCACTCAAAAGAAATATGAATCTATGAAAACAAATGTAAGCGATTTTTACTATTCTTTTTACCCAGTATAACGACCAGGGTCGAACACAAGGAGCATGATTTAAAAACTATGTAGTCAAATTTCGAAAATGATTTTTAGTGGTTTTTGAATTTTTTATTTTATTTATTTTTTTAAAACAGACACAAAAGATTAAAAAGCACACACTGCTCTTTTGTATTTTTCAAAATGACCACAAATACTCAGAAAATTAAAAGAAATTTTTTTATTTTATTTGTTTTAAAATGTTTTTGTTATTTTCTCAAATTTTTCTGATGTTTTTGTAATTTTCTAAAAATGAAATAGTGGAAAATAAAGAAATCAAAGCACAACTAAGAATCTTTTGCAACTTAAAAATCCCTTTAATGCCCAAAATTCCTAGAATTTATTTTTAGTATAAACTACAAAGCAATATCTACAATCAGAGACTAAGATCAGAATTTTTGAATTTTTCTTGAATTTTCTACAATTTTTTAGAATTTTCGTTTTTTGCAATTTTTTTGATTTTTACAAAGAGTTAATGCACAAAATTTGGTCAGAAATTAAAAAACACCAAAATACATCTACACTGATTTTTTTGGAATTTTTAACAAATTTTTCGAATTTTTATAAATTTTATAATTTCGGGAAGAATAAATATCATTTTTTTTTGATTTTTTAAATATATCAGATGGCAATCAAAATTGATGAAAATTTTACACAATGATAAACACAAAACAAGAGCATGCACAATTTTTTTGAGAATTTTTCGAATAATAAAAACATTTATTTTGATGAAAAATGCATGCAAAGTTAAAGTCTGCAGTATAGGGACTTAGTTGCAGTTATTCATAGTTTATGCATAAAAAATTGACAAGAAATAAAATGCAGGGCTAATAATGAAATTTACCCAATTTTTTTTATTGAAAAATCTTTTAGGGTTCTATTGCACTTCGTTTCTTCAAAACCCAAGCAAAAGGGGACAGGGGGTGGCCGCCGCCCACCCCTTCTTCTCCAATGGTGGTGTGACGTGGTGAGGTGGAGGGCTGCCGGGCACCACTGTGCTGCTTGTCGGCAGCGCACGCGGCGGAGCGGGGTCGCACGAGATCACGCCGGAAGGGGGCCGTGAAGGCGGCGTCAACGGGATGAGGAGGGGGCACGTGGCGGCGCACGCGCTGCCCGCTGGAAGGAGATGCGGGCGGGGGACAGCAGTGTCAACCGCGGAGGAGCGCGGTCCAGGTGGCAGCCGCGCACGCGGGAGGCGTGACGGGGAACGTACGGTGCTGGGCGCAGCGAGCTCTCAAGGGGAGGATGGCAGAGGCGCGCACGGGGCACGGCACCACCTGAGGCAGGGGCACATGGGGTGGCATGCCGCCCAGGTGGCCGAGCGGAGGATCGACGCAGGCCGCGCCTGCGGGAGGCGGTGGCCGCGCAGGAGGTCGGGCGACGGACTAGCTCGAGCCGCGGTGACGCGTTTGCTGTGCTGTAAAAATTATTATTTTTTTTTTCTTTTTTTGTTACTTTTTTTATTTTTTAACTGTAATCAAATAACTGAACAAAAAAATGGTTTTTTTTGTTTTGATTTATATATATATATTATTCTCATGCAACAACAGATGTTAGAGAAACATATATATATATACCTTAGAGAAACATATATGTAAGTTTTATACTAATATACAGGAAAAATATTTGCAGAATATTTTTGGATTTTTGACAGAAGACCATATCTCCCCCTACTTTATTCCTGGTCAATCATGTCAAGTCTTGACCTTCTCTCGGGGTTCGAGTCAGTCTGCATTTATTGCATAAATGCATCCTTAATTTTTCTTTTCTTTTTCTTTTCTTCTTTATTCTTTTATTTATGTACAAAAAGTGTTAAAAATACATATTTAACAAAAATATGAAAAATGGTAATTTTATGCAATTAATGGGTATTTACAGGTGTTTGACTAAGGAAATGAGGTTAAAATAAAAGAATAACGGTGATGAATCGTGGATTCATCATTCCCCTATACTTTACCTTTGCTAGTCCCTTAGCAAACACTTATTTGGAAAATAAGTGAAATCAAAAATAAAGAAAAGAAAAAGGAAAGAAATTAGAACAATGTTGACTTTTAAACTTATCTTCATAAAAATGTAGTATGGAGCTCTGTTAGACCTTTGGATTATTAGTGTGTTGGAACCTTAATGGAAAATGGATTTAAAACCTAACAGCCTCTAAGTTCCATAAGACTCCTATTCAGGTCTTCTCAACAGCTAGATCAGAACAAGTCTACATACACAAATTCTTATGACTATGAATTCTTACTTGTATGGTGTAAGTGAAATATGGCTCCTCATATCAAAAGTAGCAAAGAAACAACCTCTCTCAACAAGGTAACTCTAATCCCCCGGTCTGGCAACTCTTTCCTCGAGGACGGGGATATTCCCTTCTATGTTCAAGTACAACCAGCTCAAGAAGAGGGGATGGAGAAGAGAATGGACGGTAACCAGTGTAGTTACCTATCCTTGGATGCATGACCAGTGTAGCCATGTCACCCGTTGCAAGCTCACAAATATTTGACTTTGAAGCTCTTATTCTTTTTTTTTCACTTGTATATACACTCCATTAGGCATTTTACTTTTCTATTAGGTCTGTCCACTTTTGGAGATTTTGCAATTTTTTCTTCTTTTTTTCTTTCTTTTTTTGACAATATATACAAGATGCAGCATGTACATAAGGAGTTTTCCTCTTGAGCCAGCAAACTATCCCTCTATTGAAGCATTATTGCAACCCCACAGCATCCTGTCTTTAGACCTCAACATCACCAAACCAGGTTGAGACGCACTTACCTCCCTAGAGGAGGACGAGAGGTTCCGCCTAGATGTACTACCCTCGTATGCTACCCCAAGCCAAAAGATTTTTCCCCCTCACTAATCCTCCATGAAGAGCTACGCGTAGAGTGCATTGTCCAAGCTAAGCCACGGTCTGAAAGAATCATGTGTGTGTTGTTAAATATTCTACTTAGACTTATCAAGATGACATGTGAACATAGTCTTATGGACTCAAAGAATTAAGTCACTAGGACATGAAAAGTCTTAACTCCAATTCTTATAAGGTTCCTCTGAAATTAAGTGGATTAAGGTCCAATTAAACTCCATTCTTCAAATTTGTTCGAGACTTAGTTCAAATGTCAATATCATTCTGAAAAATGCTCATGCCAATGCAAGAAATATGTACAATGCAAAGAAAACAAAATCTTTTTGTGAAACAATTTTCAAAATTTGAACTTTTTATGGATTTTTGAAAAATGATGCACATGCAAAAAGTTTTTTTTGCAAATAGTTAGTAATATATACAAGTATATACACATTTTTTTTAAAGAAAGAGTTAGGGATGTGATACTTATATTTTCACAGGGTTGAGTCGATTATTTACAAGAATCAGATGCAAGAATTTACAACTTGAGTAATTTACAAAGGTATATACATAGTTGGATTTTTTTGTGTGATGCATATATTCCTCAAATTTATTTGCAAATAATTTTAAAAATCATTTTGAAAACAATAGTCCAAAATAATTTTTCACATAATTTTACAAACATTTACATACGTTTGAAAACAATTTTTGCAAATATTTTTCAAACAGTATATATAGGTTTTCAAAATAGTTTTTCAACCATTTTTCTAAACATTTGCAAATAATTTTACAAAATCTTTTTTTTACACAAAAAGAAAGAATTTTTACAAGCCATAATATATTTTTACAAAGGTTGAAAATATTTTTCAAATATTTTTCAAATAGTTTTCAAAAAGATTTTTCAAATAGACTTTCAAACTACTTTCAAAATATTTTTCAAAATATTTTAACCCGACTTATTAATCAGTATATACAAAAAGAATTTTGAGGAAATATCTGCATCTTTTTATTAGTTAGCTATTTTTTTAGTATTTACACAGTATTTTAGCCATATTAAAAATATGAAAGTACGAGTTATGGCTAAAGTATAGATACAATATATACGACACCCCCTATACTTAGCTCGAACTATGTCCTCATAGTTATCAAAGAGATGGGAAAAAAAGACATAACTCATGCTAATTATTGGGAAGCTAAAACAATACTATGCTACAACGACGAATAAAATAATATAAACAATAGGAGTCGGTGATCCCCCTATACTTAGGATCAAGTAATCCTACGTATAGAATACTGTACACAAGGGGAAAACTGAAGAGTAGAATGTACATAGTCTACCTCCCATATACTTAGGATAAAATATCCTTAATTATAGGCAGCAAAACAGAGGTAAAAAGAATCAAATGAATAATCACAAGTCTGACATCCCCCCTATACTTAGGGTAAAGTACGACCTAAGTATAACATAATCATAAGATGGAGATGGGGTGTTAGACAAAAGAATGTGCGATATTGACATCTGGATCTATACAGCTGCGGGAGGAAGTGAAAATCAGGCATGAGATGCAAATGATGTGAGTCAAAAATCACATCTCATGCAAAATGAATAGGGGAAACATCGACGATCAGCGGGTCATGATCTAGATATGGCTTCAGTCGTTGACCGTTAACTCGGAAGGTGGATTCAGATGACATCTCAGATATATCAATGCTGCCATTGTCATGCATCTTTCAGACCAAGTATGATCCCTTCCACTTGCTCTACAACTTCCCTAGAAATAGTTTTAGCCTGGCATCGAACAACCATACTTTCTGATTCGGCTCAAACTGCTTATGGCTGATGTGAGAATCATGCCATATCTTTACTCGTTCCTTATACTGTAGGCTACTCGAAAAGGTTGTATCTCTAAGTTCCTCCAGGGCTGCCAGTTCTGCCTTTCTCTGATCTCCTACACTTTCTAGATCCAAAAATATCTCAGAAACAACCCATAGTGACTTATGCTTCAGCTCAACTGGTAAGTGGCATGGCTTGCAATAAACGAGTCGTAATGGAGATGTACCCAATGGAGTCTTGAAGGATGTCCGATATGCCAACAAGACCGAATCCAAAAGCCGTCACCAATCCTTTCGGTCTGGATGGACTACCTTCTGTAATATAGTATTAATCTCCCTGTTGGAAACCAAAGCAAGACCATTCGTCTGTGGATGATAAGGAGTGGAAACTCTATGATCTATGCTAAACTCGTTAGCAAGGGCCCTTACCTTGTCGTTGATAAACAAGTCCCCCATCTGATATCAACACTCTAGGTACCCCGAACCATGAAATGATATTTTTCCTCAAGAGTTTGCAAATGGTATTAACATCTACGGTTCGGGCGGGGATGGCCTCAACCCAACGACTCACATAATCTACAGCAAGCAAGATATACTCAAATCTCCGACTCTTAGGAAATGGGAACATGAAATCGATGCCCCATGCGTTAAAACCCTTACAGAAGTGAATGGGCTGCATCGACATCATATCTCTCTGTCCACAAGTGCCTATTTTCTGACAGTCAATACATCTCTTCATGAATTCATCAGAATCCTTGAAGAGGGTAGGCCACCAAAGGCCGGATTGAAGCACCTTCTGTGATGTCCATCTCCCAGAATGATGTCCTCCTGTCTCAAGCTTGTGAAAATAGGTGAGGACACTATGCTGCTCTTCTCGAGAAATACACCGTCTCCAGGTGTTATCCCCTCCTTCATGATAAAGAGTGGAATTCTCCCAATGGTACGACTTGGCCTTTGAAAGAAAGGTCTCAAGTCGTTGTTTGGGCCAATCTTGTGGAACTTTCTTCGTGACAAGATATTCACAATATCGGCATACCATGGAAGTGAGGCGATTGCAAGGATTGCCTCATCTAGAAATGTCTCTGTAATATGTGTAATTTGATCCGAGTCCTCAAGGTTCTCTAGACGGGAGAGGTGATCCGCCACAACATTTTTGACTCCAGGTTTATCCTTAATCTATATATCAAACTCCTGGAGTAGAAGGATCCATCTGGTCAATCTAGCTTTGGCATCCTTCTTTTCCATTAAGTATCGGATGGCGGTGTGATCAGCATAGATAGTCACTTTAGATCCAAGAATGTAAAATTGAAACTTATCCAAGGCAAAGACTACAGCTAGCATCGCCTTTTCTGTGACTATGTAATTTCACTAAGTGGCATCCATTGTTCGGCTAGCGTAGTGAATGGCATATGGTAATCCGTCCCTCCTCTGTCCTAGCACAGCCCCTACGGTAAAATTGGAGGCATCTGTCATGATCTCGAATGGGAGAGACCAATCAGGCGGTTGAAGGAAAGGAGCCTCAATAACTAAATTCTTGAAAGTCTCAAATAATGCAAGACACTTATCATCTACAAGGAACTCAGTGTCTTTTATCAACAAATCAGTAAGCGGTCGGGCAATCTTGCTGAAGTCTTGTATGAACCGTCGGTAGAAACCGACATGCCCCAGAAAAGACTGCAACTGTCACAAATTGGATGGTGGATTGAGTTTCTTGATGATATCCACCTTGGTCGGGTCACCTCCATGCCCCTGTTGGAGATGATGTGGCCAAGGACCGCCCCCTGAGTCACTATGAAATGACTCTTCTCCCAAGATAAGACTAAGTTGACCTCAATGTAGCGCTGAAGTACTCAGTCTAGGTAATCAAGATATGCATCAAAACTATCACCGTAAACCGAGAAGTCATCCATGAAGACCACTAAAAATTCACCAACCACATTTGAGAAAATAGAGAGCATGCACCTTTGGAATGTAGCCGGGGCATTACACAATCCAAAGGGCATCCATCGAAAAGCATATGTCCCAAACGGACAGGTGAACGTTGTTTTCTCTTGGTCTTCGGGCACTTCGGCCACCTGGTTGTATCCTGAATACCCATCCAAAAAGCAGTAGAAACTCTTCCCAGCTAATCTCTTAATGATCTGATCTATGAATGGTAGCGGGAAGTGGTCCTTCTTGGTGGCCTGATTCAATCGTCTGTAGTCCACACAGACCCTCCAAAAAGTGGGTACTCAGGTAGCTATCTCCTCTCCAGACTCGTTCACAACTGTGGTGATACCCATCTTCTTGGGTACCACCCGCAATGGACTAACCCACTTGGAGTCAGAGATAGGGTAGATAAAATCGGCGCTTCACCACTTAGATATTTCCTTCATGACCACTTCTCGAAGATTCGGGTTCAGCCATCGCTGGAACTCACGCGAGGGGTTAGCGTCTTCTTCGAGATAAATGTGGTGGGAGCACAGGGACGGTCTTATCCCCTGGAGATCAGCTACACTCTATCTTATTGCCTTGTGGTTTCTTTCAAGAACCTCCATCAATAGAGATTCTTGGTCTTTAGTCAAATCTGTTGAGATAATGACTGGGAACATCTCTGGTTCACCCGCAAGGAACCTATACTTCATGCTCTATGGTAAGGTCTTCAATTCTGGGCAAGTGGGAGTTGGTAAATCTGGTTTCTGGAATGTCTGAGTGAATGCTACCAGATCTGTGTGTGATAACTCTCACTGCAATGGTAAATCTGATGAAGATGGCCCTGCTAGTATATATGTCAATGGACCTGGCTCGCTCTATGCCCTAGTTGTCGTCTCTATAGGCACCAGACACGGTAAAAATTCATCGAACTCCTACCAGTCAAAATCGGTGTCTGTGTCTGAGGGATCTGAATCTGATGTGTATGAGACAGAATTGATTTCGCTATCCTGATCGTGATAAACAACCTCTAATGTATCTTGTGCCATGAGTGTGCTCTTTAAACTCTCATCTGCCATGATATGTGAATCTACACTGTCTGAAGATGTGGCAAGAGCTCGTGATGCGGGATCTGCCCAAACTGCTTCGTCGTCTGTAATCACAAAGTAACACTCCTGGTGGATGTCTAGCTCCGCATCTGTCATCTGCTCTGAGCACTCTTAATCTCTAGCTCTGGTCTCCTCGATCGTCTTTATTTGTACACTTTCACCCTCCATGCGAAAGTATACCTTCCCACTGTCATCTGATCTAAGCACTCTGAATCTTTTGGATTTTCGGTTTTCTTCCCTTTCCCTAAGCAGAGTGCTTGAGGGAAGGGGATAGCTGGACCCTCCTCAGATAGAGGGTCAGGAAGAGGTTCCTACTGCTGAGAAGGACTAGAGCCCATACAAGAGTTATCATGCAACACATATGTACTCGGAGTAGATGAAGAAACCTTTCCGTTATTCATTTTTTTGTTATTTTTGATAACGTCATGAGATACAATGATAAGAGGAAACACAACTGGACTAGAAATGGTGGCATCAGCACCACCCACGACATCTGTCTTTACGGCATCAGCACCGCGCTCTGGCTCGACATCATATCTAATAGTGGCATCAGTACCACCAACTACATCCAGAGAAATGACGACATCAGTACCATCGACTGGATCATCATCCTTGGTGGCGTCAGCACCACCATCGTCAACATCATCAGCGGTATTATCACAGCTGTCCTCCTCATCTGACGCTCTTGAATCATCATGGGGCTGTCGTTCATATGAGGCGCTGCCGGCTGGCCTTCTACTGCTCCTAAGTGTCACAAAATTAGCATCAAATATATAGGAAGAAATATCACCTAATGAATCACTAGGAGTGGTAGTTTTTGTAAACAGTACCTGCTCAAACTTCCTATTCAGATTATTCGGATTTGGTTCAATCTGAGGGGGTATGGCGGCTTTGTCTTTATTTATTTACCTCATCTCTTGCATGAACTCGTCCATTTCCTGCCTGAAGGATGCCTGCTGATCTGAGAGTAGGCAGGCTAAGTCATTAAGGGATGGGTTCTCATAGGTTGGTCCATGAGAACCGGACGTGTTGCCTCGTTGGAAATGAGGCTGGCTCTACTGGTACTGATGAGGGGGAGGCTGAGAATATTGTTGAGGCTGATGTTGCCTCCACTGCTATCCCTGATGTTGGGGACGAGGACCCGACTGGTAGTACTGTTGTGGCTGGGAGCACTGGGGCTGTTGTTGCTGGCTGCTCTGTCAACCTGGAGCTGGAGGATGCTGCTATGATGAAGTACCTCTGTTGGACCTCCTGAATCCAGGATGATCCCGGCGTATCCCGGGCTGCTGCCAGTCATACCAAATCCCATTGACTTCCATCAACGGATCCTACTCATAAGGGGATGAGGGAAGAACTGCTAGTGGCTGATCCGGCTAATACACCACCATCAGGGTGTCCGGAGATGGTGGTGGCTGAGAACAGTACTGCTACAACTGCTGAACCGGCTATGCTTGAATGTGGTGAACCTGGCGGTAATGTGTAGAGTGCTGGGAAGAGCTGTTGCTGTTAGGATCAACACGTGACCTGGGACGAGGCTGAGAAGCTGCCTGTGTCTCCTGGAGACACAAGATGTGGGTCTTCAAGTCACTAAGAGTCTATGCCAATTGATCTATCTGTGTCATGCCCTGGCACTGCTTGTTCTCTATAATTTCTATGTGGTCCAACTTATCACTGATAATACCCATGTCTGCAACTGAAGATTCCGCATGTGTTGTTGTTGCTGCTGATGAAGAAATGTGTGGACCAGCATTAACCCGTGCTATCCTCTGATAGGACACGGCCTGGGGTGAGGGCATCCCTTGAGCATATAGCCTGGTATGGGACATCACTGTAGAGTTTTCAACCATCTCTTCATAAATAGCCAAACTTGATCTTCATCTTTAGCGAAATAGGAGCCCCCACAAGAAGCGTTGACAAGCCCCTGCAGCTCCGGTGTCAGCCCACAAAAGAAGCTTTGGACAAGATTGGGCTTGGATATATCATGATGTGGACACCGGTCAATGAGCTCACGAAATCGATCCCATGCCTCATGGAACTGCTCATTAGGGATCATAAAGAAGTTGTTAATCAAAGCTCGTGCTACATTAGTCTGCCGAGTGGATAGTACTTGTTCAAGTACTCGGTCCGGAGCTGCTCCCATGAAGTGAAGTATCTCCCTAAATGTTTCAGCCAGCAGGCTGCTCTATCAACCAGGGAGAAAGGAAATGCCATCATCATTATGGTGTCCTCGTCCACTAATCGGTCGTGGATAGTACCACAGATCATCTCAAACTCCTGCAGGTGAAGATGCGGCTCCTCGGTGGCTAGCCCATGAAACTTAGGCAAAAGCTAAATGGTCTGGGGCGGAAGCTTGAAGTTGCCCAGAATGACTGGCACTGGATCCAACAGTGTGTGAGGGTTGTACCAGGGTTGTGCAACTCCCTCATCGTTTTGCCTCTGGGTGGATCCTGCGGTTCTTCTGGATGTCCTCCTCCTCCTCCTCCTCCTCCAACAATGGGTATCTCTCCACCGGCTGGTCTTGGTTGAGGTTCTCCTCTGCCGGCTCGCATCTGTGCTAATTCCTGATGGACCTATGTCGTGAATGCTCCCTGGTCCCGAATTTGTCGCTTCATCGTCTGTAGGGAGGCTAACAAGGTGTTGTTGATGGCACCTTGATCTAGAACATAAGTAGAACTCTGGGGATGTCCATCGGTTTGTACGTCACTGCTGGCTATCTCTCTGGTCTCTGCAAAGGCAAAAGACCCCAACTCAGGTGCTGTCAAATGAACAAATAGTTGTGCAGGTCTCTACTCTGGCACCTCTGGACTGAAAGAAGGGTGGTCAAGGGAGAACAAGGTGGAATCGAACTCAGGTTCGGAGAGCGGGTCTGGGCTCATCGGAACCTCCCTAGATAAATGAGTTGGAGTGTTGGAGCGGTGCTACCAAAGGTAGCCTTAGGGACCTCTGGCCCATCATCGTGATGTGGGGTGAGTGCGGATGAGATCTGGAAAGCAAAAAAGATGAGAAGTCAAACCCCCAATTTACCTACTCAACATGAGCTGATGACCATAAAGGATTGGTCGTTAATCTTGTCAATTTTAATTTATGTGATAAAATAATCTTGCAGAGCGATGAAGCGAGCTGTTAGGAACCCGATGCTCCGAAGAGACTGGCCCAATCCCAAAGCTAGATCTTTCCCAGCCAGTACAAGTTGCAGACCGTTTACCGGCTATCCGATCAACTCGCTCTGTTAAGTACGTCACGGTCTGCTTTACCGGTTACTGGAGAGATCCTCACTGAAGAACAACTAACCCCAAGACCAGTAGTCTAATGGAAGTTCAGGCGTGGCTCTATCTAAGTGTTCGAGTCACTCTCTCACTCAAGCAAACCAAACAATGAGGGGGTGACTCTCCCTAAAACAAATATTTTTAAATGACGTCGGTTTTAGGTTCAAGTTTGCTTTAGCAGTCCCAGATTTTATTGCTTTCACTTTTTAGATTTTTTTTAGAAATAAACAATGCCTAAGGAATTTTTTAATTTCCTCTTTGATTATTTTGAATCCAAAAATAGGGGAGAGGAAGTCGAAAAAGCCAATGCACGGCCAAACACAATGATGCATGCAGAGATAGAAATGCTTACCTTGCTCAGCACTCTACATGCAATATGATCCGCACATAAATTAAATAAAAAATGTAAACTAACTATATGATGCACATGGAAATCAGCCTTAAACGAGCAACTTCTATTGATCGTGAGAACTTTTTAACTTTTATTTTTAGCAAGGTCCAATTGCGTTCTATAGGAACAGATAAGCAATTAGGTGTTGGTCCTTAGGATATGACATCACAATCAATCAAAATTCCTACGTCTAGGGGCTAAATCCGTGAGAATCAAATATCAAGTTATGGTTGTTAAATCAAAAACTCAAAAAAACAGCGGTGAGGTCCCCAAAGCACAACGATGCTCGGTGAAATAGACCCTGAATAATGTCCAAGTCCACAGGTCCAAAGTCTAAGTTATTACAAGATAAATATTTGTTCTCTCAAATAAAATGACAGTCTTCTTCTCCTCCATGCTCTTCCTCCTGTGCGGGTCCTCCAAAAGGAAACTCCAATTCATCCTCCAAGCAGTTCCTCGCACAAAAATCCAAGAGAGAAGGTCAGACAACAATTATAATATTGAGAGACAAATATCACAAAAAAATGAAAAATGACTACAAAGCGGTGCTCCCCGGCAACGACGCCATTCTGATGACACGCCTGACGACTCGGGTTAAGAAAATAATAAACAATGGTCGTTGTAACCCAAATCACCAAGCGCGGTCAATCGAGAAAAATAATTTAAACCACTCAAAAAAATATGAATCAATGAAAACAAATGTAAGCGATTTTTGCTATTCTTTTTATCTGGTGTAGCGATCAGGGTCGAACACAAGGAGCACAATTTAAAAACGATGTTGTCAAATTTCGAAAAAAAATTTAGTGGTTTTTGAATTTTTAATTTTTTTAATTTTTTTTAAAATAGGCACAAAAGATTAAAAAGCACATACACCGCTCTTTTTATATTTTTCAAAATGACAAAAAATACTCAGAAAATTAAAAATAGATTGTTTTTATGTTTTATATGTTTTAAAATGTTTTTGATAATTTTCTCAATTTTTTCTGTTGTTTTTTTATTTTCTAAAAATGAAACAGTGGAAAATAAAAAAATCAATGCACAACCAAGAATCTTATGCAACTTAAAAATCCTTTAAGTGCCCAAAATTCCTGGAATTTATTTTTACTACAAACTACAAAGCAATATCTACAATTAGAGACTAAGATCAGAATTTTTGGATTTTTCTTGAAGTTACTACAATTATTTTAAAAATTTTCATTTTTTGTAATTTTTTTGATTTTTACAAAGAGTTAATGCACAAAAATTAGTCAGAAAATAAAATATACCAAAATACGCCTATAGTAACTTTTTTGGAAATTTTAACCAATTTTCGAATTTTTATGAATTTTTAAATTTCAGGAATAATAAAAGTCACTGTTTTTTATTTTTTAAATATATCAAATGGCAATGAAAATTGATGAAAAATTTATACAACAATAAACACTACAACAGGAGCATGCACAATTGTTTTGAGAATTTTTCGAATAATAAAAACATTTATTTCGATGAAAAATGCATGCAAAGTTAAAGTCTGTAGTACAAGAACTTAGTTACAGTTATTCATAGTTTTTGCATAAAAAATTGACAAGAAATAAAATGCAGGGCTAATAATGAAATTTACCCAATTTTTTTATTGAAAAATCTTTTAGGGTTCTGTTGCACTTCGTTTCTTCAAAACCCAAGCAAAAGGGGATAGGGGGTGGCCGCCGCCCACCCCTTCTTCTCCAATGGTGGAGAGGCGTGGTGAGGTGGAGGGTAGTCGGGCACCGTTGTGCTGCTTGTTGGCGGTACATGCGGCGGAGCAGGGTCACGCAGAATCGCGTCGGAAGGGGGCCGTGAAGGCGGTGTTGATGTGCTGAGGAGGGGGTGCGTGGCGGCGCACGTGCCGCCTGTTGGAAGGAGATGCGGGTGGGGGACGGCGGTGTTAGTCACAGAGGAGCGCGGTTCAGGTGGCGGTCGCGCACGCGGGAGGCGCGCCCGGGAACGTGCGGTACTGGGCACGGTGAGCTCTAAAGGGGAGGATGGAAGAGGCGCGCACGGGGTGCTGCGCCGCCTGGAGTAGGGGCGCACGGGGCGGCACGCCACCCAGGTGGCCGGGCAGAGGATTGGTGCGGGCTGCGCCTACGGGAGGCGGTGGTTGCGCAGGAGGTCGGGCGGCGGATCGACGCGAACCGCGGTGGCGCGTTTGCTGTACTGTAGAAATTATTATTTTTTTCTTTTTTTTGTTACTTTTTTTATTTTTTTATCTGTAATCAAATAACTGAACAAAAATGTGTTTTTTTGTTTTGATTTATATATATATTTTTTATTCTCCTGTAACAACAGATGTTAGAGAAACATATATATATACTTTTTTTATTTATTCCTGTAAAATAAAGGTTAAAAGAAGAAATGCAATTTTTTGTTTTTATTTATTTATAAACAAAATCGGAGGTGTGGATGGGGATCCAGTGGAAATGCGAGGGATGGATCCGAGTCTCCAACCACCGTGCGTGGTCGGAGGTGTGTGGTTGCGTGAGATAGATGCGGAATGGAGAGGTCACGAGTTGAGACGAAAAATCAGATTTAGAAGCGGATCAAAATGTGATGGATGTTTTTGATTTTTTAATGATCTAAGAGCTTGATAAAATGGGAGCAAAAACTAGACCTATGATTTATCCTAGAGAAAAAGACGAAAATAAAGTTGGATCTTACCTTGTTAGCGGACACGCCGTGACGGCCTCGACGACGACCGAATCACTGTCACTGACCGGATCGGAGGCTGGGCACCCTTCTGCGATGAGTAGCTCTCGGAGATCGGGCTCCTTTCTCCAAAGATTGATCAAGCGTGAATGAAGGGGGTGGAGCCCATTAAAAAGAGAAGTAAAATAAAAAAGGAAGGTATGTACAAATAAGGAAAGTATTTAGTGGTTATTTAAATAAATAAATTAATTAAATTAATTAATTAATTTAAAATGAAATTAGGATTTAATTAAA
Organism: Ottelia alismoides; assembly: GCA_037367405.1. Classification (NCBI taxonomy): domain Eukaryota; kingdom Viridiplantae; phylum Streptophyta; class Magnoliopsida; order Alismatales; family Hydrocharitaceae; genus Ottelia; species Ottelia alismoides. The sequence goes on along the minus strand of JAZKJV010009629.1, from coordinate 933,935 downwards.
ATAAAATAATTAATTAATTTACAAAAGTTAATTAGCCACTTTAATGGTGGCTAATTAAGGCATAAATCAAATCTTTACATAAAAGGCAAGTTTTCAATTCAAATAAAAGAATAATTTAAATAATTAAATCTAAATTTCATAATTAAATTAAATCAATTAATTAATGTTAGATATTTTATTTTTTGTGATTTTTTATTAAAGGAAGTTAGTTGTATACAGATATTATGTACATATAATACAATATACACATGTACAAATAAGGAAATAACTTTTATATCTTTTTTATTTTAGTTTTTTATTTATAATTTTATTTTATTTTTAATGAAAATAATATTTAAAATTATGTACATAAAAAAATAAATATTAATAAATATGTACAACAAATATTGGTTAAACTGCACAAAACACCCCAGAAAATCGACTTTTTAACCGTAACTCCAAAAATTTTGAAACCGCAACCATTTAAAAGATAATTTAATTTAGAGTATAATGGAAGTGATTTTGATTCAATTTAAGCTCGTATGGAGCCGGAATTGGTGTTTCAATTGTCGCTTTGTGGCTTTTTCTAGGTGTGATTATTTGCAATATATATTATTTTATTTTACACTTATTTTTATTATTTACAACACATTTTTATTTACAACTTTTGTTTACAAAAATAATTAATTTGTGGTCAATTTAAGTATGAATAAAATAATGTAAGTTTTATACAAATATACAGGAAAAATATTTACAGAATATTTTTGGATTTTTGACAGAAGACCCTATCTTCCCCTACTTTATTCCTGGTCGATCAGGTCAAGTCTTGACCTTCTCTCGGGGTTCTAGTCAGTCTACATTTATTGCATAAATACATCCTTTATTTTTCTTTTATTTTTCTTTTATTTTTCTTTTCTTCTTTATTCTTTTATTTATGTACAAAAAGTGTTAAAAATGCATAGTTAACAAATGCATGCAAAATGGTAATTTTATGCAATTAATGGGTATTTACATGTGTTTGACAAAGGAAATGAGGCTAAAATAAAAGAATAAAGGTGATGAGTCGTGGATTCATCAAGCGCTACGTGGCGCAAGGAGGTGAAGGCGGAAGTGAGCAACCCAGATGCGATCTGGGCCTTGATCCAAGGGTTGAGAATAGGTGCAGGAATGAATGACTTGGATCTAGAGATGAAAGAGATGATCGGACGACGGGAAATAGGGAACACGTGGTGCGTTATGAGACGGGCCACATGGCACAACCAGAAGGAGCCACGTGGCCCAATCACATTATTGCGAGGAAGAAAGTGAATTATGAGTGGGAAAATAACATAATTTGGAAAAACTCAAAACATGAAAGTTGTAGATCTCGATGAGATCTACAAATTTCATGTTGACCAAAAATACAAACGAGGTCAAATTAATTTTTGCATATGAGCTCCGATTTTAATGAAATTGGTCTTGTTTTGAAGGTCTTTGAATGTATATTATTTAAAAATGGAGTAGACCTAAATCTGATGTTGTATGAGAGAGATATACATATTTTAAGGTTCCTAGTCTCAAACTTGGACTCGGATTTTATTTGTCAATTTTACAAGTTAGTATTTTTTTTGATATTTTTTCTATAATTAGTGTTAGTAATATATACACTATAGAGTACAATTTTTGGGATTTGGGGTTAGTATAATATATATACAAATAGGTGATTTTTACAATTGAAGTGGGCTTCTTTATTAATGCAAATATGAATGCTAAAATGCAGATATAACTTATGCATGCATGAATGCTAATTATGAAATATAGGTGATAAAATGTATCTAATTACTCGGGAACAAAGCTCTATTTTCAACTTTTAGAGTGATGAATCACAGATTCACAACCCCTATTGGATTCCATACCAAGGTTATGAACAAAAGGTGAAAATGGAGCTTGACTTGACCTTTGGATTAATTGTGTGGCGTAACCTTATTGGGATCTGAATTTAAGACCTAACAGACTTTAAGTTCCACAATTCTTGTATTCAAGATGCCTCAACAGTCAGGTCATAACAAATCCTCATACGCAAATTTCTGTTGACTGTGAATCTTACTTGTACTGTGTAAGTTAAATATAACTCTCCACATCTGAAATGGCAAAGAACCAGCCTCCTCTAACAAGGTAACTCTAATTCTCCAGTCCAGTAACTCTTTCCTCGAGGAGAGGGGTATCCCCTTCTATGTTTAAGTGCGACCAACTCAAGAAGAGGGGGTGGAGAGAAGAATGGATGGTAGCCAGTGTAGCTACCTATCCCAGGATGCTTGACCAGTGTAGCCAAGTCAGCCAGCTGCAGGCTTCTTGGAAATATACATACTCTGGCAGACATTTTATTTTCAATCAGGCCTGTCCACTTTTTTGGAGTTCTCTTTTTTCTTCTTCTTCTTTTTTGAACTATATACAAGCTGCAACATGTACATTAGGGGTATTCCTCTTGAGCCAGTAGACTATCCCTCTTTTGAAGCATTATTGCAACCCACAACATCTTGTCCTTAGATGTCAACACCACCAGACTAGGTTGAGGTTCACTACCATCCCTAGAGGAGGACAGATGTTTCCACCCGTGTGCTACTCCAAGACAAAGGATTCTACCTCCTTACCACCTCATCAATGAAGAGCTACATGCATGGTGCTTGTCCAAGTTAGGTCACTGTCTAAAAGAATCATGCGTATGTACGCGATATTCTTCTTAGACTAATAAAGATGACATGTGAACATAGACTTGCGGACCCAAAGAATTAAGTCACTTGACCTGAAAAATCTTAACTCCATTTCCTATAAGGTTCCTCTGAAATTAGGTAGATTAAGGTCAAATCTAATCCATCCTCGACTTCTATTCATAACTTGGTTCAGAACCCACTAACTTTTCACTTTGCATATGCTAGATATGTAGATGAGATGCCGATGACATGCTATAGAGATGAATGAAATGCAAGACACATTTTCTAAAATACAAGGATTATATGCAAGAGTAAATAAGAAGTCTACATTTTTTTCAAAAAAATTGATATTACAACAATTTTACAAGAGTTTTATAAGTATTACACAAATTATACAAGTGTTTATACCATATACAAGTATACATGTATTTTATAAATGTTTTTTTTCAATTTTTACCCACCCCATAATTATTGTAGAGTATATACAAAAAATACACGAAAATATGTGAAAGTATGAGCTATTGGTAAAGTATATATGTATTGTATACACGCCCCCTATACATAGTGTGTGTTATGTCCTCAGAGCACAAAAAGAGAGGAAAAAGACATAGCTTGTGCTAAGCGTAGGAAAGCTAAAATAACAAAAATGTATAGAAATCATCCCGCCCCCCTATACTTAGGCTCTGGTAGCCTAAGTGTAGAAGAAGAACAAAAATAGGGCGGACGAGGTCAAGAGGAGAATGGATGAGTATATACATGTAGGGCATCGGTTCCCCCTATACTTAGGCTCAGGTCAGCCTAAGTATAGGACAATAGTGAGTGTGAGAACAGATGAGATCTGGAGGATGTACAACGAATGATGAATAGACTCGGGTCACTCTTCCCCCTATACTTCGGATCTGGTCATCTAAGTATAGCCAAAAAATGAAATGATATGGAGCTAGGGCGAGTGATTCGAATCACAGGGAAGGGAGGGATAGAAAGTATGCACAGAAGGAGTTGAGTATATACAAGGATCAAGATCTGAATCTTTTCGATGCTGCTGATGGTGAGAGCTCAATGTTGCAAGATCTCATGCGCGACTTTATGTGTGTCTTCTGAGTCTACCTCACGCTGAAAACAATCTCCTTAACATAAACTAACTGTTCATTAGGTTCAATAAAGTATTTCAACAATTGTCCATTAATTAGGGATGTTTGTGCTCCATGTGTAAGATCTGAGATCTCTACACATCCACTGTCATGTACAAAATAGACTATGAACGGAGCAGTCCACTTGGATTTAAACTTACCTTGGAAAATCTTCAGCCTAGCATTGAATAACCATACCTTCTGTCCAGGAACAAAGGTCTTTCGTCTGATAAATCTATCGTGCCAACGCTTTACCTTGTCCTTGTACAGCAAATTGTTGTCATATGCTCGGTTTCTGATCTCCACAAGTTCATTCAGATCGATCTCTCTCTGTTTCCGCCTTAGGTGTGTGTTCCAGTTGACCTTCTTGATTTCCCATTTGGATTTATGCACTAGCTCAGCGGGCAAATGGCACGGCTTCCCAAACACCATTCTGAATGGGGAGGTTCCTAATGGTGTCTTGTAAGTTGTCTTGTAAGCTCAAAGGACCTGATCCAAGATCTGAGACCAGTCCTTCCTGTCTGGGAGGACAAGCTTCTGTAATATGGTCTTAGCCTCCCTATTCGATACGTCTACCATGCCATTGATCTGTGGGTGGTAAGGACTAGCGACACGGTGTTCGATGCCGTAATACTTTACGAGTTTCTTCACATCTCTGTTCACAAAATGGCTACCCCCATCGAAAATCAATACTTTGGGGATCCTGAACCTAGAGATGATGTGATCTTTAATAAATTTGCAGATAGTCTTGCTATCTACGGCTCGGATCGGGATAACCTCCACCCACCTTGACAGATAATCCACCGCAAGAAGGATATAATCAAAACCATGGCTAACTGGGAATGGGCCCATGAAGTTGATGCCTCAGGTGTCAAAGACATCACAAATGATGACAGGCTGCATTGGCATCTCATCCTTGGATCCAACGATTCCGCCCATTCGCTGGCATACTGGGCACGACTTCGCAAAGATGAGCACATCGTGAAACAAAGTAGGCCAGTATAAGTTACATTGTAAAACCTTACATGCGATCCTCTTCCCGGAGTGGTGTCCTCCTGCCTCCAAACTATGGCAGAAAGTAAGGACACTCTGATATTCCTATTGAGGAATACACCTCCTTCAAACACAGTCCGGTTCTTCAAAGAAAAGGATCAGATCCTCCCAATGGTAATGTCTCGCATCCGACTTGAGTCGGTCTATGTGGCTCTTGGGTCAATCTTCGGGAACTTTCTTGGAGACAAGATAGTTCACTATATTAGCGTACCGTGGGAGTGAGTCGATAAATCGACTTGTCTGGAAAGGAGTCTCGAATTGGTGTATTACCAGAAGTATCAAGAATTTTGAGACGGGAGAGGTGATCAGCCACTACGTTCTTCTTTACAGGTTTATCTCTAATGTCCAAATCAAACTCCTAGATGAGTAAAATCCACCTAAGAAGACGTGCCTTCGTGTCCTTCTTTTCCATTAGGTATCGTACTATTGTATGATCCGTGAACACAACCACCTTAGATCCGATGAGATGAGATCTGAATTTATCCAAGGTGAACAGTACTGCAAGCATCTCCTTTTTGGTAACTGTATAGTTACGCTTAGCGATATCAAGCACTTTGCTTGCGTAGTGTATAGCAAACGGGACACCATCCCTCCTCTGTCCTAACACAACCCCAACAGCAAAATCTGAGGCGTCCGCTATGATCTCAAAAGGAAGAGACCAATCTGGAGCTTGTAGGATCGTGGCATCCATGATCATCCCTTGAAGTTTCTTAAAGGCCTCCAGACATTTATGATCAACAATAAACTTCATGTCTTTGCCTAAAAGCTCAGTTAGCGGTCGGGCAATCATTGAAAAATCTTTGATAAATCTCCTGTAAAATCCGACATACCTGAGGAATGACCGCAACTGTTTTACATTGGTTGGTGGCTGGAGTCATCTGATTACGTCCACCTTGGCAGGGTCAACCTCCATTCCTCTCTTGGAGATGACATGCCCTAACACAATGCCCTCCATCACCATGAAGTGACTTTTCTCCCAGGAGAGCACCAGATAACCTCACAACATCTATTGAGGACTCGATCCATATTTCTAAGACATGAATCGAAGGAATCACCATGGACCGAAAAGTCATCCATGAAGACTTCCAGGAATTCACCGCCCATTTCGATGAATACTGCAATCATGTACCTTTGAAATGTATCAGGATCATTGCATAACCCAAAGGGCATGTGTCTGAAAGCATAGGTACCAAAGGGGAACATGAATGTGGTTTTTTCGTGGTCCCCAGGAGCGATAGTTACTTGGTTGTAGCCCGAGAACCCATCTACGAAGCAGAAAATTCTTTTCCTGCTAATCTCTCTAAGATCTGATCAATAAAGGGAAAGGGAAAATGATCCTTCTTTGTCCCAGCATTCAAGCTTCTGTAATCCACACAGACACACCACGACATGTATACTTGTGTCATGATCTCCTCTCCGTCCTCATTGGTGGTCATCTGGATTCTCGACTTTTTTGGGATAATATGGATGGGTGCCACCCACTTGGAATCGGAGATGGGGTAAATAAAACCCATGTCATACCATTTCTCAATCTCCTTCATGACCTCTCGAAAATTTGGATTCAACCTACATTGGAATTCACGAGAGGGTTTAGCTTCATTATCAAGGTAGATATGGTGCGAACACAGAGCGGGATTTATCCCATGGAGATCGGAGATGCTCCAGCCTATCGCCTTGCAGTTTTTCTTCAGGATCTCTAGCAAGCAAGATTCTTGATCCTCGGTCAATTGCGAAATGATGATGACCGGAAATTTCCTCTCTTGTCTCACAAGGAAGTCATACTTAAGGGTTGTGGGTAATGGTTTGAGCTCAGGTAAGGTGTGATCATCAATGAAATCTGGCTTAATCAACTCTGGTTTTGTGTTGGTAGTGACTGGATCTGTCTCTAAAGTAACTTCCACCAACTCATTCAGCTCTAGAGTTGGATCGTCAAATGTATCAAAGCAATCGGCAAAGGACACGTCCGACTCATCATCCTCATCTTCTGATTGTCCTAAAGAGGGAAGGACTGACAGGCCCAGTTGGGCCTCTGCATCATCGAAGATGTAGGGGGATGCATTTTCTGTGTGATCTGCACTGTACTCGCTCCTAAGGATCTCGCAAACTGTCTCATTTACAAGATTCTCTCCAAAAAAGAGGGACTCATTGGTGCTAGCTGGATTCTGTCTCCATGGCCCAACGGTGTCTACATGAACACAATCTGCCTCTGACAAAGTATACTCGGTGCTGGATTCAGAATCTGGCCTCTGCCACCTTGTCTACTTCATCTCAAGTTCCTCATCTCCATCTAGAGTTTGGAACTGAATTTTCTCGATCTTATAATCAAATAAGGTCCTTGTTGTTCTAAGGAAGGGCCTTCCTAGAATGATCTAGGAATCTCTCCAATTTTGAGGGGTCTCCATACCAAGGACTGTAATGTCCACCATGTAATCCCGATCCTCGACTTTGATGATAATGTTCCTCAATTCTCCCTTGGACCTTTTGGTTGATTTATCCGCGAACTTGAGTAAGGCTATGGATTTCCTAAGAGGTCCTAGATTTAGTCGCTTATAGAGGGTTGTGGGCATCAGATTAATTGAGGATCCATTATCTAGGAGAATGCATGCAAATGCAGTGTCATCGACATGACTCACTACATAATGGGCACCCATGTCCCTTCGCTTCCTACACATTCTTAATGGTGCATGTAGTGGCTACTGATAAAACATGTTTCTCAACATGGCTTCTGGTTTTCGTGCTGACCCTAGTAGGTGTACATCTCACCTTAAGGTACTTCTGAAATGCAGGCGTCATATCCATAAATTTTTTTAAAGGGGATTGTGACCTTGATATATTTGTTGCACAATTCTGCCATCTCAGGATCATCTTTTTGGATTATTTAGGTTTCTTCTTTCCACCCTTAAGAGCACGGGGGAAAGGGATTATTGATGACAACTCAGATTCTGAAACTGAAAGATTCTCATTCAAATGGGAAACTAAGTTCTGTACAGGACTGAGACTCTAACTCTGACTTCGACATTGACTCGGACGAAACAGAAATTCATGTGGCGAAACAGGTGATGTATCTACCGTGACTTCTAGTGCATCCTCCTCAGACGTAGGTGTGGGCTTTTCATTTGTTTCGCCCGATTCACTGCTGGTTCTCCTCTCCTTCTTCTTGCCATGGTTCCTTGAGGACCTGGAAATCCTCTTATTCTGCTGATGGTGGTGATGATGCTTCTCTGCCTCCAAGTTCTCCTCAAGTAGAGACTTGGCGGTGTCTTCCTCATGTACCTGCTCCTGATCAGGTACGATCACGGTCCTTCCACTCCTGAGGGACATATGATTAACATTATCGTATAAAAGTATCTCGTGTTTATAATAACCAGAATAGTATACCTGATCGTGTAGTTGGTGTTGACCCTGATTCAGGCTATTTGGGTTGGCCTGAACCTAGGCAGGAATTGGGGTCTTTGGTGCCATCTACCGATCTTGGTGGCGTGAGACACGGTTCAGATCTGTTCTGTTGTCTAGGTAATCATTTTGTATCTGCTGAACCCTATCAGTTAATGTCTGGATGGCCAAGGTGATTGACTCCAATTCACTAATGGGCATGGCTTCCTGTTGCTGACTAGAGAACGAGTGATTTGATTGTCTGTACTGGCCCTGCTGGCCTTGCCGATACTGCTGCGGGTGGGATGGTGTGGTGTAAGGTGATGGAGGACCTTGCTGGACCGAGTGGAATGTGCGTTGCTGCTTGTGCTACTAAGGCTGGTATCCTTGTCCTGGCCGGGATTGTACAAAGTGCGGTGCAGGAATGGAGTTGGTTTCCTAGTAAGCTAGAGAAGGTCGGTGTGGCTGACTATTCCCTATCCCCGATTATCTGTCGACGGGGTCATGGTTGTATCACAACCTGTTGATCTCGAACACCTGCAGAGGCTCCTTGTAGACTGACTCCACCTGTGGGGGTGCGTGCTGCTCCTGCTGAGTGTACTGCTGCACCTCAACCCAGCTGCTCTAAGGCCCTTGTACTGGCTCCTGTATAAGATGAACTCGATGTATAGGTGAGGTGGTGCAAAAGGGGCAGGTGGCTACCTTCTCAGTCGATTCCTCCACTTGTTTCGGCAATCGTGAAAGCGCCTCAAGGTCAGTGACCCTCTTGTGGATCTGCTCTACCATAGTGAGCTTATCAGCTATTATCTCCATGTTAGGGGTTAGGTCATCTCTCAGATCCGCTACAGTCCTTCTAGTTGTCTCAGTAGACAATCTTAAGGGAGACAAGTGATAGGCCCTGGTGGCCTGAGATCTGCCTGTTCTGCCATCTGCTCCAGAATCTTCCATACGACATCTTTGTTCTTATTTAGATAGCTTCCTCCACAGGCTGCACTCACTAACCCTTGCATTTCATGGATCATGCCATAGAACAAGGTGTGGACTAAGATCGCCTTGGTAATGCCATGGCATGGGCATTTTTGAGTCAAATCATTTAATCTATCCCAGGCTCATGGAATGGTTCGTGGGGTCCTTGGGAAAAGCTAGCGATCTTCATCCTCATCTGCTTAGTCCTACTGAGTGGACATAACTTCTTCAAGAATAAATCTTTGAATTGCATCCAGTTCGTACATCTAACCTCGATATTCTTCAGCCAATCAGCAGCCTTATCTCCTAAGGCAAACGAGGTAGCCTTTAACCTGATGTAATCTTGTCCAACCTAGGGTGACTAAGGTTGTTGCATGCCAACTGGAAGTCTCTTAGGAAAGCATATGGTTCTTCGGTGGCATTTCCATTAAACTTCGGTAGCAGATTTAGAAAATGGGGCTTCAACTCAAATGCTTTTGGGGGCACCTCATGTACAAAATAACTATGTATCTCATTCTCAGCAGGGTTGTAGGCATCTACCATTGGTCGGTCAATTCCACCTGCCTCGATCACCTGTCCCATCCTAGCCATTAGATCTGCATTCAGCTGCTCGGCTCTAGCTAATCGGGAAAGGACTTGGTGCATATAATCATCTCTGTGTTTCACTTCGTCTAGATGTTTCTTAGGCATCTTGGTTTCTGGTTCGTTCGCTTCACCTGGGTAAAGAATGTAGTCTAGGTTAGAGAGCGTAGTAATGAAGATATTCTCACCGAGGTGATGGTTTTCCTCGATGAGATGAGAGGAGAGAAAAGGAATGGTTTGAGAGTAACCATCCTGAGAGTGAGGGATCCCGAACTCAAGAGGGTCATGAGCTCGGGTTGGCCCAAGTTGCGCTTAGGTTGATGAAGACGAACTTCGTGAGGGGCTCAAGGAGAGATTTGCGAAGCGTGAGTAGATATCCCCCTAGTCAGTCATCTTTGATGGCAGAAGGAAGAGTCAGGAGTATAAGTTTGTAAAGAAAGGATTTTACTCCTACCTGAAGCAAGCAAATGAATCAAAAACCCTGATTTCACACTCAACACGATGAAGGACCTGAAACCAAGTACGATTAGTCTGGTTGTTTTTAAGTGTGATTTTTAAAACAAATAGCAAGGATTACACGACCTATAGGGAAGTCGGCTCAAAGTCGGATGCGTCTCCCCTGTTTCACTTATCGCCTAAGATACCAACGCCTTTCCTTTCATCACTCCTATCCTTAGCTGAGAATTCAAGGACCGACCCCTATCTACTTACCGAAGTAGGCGGAGGCTGATAAGGCTTTCACTTCGCCCCTATTGACCTATCAGAGCATGCAGAGGCTACTAGCAACTTGTCGCAGTGCATCGCAATTTCAACCCTATCTACCTACCGGAGCAGGCAGAGGCTACATGGTGCTGGTCAGTTGAACCCATAATTCAGCTTGTGATATTTTCTCAGATCGAGGTACGTGATATGGAAGGCAAGGGATTTTGGCTCTGCCTTAGGGTGTGCACACACAATCTATACCCTCACTCAGCCTGAAATCAAGGTCTGGGTTATTCTCCCGCAAATAGAATTTCTGATTTTATTTTGAATTTTTTGGTCAATTTGTTTAGCAGTCCCGATTTTAAGTTTAGATGACCACTTGATTAGTCCATACACAATGCACGTCTATCGTCCAGTCCTAATTTCCTTTAATCCTATGTTTGAAAACCCAAGGGAGAAGGAATCGAGAAAAGCCGATGCACGATAAAACAATGATGTATGCCAAGTTCAGAAGACTTACAGTGATCCTCGCTCTACATGCAAGATGCAAAACAGAATTGAAATATATCTATATGGATGCAAGCAAAAAAGATGCTCCTAGACAAGCAGTTTTATTAGCGAGTGAAGGACAAGTTAAATTTGGCTAATGTCTTGCGGTCTAAGTGCATCTTTTAATGGTGAAGTGTGGTCCAAGATATAACGAGCACAAACAGTCCTAAGAGAGCACTAAGAGCCGCAAGTGCATGTCCTATCCTACATCAAGCAACCCACAACACACGGAAACTCTTTTTATTATTACTTACATGTGCGAGAACCCAAACGGGAACTGCTGTAAATGCAAACTTTTTTTTACAAGTCCTCACAAAAACCACTCATTTTATTTCGATGCAGGTTCCTCGGCTCGCTTGGCGAAGCGCCTTCGACTCCTCGTATTCCTCGCACAAAAATAAATGATGGTTAGAGAAAGGATGACACAGAATAAATAAATGCTGAAAATTGAACAGAAAAATATTCACAAGAAAAACCGGGAATCAGACTACCTGAGGATGGAAAACCTAAAATCTAAATTTTCTAGAAATTAACCTAAGCCGTGCCTCCCTGACAACGACGCCATTTGAAAAGCCACAGATTACCCTACCAAATTCAATTGAATTAACGATTAAATTTGAGATGTTTGTTGTAGTCGGGTAAAATCAGACTTATCAAAACCACTTTGATTAATGCGTCAATTAAACGCAAGCGGTATTTTTTTTTACTTGGGCAAGTCCAAGGTCGAACTAAGGGAGGCAACTTTTTCCTTAGATTAATTCAAAGTCTATTCTGATGTTAGGTTTTTAGAAGAATATTTTTGTGGTATTTTTTATGCAATAAAGAAAATTTGATGCTATCTGAACCAATTTCGAAGGTTAAAATATAAAGTATAGTCAAATTAAGTCCAAAAATTATATAACCTGACCAGAATGTTAAATGCAATGAAATTAAGCTACTGAATGTTTTTGGAATTTTTCGACTCTATATGAATTAACTATGAGCTAAAATTGAAGACAGAGTGATTTTTGCAAAATTAATTTTAAAAATACCAAATTAAATCATTTTCATATACAAAAATTAACCTAGACACTTCTATGTGAGATGAATCCATGAAAGTTATTAGACTTAAAAAATGATGAATTTTGGACCTATTAAAAATCAATTAAGCAGAACACCAATTAATTTATTAAGGCCTCATTATGCACGCAAATGATGTGATTTTTGGGCACAATGTATAACTACCTTAACTAGACTTATTATGATTTTTTGGTGATTTTTGGACAACTATTAATTTAATATGCAATTAAAGGCACACAGTAGGCAAAATATGTAATTTTCCACAAAAAGAATTATATTAAATTCCTCAAAGCTCACAAAAATATAGCAACCTTCACAATGCTAGAGCATAAGTTTCTCTACAATATGCTATTTTTAGAATTAAGAAATGATGCTAAATGAGTTGTTAAATAAATGTGCAAACACAAGGGTGTAAACAAATAGAAATAAAATTGATTAAAATAGAAACATGCGTACATGGACTAAAATGCAATTACCTATAATGACGAGGGTATGAGTGCAAATTCTCCACGAGACCACGTGCTCCTCACGTGATGTTGCTAGCAAGGACTAGAATGTAATTTCCAAAACTTGCAGGTCCTCGGTTGTAATTTACCCAACGTTAGCACGTAGGTTACATGATATGCATGCTCGGATGGTGGCTCGGAAGGCGTTGGAGGCTCGGGTGCTTGGAGCAGGCTCAGATGTGGCTCAGGTGATCCGAGCCTAACAGTAGAGTGTTGGGCTGCTTCGGCTAGAGGCTCGGGTCCGGAGGCAGGCTCGGGTCGCTCGGAGGAGGTTCGGTTGCTCCGAGCCTAAAGGGTCGGGGAGGAGGCTCAAAGCTGACACGTGGAAGCCCTCGGATCGTCAGATCCCAAAGATCCAATGGTAGCTGTACGTTCGTTGGAGGATACGTGGATGAATGATGGCCGCTGGATGATCACCGGGGGGTGGATCCAACGACAGTTGTAGCTTGAGTTATTCTTCCTCTATGGCAGTGGCAGCGACTTTAGATCTCCAGCGAGGATGCTGCAGCTCCGCCTTCCTAGCTATGACCCAATAGACCTTCCCAGAGCCTCCTGAGTGATCATCGATGAAGCTGGAGGTCCGAGGAGGATGCTGGTCATCCTGGAAGGCTTGATGATTCCATGTATGCCGGAGCCGGAGCAGCTCGAAGAAGCTCCAGCGACAAGTCCGGCCGTTGAAGAAGTAGGAACCTGCAACGTTAATGATTCACCAAATCGTGGTTTGTAGGCTCTCGTGGATGAAGTGGGGGGGGGGGGGGGTTGAGGCCTTGTGGGACGAAGTGGATGATTGGCCGATGTGCTCCTCCACCCTAAGGGGTGGAGCAGTGGTCGGAGGTGCTTCGGCGATCTTGATATGAAGATATGAGGCGCGAAAGAGTGTGCGAAGATGGTAGCTTCGTGGGGAAGCTCGATTAATGGTCGGTGGAAGGTGAGATTGAGCGAGGAAGTCAGATAAATTCAGAGAAGATCGGAGGGGAAGAATGGGAGGATTGGTGAAGAAGATGAAGAAGTCTAGCTTGGAATTGGGGCTCTGATTGGAGCCATCGGTCGTCGCTCTAGGGCTGGCAGGTGCCCGAGCTCAAGCAGCTTGACGGTGAAGCTGCGGCATGATGAAGGTCCGTCGTGGATCTCGCTGGAGAAAATCCTCTGTCTCGCTCGATTTCTGACCGAATCTCTATCACAGATCAGAGGAGTAAAGCTCAAGGGTCTCTCGTGTAAGGGCGGATGCCGGTGATATGGGGCAGAGGTGATGTATTTATAGAGAGATCTTGTCGGTCCCGGTGATGGGAGGTGAGGTTTGCGTGGGGATTATGGAGCAGAGAAGAGGGAACCATGGATGAGGGGTCTCCCGTGAAGGTGCCTCGAGATGGGGCTTCGTCGTGGCATGGTGGAAGAGTGGAGAAGATGGCTGACGAAGCGGAGGAAATGAAAAGGGGACAACGAGATGGATAGGTCGAGTGACGTGGTCGAGGGGTCTTTGGAGGTTGAAGACGAGTCCTCCACCGTTGGATAGCTAGATCCAACGGTGGAGTGGTGGCACTGAGGAGCAGACATGATTAGATCAGAGGGGCGAGATCGAGGGGCATAGGAGGTGCCACGTGTCGAGAGGAGAGGAAGATGGAATCCAATGGTCGTGATGAGAAGAAGGTGGGCGATCGGGCAACTAAGAAACGAAGCAGATTGAGTGGCTGAGATGGAAGTGGACTCGAAAGGATCGGGCGGTGATGGAGAGCGCTACGTGGTACAAGGAGGTGAAGGCAGAAGCGAGCGGCCCAGATGCGATCTGGGCCTTGATCCAAGAGTTGAGATTAGGTACGGGAATGAATGGCTTGGATCTAGAGATGAAAGAGATGATCAGACGATGGGAAAAAGGGGGCACGTGGCGCGTTATGAGACGGGCCGCGTGGCGCAACCAGAAGGCACCACGTGGCCCAATCACATTATTGCGAGGAAGAAAGTGGATCATGAGGGGGAAAATGACTGAATTTGGAAACACTCAAAACATGAAAGTTGTAGATCTTGATGAGTTATACAAATTTCATGTTGACCAAAAGCTGAAACAAGGTCAAATAAAGTGATAAAATACAAGGGTGAAAATGTCAATATGTACAATATACAACAGGGGCCCAAAACCCAAGTTTTGCATACGAGCTCCGATTTTAATGAAATTGGTCTTTTTTTGAAGGTCTCTGAATGTATATTATTTTAAAAGGGAGTAGACCTAAATCAGATGTTGTATGAGAGAGATATACACATTTTAAGGTTCCTAGTCTCAAACTTGGACTCAGGTTTTAGTGGTCAATTTTACAAGTTAGTATTTTTTTGATATTTTTCTATAATTTAGTAGTACATACACTATAGAGTTGAATTTATGGGATTTGGAGTTAGTATAATATATATACAAATAGGTGATTTTTACAATTGAATTGGGCTTCTTATTTATGAATGCTAAAATGTAGATATCACTTATGCATCCATGAATGCTACTTATGCTATATAGGTGATAAAATGCATCTAATTACTCAGGAACAACGCTTTGTTTTCAACTTTTAGAGTGATGAGGCAATAACATCTTGTATCCAAAAGGTAGCCAAAGAGATACTAAGCGAGTCGAAGGGAGGAGCTCTAGGTCAAAAGGAGGCTTGGTGGTGGAGTGAATGGGTGCAAGGGAAACTAAAAATTAAAAGAGCATGCTTTAAAGTGATGTCTAAGGATAGAACGTCGGAAACTATCACAAACTACAAAATAACGAAGAAGAAAGCAAAGAAGGCTATGAGAGAAGCTAAGTCAAAAGTTATGAAGTTTTTTTATAAAAATCTTGACTCTAAGGAGGGCCAGAAGGATATAGTTAGGTTGGCCAAAGCAAGAGAAAGAAAGACCAAAGACCTTTCTCAAGTGAGATGCATTAAGGACGAGGAAGGTCACGTAATTGTTACCAAGAAGGACATAGAGAATAGATGGGAGCAGTACTTCCATAAACTTTTCATTGGGGAAGGAAATAGAGAGATCACTTTGGGTGATCTAGCTAATAGTGAAAGTTACTTGAATCGTGTATGTTATAGATGAATACAAAGAAAGGACGTAGAGGAGGCTTTGAAGGTTATGAGACCTAGGAAAGGTGTAGGACCATATGACATCCCTATAGAAGTATGGAGAGTTTTAGAGGAGCATGATTTAACTTGACTTACGAATCTATTCAATGTTATTTCGTAAAGTAAGAAAATGCCTGAAGAGTGGAGGAGGAGTATCGTGGTGCCTCTTTATTAAAGGAGACATTCAAAATTGTTCAAATTACAGAGGTATCAAGCTGATGAGTCACACTATGAAAATTTGCGAGTGTGATCGAAAGAAGGTTGAGGAAAGCTTCCAACGTAAAAGAAAATCAATTTGGATTCATGCCAGGTCGCTCAACTATTGAAGCCATCCATTTGTTGAGGAGAACAATGAAGATTTATAGAGCTAAAAGGAAGAACCTCCATATGATTTTTATTGATTTGGAGAAGGCTTATGATTCTGTCCCATGAGAGATATTGTGGAGAGTTTTGGAGAATAGACAAGTACATGTCCTATATATTAACCTCATAAAGAACATGTATGATAGGGCTTTATCTTGTGTAAGGACCCCGTCTAGGAAAACTGACTATTTTGACATCAACATTGGTTTACATTAAGGTTCAGCTTTGAGTCCATTTCTTTTTACTTTGATTATGGACGAGTTGACAAGTCACATTAAGGATGAGTTACCTTGGTGTATGTTATTTGCTGATGATATTGTGTTGATTGACGAGACTAGAGATGAAGTAAATGAGAAGCTTGAGGTCTGGAGACATGCATTGGAGTCTAAAGGATTTTGTATAATTAGGGCTAAAACGGAATATATGGAGTGCACCTTTGATGGAAGCAATGGTGAAGGAATTGAGGTGAAGATTGGTGACAAACATTCAGAAAAGAGAGTCTTTTAGATATCTGGGATCTATTTTGTAATAGGATGGGGAAATTGATGGGGATGTTACTAATAGAATAAATGCAGGCTGGCTAAAATGGAGAGGAGCCTCTGTTGTTCTTTGTGATAATTTCTTTTAAAATTTAAAGAAAAGTTTTACAAAGCAGCCGTGAGACCTGCTATGCTTTATGTATCTGAATGTTGGCCTGTGAACCATAGACATGTGCAGAGAATGGTTGTAGCAGAAATGAAGATGCTAAGGTAGATGTGTGGACACACAGGTAAAGATCGGATTCATAATGATGCAATTAGAAAGGAAGTTAATGTAGCTCCGATCGAGGATAAGATGCAAGAAAACTGCTTAAGATGGTTTGGTCATTTGCAAAGAAGATCAACGGATGCACCAATTAGGAGATGCGAGTGTTGGGATGTTGAGCCGGCTAAGAGAGGGCAAGGATGTCCTAAGAAGTGTTGGAAAGAGACTATACGAAGGGATCTTAGTTTTTTGGATATAAGTTCGGGATTGACCCAAGATAGATCTGAATGGAGACGAGAATCCATGTAGCTGACCCTACTTAATTGTGGGAAAAGACTTTGTTGTTGTTGTTGCTCTAATATTCGACCCTGGCGGTTATACCAGTTATATAAAAATAGCGAACCACTTACATGTTCTAATTGTTGATTTTCTTTGAGCGGTTTTATTTTTCTTGTTGATTGCGCTTAGTGATTTAGGTCACAACAACCCTTGATTACTTGCATACTTAATCTGAGTCATTGGACGTGGTCATCTGAATGGTGCCGTTGCCTGGGAGCACGGCTTAGCAGTCTTATTTCATTTTTTTGATCATTTTGCTTATCTATTTGTTATAACTGTTTTTGACATCTTTTTTGTTTCACTTTTCATGCGAGGAACCACCCAAGGGATGCTTCGGCTTACTGTTGGAGGAACCTGTACTTGAGGAGAAGTAGAAGAGCAGGATGATTTAGTTATATTATATAGATAGTTATTATTTGCATAAACATATTATTGTAATAATTAGACTTTGAACACTCTCTTTGGACTTAGACTTTGAGGTTTGTTTCGCCGAGTAATGGTGTACTCAGGGGACCTCACCGCGGTTTTTTGTGGTTTTGTTTTTATCGCATTTTATTTCTTATTTATTCTCGAGGTTTTATCCCCTAGACTTAGGAATTTATATTGACTGTGACGTAATTAGGTAAGGTCCCACACCTAATTGCTTATATGTACGTATATGTCATAATTGGACTTAGCTAAAATAAAAATTTAAAAAGTTAACATACTGGTATTAGAGACCACGTGCCGAGAGAGGCCGTATACAACGCTGGCATGACCCATTGTAGTGGGCAACGATCGACATCGAAGACCGGACTCTGGTCTCTCTTCCCAATTAGCTACTTGTTCTTCATGGTTAATAGAAGTTTCTTATCTAAGGCCGATTTCCTCGTGCATCATATAGATAGTTTATTTTTTGCCTTTTATTTTATGCGCGGATCACCCTGCATGTAGAGTGTTGGAATCAGATATGCATTTCTATCTCTGCATGCATTGTTGCATTTGATTGCACATCGGTTTTTTAAACTTCCTCCCCATGTTTTATTGGACTCAAAATAATCAAGGAAATCAAAAATTCGTTAGGCGTTGTATTACTTTAGAAAAATACCTAAAAAAGAGATAACCAAATAAAATTGGGAATGTTAATGCAAACTTGACCCTAAGATACACCTCATTGAAAAATTCTTGTTTTGGGGAGAGTCACCCCCTCATTGGTTGATTTATCTACAGCGAGAGAGTGACCCGCAAACTAGGTAGAGCCACATCCGATCTTTCTTCAGACTATTGATCTTGTGGTTAGTTGTTCTCCAGCACGGATTTTACTGGGTAGACGGTAATCGATCCGGGACTTCCTTAGCAGATTAGGCAAATCGGGTAGCCGGTAAATGCTGCACACATACTGACTAGGAAAAAGTAGTTGTGAGATTGGGCCAGTCTCCTGCGAGTATGGGCTCCTAACAGCTCGTTTAATCGCTCTGATAGATTGATTTATCACCCTAATAAAAATTGATAAGCTTAACTACCGATGTTACACGGTCATCAGCTCGAGTATTGAGTAGGTGAACTTGGGGTTTGACTTCTTATCTTGTTTGCATTCTAGATCCAAACCTCATAAATCCCCATATCACGATGATTGTAAGGAGGTCCCTTAGGCTGCCTTTGACAGCGCCACTTTCGAGCACTCCTCTCCACTCATCTAGGGCGTATTCAGAGAGCCTAAACCTGCTCTCTGAACCTGAGTTTGCTACCACCCTATTCTCCTTTGACCACCCTTCTACCGGTCCTAAGGTGGCAGAGCAGAAGCCAGCATAATTATTTATTCACTTGATGACACCTGAGTTGGGGTCTTTTGCCTTTGCAGAGACCCAAGAGATGGCCAACGATGAGGGACGCACTGATGAGCAACCGTAGAGATCAACGTATGTACTTGACCAGGCCGCTATCAACAACAAACTATTAGTCTCACTGGAGACCATGTAGTGACAGATCAGAGACCTGGGAGCATTTATAGCCGAGGTACGATGAGAGCTGACGTTGATGCAAGCCGGTAGAGCAGAGCTATAGAGACTAGCCGGTGGAGAGATACCAATAGCTAGAGGAGGAGACAGATGCCCATATGACAAGCAGGAGCCAGACAGACCACCATGGACGATAAGGCAGTTGTACAACCCCGGTGCAACCCTCACCCACCATTGGAATCGGCTTCCGGATATCCTGGATGACTTCGAGCTTCACCCCCAGATCATCTAGTTACTGCCCAAGTTCCATGGGCTATCCATGGAGGAGTCGCACCTCCATCTGCAGGAGTTCGAGATGATCTGAACCGAAAGATTTGTGGACGAGGATATGATCAAGATGATTGCCTTTCCATTTTCCTTGGTCGATAGAGCAGCCTACTGGCTGAAGCATTTAGGGAGGTATGTCCTATCTAGGAGCAGCTCCGGACCGAGTACTTGAGCAAGTACTATCCACTCAGTCGGACCAACGTAGTGCGAGCCATGATCAACAATTTCACCATGATCCCAAACGAGCAGTTTCACAAGGCTTGGGATCTATTAAGAGAGCTCATTGACCGGTGTACACATCACGAGATATCAAATCCCAACCTTGTACAGAGCTTCTTTTGTGAGCCGACACCGGAGCTGCATGGGCTAGTAAACGCCTCATGCGGAGGGCCCTATTTTACCAAGGACGAGGACCAAGTATGGTAATCTATGAGGAGATGGTAGAAAACTACATAATGATGTCCCAGACTAGGGTCTACACTCAGGGGAAGCCCCTCCCACAGGCGATCTCATACCAAAGGATTGCACGCATCGATGGTGGTCCTTCTACTTCATCAGCAGTAGCACAAGCCGAATACCCAGCCGCTGACATGGGCCTCATAAGTAAGAAGTTGGACTGTATAGAGATCATTGAGAAGAAGCAATACTAGGTCCTAAACCAGATTGACCAGTTGGCATAAACACTGAGTGACCTGAAGACTCAGATCATGTGTCTCCATGAGGCACAAACGGCTTCCCAGCCCTGTCTCAGGTCACGGGTTGATCCTAGTAGCAGCTCTACTCAGCCTTCTGACACATACCGCTAGGTTCACCACATCCAGGCAAAG
This sequence comes from Ottelia alismoides, assembly GCA_037367405.1. NCBI lineage: Eukaryota > Viridiplantae > Streptophyta > Magnoliopsida > Alismatales > Hydrocharitaceae > Ottelia > Ottelia alismoides. The sequence continues at coordinate 913,718 of JAZKJV010009629.1, read as the reverse complement.
ACAGTCCAGTAGCTGCAGCTCTACCAGCAGCCACCACCATCTCTGGACACTCAGATGGTGGTCTACCAGCCGGATCAGCCCCTAGCAGTTCTTCCCCCGCCACACTTCGACCAACCGGAGCCATTGATGGAAGTCAATGGGATTTGGTACGACCGATACCAGCAGCAGCCCGAGATCCATCACGATCACCTGGGTTTCAGATGGTCCATCAGAGGAACCTCGTCCTAGCAACAATATCCAGCTCAGACCGGACAAAGCATCCAGCAGCAGCAACCCCATCACTCTCAGCAATACCAGCAGTAGCACCATGAGGGTCCTCGTCCCTACCATCAGGACAACAGTGGAGGCAACCATATCAACCTCAACAATACTCTCAGCCTCCTCCTCACTACCAGAAGCAATAGCCTCAGCCTCATTTCCGACGAGGCAACTCGTCTAATTCTCATGCACCCGTGTATGAGAACCCATCCCTTGACGACCCCACCCGCTTACTTTCTGACCAGCAGGCATCCTTTCGGCGAGAGATGGATGAGTTCTGGTGGGAGATGAGGGAGATTATCAAGGGCAAGGTCGCCATACCAGCTCAGATTAAACCTAATCCAAACAATCTGAAGAGAAAATCTGAGCAGGTACAATTTACAGAGACTACCACTCCTAGTGATACTTTAGGTGATATTTCTTCCTATGTATTTGATGTGGATTTTGTGACACTTAGGAGTGGTAGGATGTCAGCCGGTGGCGACTCGTCTGAGCGACGACCACTAGGAGATTCTGGAGCGCTAGATAAGGATGGTAGCAGTGCTGATGCCGCTCATGATGATGGTGGTGGTGGCACTGCAGCCACAAGGATGTTGATCCAATTGACGATAATGAAGCCGTCGTGATTCCAGTAGAAGAAGGTGGTGCTGATGCCACTAGTATTCTAGTTGGTTAGTCAGAGTGCAGTGCTGATACCGCTAGTCCAGATCCTGTAGATGGTGCTGATGCCATCAATTTTCCTTCAGGTGTGTTATCTCCTTCTATATCTCAAGACAGTTTTAGAAAAATATAAAAAATGGAAAAATAGAAAAGAACAAAATATAAATAATATAAAGGTTTTTGTATCCCCTGTGAGTCCATCCGTGTTGATTGATGATCTCAGTATGGATTCTATTTTACTACATGCGCAGGAGCCTATTCTTGACCCTCATCTCTCTGGAGAGGGTCCCTCCATACCCTTCCCTCAAGCACTCCTCTTAGGGAAGGGGAATAAAACAGAAAATCATGAAAAGAAACACCAGCTAGAGTTCAGCGAAAAGATGGTTGATCGATTCCAGGTACAACTGACTCTACAGGAGGCACTAGAGCACATCCATCTCTTCCAGAAGAACCTGAGAGAGAAGACCACCATCCGTAGGAAGAGGAGGAACCACAATGCAGAGATCCATGTGCTGACTCGTGCCACTTGCTTCACGATTCAGAATCGATTTCCAGCCAAGAGACCCGATGCAGGAGCTTCATATGTCACATGCCACATCCATGAGCAGTGGTTCGATCATACCCTATTAGATAGTGGCTCTTCTATTAACCTTCTTCCGATAGCCTTACTCAACCGATTCGAGTTTGTCCCTCTTTGACAGAGCAAGACAGTCCTTCAGTTTGCTGATAGATCTGTCAAAAGGCTGAAGGGGTTGTTGTAGGACATGGTCATCTCAATTCAGATAATGAAATTCCCCATGGACTTTGTCGTACTAGACATGGAGATCCATGAGTCTGTGACAGATACCCCATCATTCTAGGACGTACATTCTTGGCCACAACCAAGGCAGTGTCCAACCATAATAGTGGGAAGGTATACTTTCATTTCGAGGGCGAAAGTGTACAAATAGAGATGATTGAAGAGACCAGAGCGAGAGATTCAGCCTAGTCCGAGCAGTCGAGAGATTCAGAGCAGATGACAGATGCAGAGCGAGATATCCACCATGAATGCGACTTTGTGATCATAGATGATGAAGTAGTTTGGTCAGACCCCCGTATCACGAGCTCTTGTCATGCCTTCAGACACTGCAAACTTACATATTTTGGCAGATGAGAGTTCAGAGAGCACACTCTTGGCACCGGACACATTTGAGGCTGATGATCGTGGTCAACATAGAGAAGCAGAGTATATTTCATGTTCTTCCGATTCACATCCCTCAGATTCATGCATTGATTGGAATGACTTTGATGATTATTTACCCTATCTGATTCCCACAAAACTGACAGTTAGGGCGGAGAGTGAGCCATCAGAGATTACAGATACACCAGCAGGGTCGCCTTCGTCAGATTTTCACACGCAGTGAGAGTTCTCGCATAAAGATCTGGTTGCCTTCACTCAAACATTTCAGAAGCCAGATTTGCCAGCTCTCAGTTGTCCAGAACTGAAAATCTTGTCACAGTTGATGAAATACATATTCCTTGCGGGTGAGTCATAGATGTTCCCTGTCATTATCTCAGCGGATTTGACTGGAGATCAAGAATCTCATTTGATGGAGGTTCTTAAAAGAAACTGTAAGGCAATTGGATGGAGCGTAAATGATCTCTAGGGGATAAGTTCGGCCATATGCTCCCACCACATTTATCTTGAAGAGGACGCCAAGCCATCACGTGAGTTCTAGCAACGGCTGAACCTGAATCTTCAAGATGTGGTCATGAAAGAGATATCAAAGTGGTGGAGCAGTGATTTTATCTACCATCTCCGACTCTAAGTGGGTTAGTTCATTACATGTGGTACCCAAGAAGACGGGTATCACTATAGTTTTGAGCGAGTCTGGAGAGGAGATAGCTACCCGGGTACCCACTTCTTGGAGGGTCTGTGTGGACTACAAATGATTGAATAAGGCCACCAAGAAGGATCATTTCCCGCTGCCATTTATTGATCAGATTATCGAGAGGCTAGCTGGGAAGATTCACTATAGTTTCCTTGACGGGTACTTCGGATACAACCGGGCAGCCATAGCGCCCGAAGACTAGGAGAAAACGACATTCACATGTCTGTTTGGGACGTATGCCTTTAGACAGATTCCCTTTGGTTTATGTAATGCCCGGGTACATTCCAAAGGTGCATGCTTTCCATCTTTTCGGACACGGTGGGTGATTGTTTAGAGGTCTTCACAGATGACTTTTTGGTCTATGACGATGGGTTCGATGCTTATCCTGATTGCCTAGACCGTGTGCTTCAGCGTTGTATAAAGGTCCATCTTGTATTATCTTAGGAGAAGATTCACTGCATGGTGACTCAGGGGATGATGATTGGCCATATCATCTCTAACAGGGGCATGGAGGTCGATCCGACCAAGGTGGATACTTTTAATAAACTCAATTCACCGTCCAATTTGCGACAGTTGCAATCTTTTCTAGGGCATGTCGGTTTCTACCGACGATTTATTCAGGATTTCAATCGTATTGCCCGACCACATACTGATTTGCTGATAAAAGACACCGAGTTCATTGTAGATGATAAGTATCTAGAGTCATTTGAGACTCTCGAGGGATTAGTTGTTGAGTCTCATGTCCTTCAGCCACCCGATTGGTCTCTCCCATTCGAGATCATGGCGGATACTTCTAATTTTGTCGTAGGGGTCGTGATAGGACAGAGGAGGGATGGATTGTCTAATACCATTCACTACGCTAGCTGGACTTTGGATACATCTCAGCGGAACTACACCGTCACTGAGAAAGAGATGCTAGCCATAGTCTTTGCTTTGGATAAATTCAGATAGTATATTCTTGGATCTAGAGTGACTATTTTTACAGATCACATCACCATTCGAAACCTCATGGCAAAGAAGGATGCCAAAGACAGATTAACTTGATGGATCCTTCTACTCCAGGAGTTTGATATAAAGATTAAGGATAAGCCTGGAGTCAAGAATGTGGTGGCAGATCACCTCTTCTGATTAGAGAACCTTGAGGATTCAGATCAGATTACACCTATTACAGAGACCTTCCCATGCGAGGAAATCCTTGTTATCACCTCACTCCCATGATACGCTGACATTGTGAACTATCTTGTTGCCAAGAAAGTTCACAAGGTTGGCCCAGTCAGCGACTTGAGACTTTCCTTACGAAGGCCAAGTCGTACCATTGGGAGGATCCCACCCTTTATCATGAAAGGGAGGATAGTGTCTGGCATCGGTGCATTCTTCAGGAGGAGCATCACAACGTCCTCACATACTGCCACAAGCTTGAGGCAGGAGGACATCATTCTGGGAGGAGGACAGCACAGAAAGTGCTCCAATCTGACCTATGGTGGCCTACTCTCTTCAAGGATTCTGATGAATTCGTGAAGAGGTGTACTGACTGCTAGAGGATGGGCACCTGTGGAAAGTGTGATATGATGTCGATGCAGCCCATTCACTTCTGTGAGGTTTTTGACACATGGGGCATCGATTTCATGGGTCCATTCCTAAGAGTCAGAGATTCGAGTACATTCTGCTTGTTGTAGATTATGTGAGTGATAAACCCGATTTTTATCCTTTTTAATGTTGTCCAATTGATGATTTCGTTGTAGTCGGATAAATCCGGATCGATTAAAAATAACCGCACAAATCGATGAATCGTCGATTGAATTAACGTGTGGTTTTATGTCTGTTTAGCCTGGGCAAGCCCTAGGGTCAACTCAAGGAGGCAAAGAAACAACTCGGGGTCAAGTCAGAGGGATTAGATCGTGATTTTCCTAGTGGGATTTTTTTAAATTTTTTATGCAATAAAAATGTTGATGCACTGATGCGAATGAACTAGGTTATTAAGAAAATCAACAACTTAGCCCAATTTAATTTTAATCTGAAATTATTCCAAAATGACCAAATTATATTTTTCTTGTGAGCCTAATTCAATTATTAATGCAAAATAGATTTTTTTTTAATTTTTGGGTTTAAAATGCACAAATGAAAAATGCAAACTTTTTTAGGGTTTTTATGCAATTTTTAGTGCAAATGATATGCAAAAATTATGAAAAATTTACTGGAAGATAAACATGAAGAAATTAAGCTATAGTATTTTTTTAGAATTTTCTAACACTTTATGAATTTTTTTATGAATATTTTACTGAAAAAGAGTGATTATGAGTATTTAATTCCTAATTAATCCATGAAATCAAATTATCCATAGAGCTATTTATCTCAAATAGATATTTTAATAAGGAATCATGAGAGTTGAAAGTTCTCAAAAATAATCTTTGTGGATTTAAATAATAATCAATTACCTAAATCCTTAAGGAATTTATTTTATGCAAATGAAAACTCCAATTTCGATGAAACTCGGATAGTAATTAAGGCACAATGAGAGGCATCATCCACATTTGTTCTACAATTTTTAGAGCAATAAATAAGGCTATGCCAATTTCAGAGAATAAATAGGTAAAATATCACTGATTTTCAATATCTGATTTTTAATAAAATATCTAATGCTCACAAAAATGCAAATAATTAGCCAAGGGATAAAGAATTAGTTGTTCATCAAAGTGCATTTCTTCTAATAAAAAATGATGCAAAAATGACTTCCAAATTAATGATCAAAGTCAGGGTTGTCTGTGCAATCAAAATAAAAGTTGAATGAACTGAAATGTGGACAGGGACTCGTTTGCAATTAAATAAACTTAAAAAGACAAAATTACAATTTTCACAAAATTAAAATAAGGACAATTGGACCTTTTCTTTTCCTCTCCTGCAAGCTAGGGCTCACGGCAAGGATAGTGGGCGGCGGGGGGGGGGGGGTGAAGGGCGGTGGCCGCCGCACGAGGGCAACGTGCAGTCAATGTGGGGCAGTGCGAGGCGACGGCGCGCGGCTGATGCGGACGGCACACAGAGATGGCAAGATGGCAGCGCTGGTGAGATGGACGGCCGTGGCGAGGGGCTGCGCGTCTGGAGGAGGTGTACGGTGTCGAGCGCCCTCGAGGGGGAGGTGAAAGGTCGGCGAGCAAGTGGAGCGGTGCGAGGGGCGTCCACCGCGAGGACGGCGCTGGAGTAGCCGGGGAAGTTGCTGCAGGCGTAGAAGGAGGTGCGGGGCCGCCTCACGTGCGGAGGGCGGCGCGGCGTTGGCAGGACGGGAGGCGGGCCCTGGCCGAGCGGCTGAGTTGCAGCCGGCCACTAGTAGAAGATGGCGGAGCCTGGGGGTCGCTTGCGGCTGGGGCGACAGCTTGGCTGGTGTCAGGAGAGGTCGCCGGCGGTGGCTGGCCACAGCGTGGAGGCAAGGGGAGCGGAGGCAGCTGCTTCCTCCTATTCTCTTTTTTTTATTTTTTCTTATTTTTTGTTGTATTTTTTTAATGTAAACTGTAAATAAAATGCAATGAAGGAAAAGGGTGTGTGTAGTGATTGTGATGGATTTGTTGAATGATGAACAATATGGAAATATGTTAGATAAAAAATGAAATGAAAAGATAGGATAGAAAATATACATGTGTGGTCGCCGAAGGTGGAGCTGCGATGTGCGGCTCTCATCGTCATGGCCTCGATCTGATTTGGCGATCGAAAATCGGAGAAGCTCCATGAGCTTGGCTGACAGCCCCTACGCAGAGATTAACCGCAGATCTCGCCTTGAGGTTGTCATCGCTCGTCTCGTCTCCTACAGCTATCACCTGAAGCTTAAAGGGGCTCGACCTCACTTCTCTTGAATACAACGAATGAAGAAAAATAGAGAAGGAGATGAGAATATAAAGAGGAGGAGGGAGTTAGAAAAGAGGTGGAGAAGATGGAGGGATGGTGGAGGAAGTGGTGAGTTATTGGCTTGGAGTGGAAGACAAGTAAGGGGAGAAGAGGTAAAAGGGGGATAAAATAAATAATTAATAAAATTATATAGTAGGCTACTAAAAATAATTAAAATAGTAATAATAAGATAATAATAATAAATCCTAAAATAATAAAATAAATCCAAAAATAATGAAAATAAAAGGGGTGACATGTGGCAGCTCCGGGAGCTGCCACATGTCGCTCCTAGAAAATTCAAAAATTAAATGTAAAGAAAATCAAAAAGAAATAACAAAAGGGATTAAATCAAAAAGTGGTCAAAATGAAAGTTGCTCGTCTCGATGAGATCTACAACTTTCTTGAAGGGCCAAAAATCAAATTAAATCGTATATATATGAAATGTATTTTTGTGTGGTACCTTATATATATAAAATAGCACATTTTATCTTTTGTATTTTTTTTGTCATTTTTTAAAGAGAGAAAAATCAAAATAAAGTAGAGAAAATATAAAAAGAATATTTACAAGTTAATCATTTTTTTGGATTTTTAATAATTAAGAAAATAAAAGGATAAAATGAAGGGTAAAACGGTCAATATGTACAATATACAAAGGGGCCCAAAATCCAATTTTTGCATACGAGCTCCGATTTTAATGAAATCAATCTTGTTTTGAAGGTCTTTGAATGTATATTACTTTAAAAGTGAGTAGACCTGAATCGGACACTGTATGAGAGAGATATGTCCATTTTAAGGCTCCTAGTTTCAAACTTGGATTGGGGTTTTATTGGTCAACTTTACAAGTTAGTAATTTTTAGATATTTTTCTTTAATTAGTGTTAGTAATATATACACTTAAGAGTTGGTTTTATTGGATTTGAAGTTAGTATAAAATATATACAAATAGGGTATTTTAGTTAATATACAGGTGAATATTTACAAATGAATTTGGCTCCTTATTTAATGCAAATATGAATGCTAAAATGCAGATATTAGTTATGCATGCATGAGTGCTAATTATGCAATATAAGTGGAAATATGAATCTAATTACTCGGGAACAAAGGTCTATTTTCAACTTTCAGAGTGATGAATTACAGATTTATCATCCCCCTATACTTAAATCTTGCTCGTCCCAGAGCAAAAATGAAATACAAGAGTGAAATGAGATCGGGTTCCATACCAAGGTCATGAACTAAAGTTGAAAATGGAGTTTGACTCGACCCTTGGATTAATTGTGTGTCGGAACGTTATTGGGATCTGAACTTAAGATCTAACAGACTTCAAGTTCCACAAGTCTTCTATTCAAGACTCCTCAATAGTCAGGTCAGAATAAATCCTCAAACGCAAATTTCTGATGACTATAATTCTTACTTGTATTGTGTAAGTGTAATATAGCTCTCCACATCAGAAATGGCTCAGAAACAGCCTCCTCTAACAAGGTAACTCTAATTACCCGATCCAGTAACTCTTTCAGCGAGGAGAAGGGTATTCCCTTCTAAGTTCAAGTGCGACCAGCTCAAGGGGAGGGGGTGGAGAAAAGAATGGACGGTAGCCAGTGTAGCTACCTATCCTGGGATGCCTGACAAGTGTAGACAAGTCATGCAGCTGTAGACTTCTTGCTAATATACATACTCCGACAGGTATTTTATTTTCACTTGGACCTGCCTGATTTTTTTTTGGAGTTTTTGCATGTTTTTTTCCTTTTTTCTTTTTTTTGAACTATATACAAGGTGCAACATGTACATAAGGAGTTTTTCCTCTTGAGCCAGTAGACTATCCCACTTTTGAAGCATTATTGCAACCCACAGCGTCCCATCTTTAGATGTCAACACAACCAGACTAGGTTGAGATGCACTACCCTCCCTAGAGGAGGACGGATGTTTCCACTCGTGTGCTACTCCAAGATAAAGGATTCTACCTCCTCACCACCTCATCAATGAAGAGCAACGTGCATTGTGCTTGTCCAAGTTAGGTCATTATCTAAAAGAATCATGCGTGTGCACGAGATATTCTACTTAGACTGATTAAGATGACTTGTTAACATAGACTTGCGGACTCAAAGAATTAAGTCACTTTACCTGAGAAATCTTAACTCCAGTTCCTATAAGGTTCCTCTGAAATTAGGCGGAATAAGGTCAAATCAAGTCCTTCCTCAACATCTACTCATAACTTGGTTCATAACCCACTAGCTTTTCACCTTGCATATGCAAGATATGCAGATGAGATGTAGATGACATGCTATGTAGATGAAATGCAAGACTCTTTTTCTTTCTTTTCTTTTTTTGGATGTAGAGATGATGTGCAAGAGTAATAAGAAGTCTATTTTGTTGTTTTTGTTTTTTTTGTTTTTTTCAAAACTTTGGTATACCTCCTATGTTACAACAACTTACAAGAGTTTATAAGTATTATACAAATTATACAAGTGTTATACAATATACAATATACAATTTTTTTTCAATTTTTACAAAAGTTTTACATGTATTATACAACAAGTATAATTTGTTTTCTTCAATTTTTACCCACCCATAATTATTGCATAATATATACAAAAAATACACGAAAGTACGAGCTATGGGTAAAAGTATATATGTAATATATACACGCCCCCCTATACTTAGCGTGTGCTATGTCCTCAGAGCACGAAAAGCGAGGAAAAAGACATAGCTCGTGCTAAGCGTAAGAGAACTAAAATAACAAAAAGTATAGAAGTCGCTCCGCCCCCCTATACTTAGACTCTGGCAGCCTAAGTGTAGAAGAAGATCAAAAATGGGGCGAGCGAGGTTAAGAGGGGAAATGGAGGAATATATATACAGCGGACATCGGTCCCCCTATACTTAGGCTCTGTTCAGCCTAAGTATAGGACAGGAGTGAGTATGAGAACCGATGAGATCTAGAGAATATACAACGAATGGTGAAGAGACTCGGGTCACTCTCCCCCCTATACTTAGGATCTGGTCACCCTAAGTATAGACATAAAATGAAATGATATGGAGGCAGGGCGAGTGATTCGAATCACTGGGGAGGGAGCAAAAATATATACAAGAAGGAGTGAGAATATACATGGATCAAGAAGGTTTGTGACAAACCTTCTTGCAGGATCGAGGAGGTGGGTAATATACAAGTGTGTTGCTGTCAGAATCATCCTCAGAGGAATAGTAGTGCAGTGAAGGGATCGTCCAATGTAGGTCGACACACGGCTACTTGCTTAGATAAGGCTTGAGAACAGCCGAACTGAGCTCACTCATATAAATCACCTTATCCGGACCAGATGAGGACTCCTCAGAAAATTCCATTTCCGGTATGTTGAAGGAAACTTTCTTAGTTGGTTTTCTATAACCTGAATCATTGAGAGGGAGATGAGAGCGACGCGCCTTGAGAGGTTCGGGGGAACACCTCGAGGAATCATTTCTCGATTTCCTCTCACTAGATAGCCGACTAAAAGAGGGAACAACCATGTTTTTATATGGAGTCAATTTAGTCTTGGTCGTTTCCTTTGAAGGTCTGGGATGTGGTGCGGTGCTGACCATGGGTTCCTCATCAGACGAGTCACCATATAGATTAGAATATTCCTTAAGGGTCAGCACACGTCTCGGGAAGGTGCTAGTGATCTCAGTTGGCTTGGCATTATTAGGCTCTTGTGTCGGATCATCAAAATGGTCAAGGCAATCAACAAAGGTTGTGTCCGACTCAATGAGAGCTTCTGGTCATGAGTCCTCCTTAGAAGCTGTCACGGTGGTGGTGCAAGCAGTTGATGAAGTGGAGGTGTGGGGAGTCTCAGAACCAACAGTCTTCCAGATAGTCGGTCTCTCAGGTGTAGCAGAGAGGTGGGAATCATCTACCTCTCGATGGTCACGACTGTCAGCGGATGTACGGGCCACCTTATAGTAAAGTGTATCAAAGAGTGGGTGTGGTCGAAGCGCTCCCAGTGCTGAAAAATCGATCTCCCGAGTCTCGCAATCTATAGTCGCCTTAGCCAAGGCTAAGAACGGCTTCCCGAGAATAATCGGAGACTGGGTAAACTCTCCTTGGTGCTCGATGTCAATAACCGTGAAGTCTACCTGGAGTAGAGCACCTTGGAAAGTAACGATGACTGAAATGTTTCCTCTCGACCGTTTGATGGATCGATCAGCCAGCTGAACGATCTCTCTCGACTTTCTGATAGGCCTGAGTTTGAGCTTGTCAAACACAGAGGTTGGGAGGATATTTATCGGGGAGTCATCATCGATTCTTGCATGGGTAAAGATAGTGTCTTTGATTTCACATTCAAATCGGGGCAACCGCTTCACTCTGCGGCTCTTGGTCTTTCTCCCCATCACCAAGGAGGTGGCCATAGACACTATGTGTCTTTCAGTCCTTGTCCTCTTATTGCCCGACCTCTTGGGAATCAATTTACTTCTCATAAATCGTTTGAGGTCGAGAAAGTGATCTATGACCTTTATTAAGGGAAGATTAAAAATCAATTCTTCATCGATTGCTTCCCTTAGGGTAGGAGCCAATTTTTTTAGGTCTTTTTCATTTTCAATTTTTATGTGATTTTTTGGTTTTTCAATTTTTTTTGGTATTTTGGGTGGATGAATGATCAGACTTTAGATTGGAAGGAAAGGGGTTAGTAGAAGAGGGAGATAGAATGGACTCCAGCTGTACATGAGGTGTGGGTTCCTAATGTCCGCTATGTTTTCAACATCAAACTACTCATTTCCTTTTCCACTTTCATTCGCAATCTGACAGAAATTGAATGCAATATTTCCATGACATCTCTCAGCTTTTTACCTAACGTTTCATTTTTCACAATAAGGCGAGAAATGTCATCCTTCAAAAAATTCTCATGACAAATCATGGGAGAGTTCTGCTCAATTGGAGGATACTTCTAAGATATTAGGGTCTCATACTCAACATACTTAGACTCTGGTATGTAATGCAGGGTCGAGTATGGACCATCCAAATGGAACATATTGGTCGGAGCCTCATATGATGGAGTTAATGAACGGGGGACTAGTAAGTCTAGCTCATGAGTCCACTCCTGTGAATGTATAGGCTCTCCGAATGAAGGCTGGTTAATGGAATCTTGATCACTAAAGTCAATCAAGTTTAGGAAATCATGATGTGAAGACCTCTCCATTTGGTATGTTAGATCGACCATATTATGCCCTAAGGTCAATTCGGGATGTGTATATGTAAATTATTTTCTGGTCCCTACTTGAGGTGAGAATGGGAGCATATAATTTTGCCAATCATCTGTCTTAGCAGTGGCTTGCTCTTCATTCGATTCTTTGATTCCTACAAGCTCTCGAGCGTAAGTACAGTCAGCCAAGGTGGAAGTGGTTCTGGGGTGTTAGAATATGGAGTAGATGAGAAATGCGAAGAAGTGGAGAAGTCAGTCAAAGTTCTGACTTCAAAATCGGGTTGAGATGGAACCAACCACGTGTAAGGATCTCCCATGGATGGCGGAGATACATGGAAGAAGGGGAAGGTAAAGATGAATGGTATATGGTCAAGAAGGAATGATCATAGGTCACAGGGTATGGGGACCAATATCCCGACATCTTGAAGAGGGAAGGATGGATGTAAGTAGATCGAGGTAGAAAATGTGTAATTACACAGGATAACACACACAGACATAGACAAATACGAACACAAGAGCAAACCCCGAGTTCACACTCAACACGGTGAAGGACTCGAAACCAAGTCCGATTGATCTGGTTGATTTTAAGTGTGAGTTTATCAGACAAGATAGCAAAGGTTACGCGGCCTATAGGGAAGTTGGCTCAGAGCCGGATGCATCTTCCCTGTTTAACTTGTCGTCTAAGATACCGACGGTCCTTCCTTTCTTCGCTCCTATCCCAAGTTGATGAATTCAAAGACCTGCCCCTATCTACCTGCAAGCAAGAGGAGGCTGACAAGGCCGGAACTTCACCCCGAGGGGTTACTGGCAACTTGTCACGAAGTACCGCAATTTCGCCCCTATCTACCAGAGACAGGCAGATGCTACTTGGTACTAGTCACTGAACCTGAATAGTTTAACTTGTGATATTTGCTAGGATTAGTCGGAACGTGATATGGAAGGCGGAGATTTGGGCTCTGCCTTCAGGTGTTCACACACACTCAAGTACCCTCACTCAGCCTGAAAACAAGGTCGGGGTTAATCTCCCGCAAACAAGGATTAATTTTAGTAAATTTTTTTTGATCCAATTCAATTAGCAGTCCCGATTTCAGAGATTAGTTGTTACTGATATTAATCCACACAAGCAATCATGTCTACCGTCCAGTCCCAATTCCTTTATCCTAGGTTAGAAAACAGAGAGAGAGAGAGAATCGGAAAAAGCCGATGCAATCGAGAAAACGATGATGAATGCTTGAGTAAGAAGACGTACAGTGCCTCCAGCTCTCTACAATGCGGGATGCAATAGTGAATTGAAATTTTTACACTAAATGGAATGCAATTGAGAAAAGTCGCTCCTAGACAGGCAGTTCTATTAGAGAGTGAATAACGAATTAAATTTGGCTAAGTCATGCGGTCTAAGTGTGTCATTTAAGTGCGAAGTGTGGTCCTAGAATTTTAAGAGCACAAACAGTTCCTAAAATAGCTCTAAGAGCTGCAAGTACATGTCCTATTCTACGTAAAGCAACCGCGCAACACACGGGGACACGTTTTATTATGACTTACACGCGCGAGATCCCAAATGGGAACCGCTGTAAATGCAGACACTTTTTTTTTACAAAAAAAACGTAAAAATTTCTGGCGTATCAACAGTCAACTTGATCCATGAATCGTCGGCCTCCGATGCACTTCGAGATGCGTCGACTTCAAGAAAGCCACTCCAAGTCCCCTGGACCCTCGCATAAAAAGATACAAAAATATCAGTGAGAGAGAGAAAAAAAAGTAAATAGAAAAATAATTGAAAAAAAATGAATAATTACAAGGTGATTCGGGGATTAGACTACCCGAGTGACTGGAAAACATAAATCTAATTTTCTTAAATGATCCTAAGTCGTTTGCCTCCCTGACAACGGCATCATTTGATAAATCGCGGATCTACCCTTTTTTCATCATCCACTCCATATTCATCATCCACCGATCTTGAGAGAGAGAGAGAGAGCCACAACCCTCGTATCGTTCTTGGTGACAGCACAGACGAGACGATCTGAGCGACGACGAGCTCGGCCATCTTTGACCGTGGTGAGATCCAAGGAGCCTCACAACTCCTTGTTGCAACTTCCACACAAGCTGCTCAAGCTTCGAAGCACCCGCCATCTCCTCGAGGCGATGACGGAAGCCGCACACTGCGGCTCCACTTTCGGCGAATCACATGTAAGTATCTTCTATCTCATCTTTTCATTTTATTTTATGTAACATTTTTTTTTTGTTGATTCATATCACCATCACCACATTTACTACCACCACCACCATCATTCATCATCTTCATTTTATTTCATCACTACCATACATCACACACAAACACCACTCCTCTATTGCATTTTATTTCCTGTTTAAAAAAATTACAAAAAAACAATAAAAAAATAAAAAATAAAAATAAGAGCAACCAGCCTTGGACGGTCGTCCCCGCCTCCTTCCCCTTTGGTTGGCCCTTCTCCAGAAGCCACGCGGTCGCACGACGGTGCCCAGCAGCACACCGGCGGCTATGCGCCACCCTTGAAGACGCGCCACCACCGGCTTGTTCCCGCTCCGCCCCTCAACACTGAGCGCCTCTGGCAGTCCTCCAGCGTCGCCTTAGTTTCCTCCAGCACAGCAGCCTCGCCATCTGAGCGTCGCGTGTCCCTGCTCTTCCCCTGGTCAGACCGCGCCACCTGATCTCTGCCCCAGGATGCCATAGCCGTGCCTGCACCAACCCTCCAGCGCGACAGCCTCGTCGCCTAAGCGCCGCCCACCGAGCACTGCCAGCCACGAGTTCACCCGCCCTCCAGCCCAGCCTCCGCTACACATGCGAGCAGCCCCGCGCTCCTGAGGCCTCAGCGTCACACGTCGACCCCAGCAACGACACCATTTGATAAAGTTGGTTTTTATCCTTTTTAATGTTGTCTAATTGATGATTTCATTGTAGTCGGATAAATCCGGATCGATCAAAAATAACCGCATAAATTGATGAATCATCGATTGAATTAATGCGTGATTTTATTTTTGTTTAGCCTGAGCAAGCCCTAGGGTCAACTCAAGGAGGCAAAGGAACAACTCGGGGTCAAGTCAGAGGGATTAGATCGTGGTTTCCCTAGTGGGATTTTTTAATTTTTTATGCAATAAAAATACCGATGCACTGATGCGAATGAACTAGGTTATTAAAAAAATCAACAACTTAGCCAGATTTAATTTTAATATGAAATTATTCCAAAATGATCAAATTATATTTTTCCTATGAACCTAATTCAATGATTAATGCAAAATAGATTTTTTTGTAATTTTTGGTTTAAAATGCACAAATGAAAAAAACAAACTTTTTTTGAATTTTTATGCAATTTTTCGTGCAAATGATATGCAAAAATTATGAAAAATTTACTGGAAGATAAACATGATGAAATTAAGCTACAGTAATTTTTTTAGAATTTTCTGACACTTTACAAATTTTTTTATGAATATTTTACTGAAAACAGATTGATTGTGAGTATTTAATTCCTAATTAATCAAGGAATCAAATTATACACAGAGTTATTTATCTCGAATAGATATTTTAATAAGGAATCCATGAGAGTTGAAAGTTCTCAAAAATAATCTTCGTGGATTTAAATAAAAATCAATTACCTAAATACTTAAGGAATTTATTTTATGCAAATCTAATTTCAATGAAACATGGACAGTAATTAAAGCACAATGAGAGGCAACATCCATATTTTTTTCTACAATTTTTAGAGCAATAAATAAGGCTATGCGAATTTCAGAGCATAAATGGGAAAAATATCACTGATTTTAAATATCTGATTTTTAATAAAATATCTAATGCTCACAAAAATGCAAATAATTAACCACAGGATAAAGAATTAGTTGTTCATCAAAGTGCATTTATTCTAATAAAAAATGATGCAAAATGACTTCCAAATTAATGATCAAAGTCAGGGTTGTCCGTGCAATACAAAATAAAAGTTGAATGAACTGAAATGTGGGTAGGGACTCATTTGTAATTAAATAAACTTAAAAAAACAAAATTGCAATTTTCACAAAATTAAAATAAGGACAATTAGACCTTTTCTTTTCCTCTCCTACAAGCTAGGGCTCACGACAAGGATAGTGGGTGGCGGTTGTGCGCAAGAGGGTAGGGGCATCGCGAGGGGCGGCGACCGCCGCACGAGGGCAACACGCGGCCAACGCGGGGCAGTGCGAGGAGACAGCGCATGGCTGATGCGGGCCGTGCGCGGTGGCAGCGCTGGTGAGCTGAACGGCCGCGGCGAGGGGCCCCACGTCTGGAAGAGGCGTACGGCGTCGAGCGCCCTCGAGGGGGTGGTGGAAGGTCGGCGAGCAGGTGGGTCGGCGCGAGGGGCGTCCACCGCGAGGACGGTGCTGGAGCGGCCGGCGCAACTGCTGTGGGCGGAGAAGGAGGTGCGGGGCCGCCTAACGCGTGGAGGGCAGCGCGACGTTGGCGGGACGGGCGACGGGCACTGGCCGAGCGGCTAGGCTGCAGTCGGCCGCTGGCAGAAGATGGCAGAGCCTGAGGGTCGCTTGCGATTTGCGTGGCGGCCTGGCTGGTGTCGGGAGTGGCCGCCGGCGGTGGCGGGCCACAACGTGGAGGCAGGGGGATCGACAGTAGTTGCTTCCTCCTGTTCTCTTTTTTTTATTTTTTTATTTTTTTTGTTGTATTTTTTAATGTAAACTGTAAATAAAATGCAATGAAGGAAAAGTGTGTGTGTGGTGATTGTGATGGATTTGTTGAATGATGAACAATAAGGAAATATGTTAGATAAAAAATGAAATGAAAAGACAAGATAGAAAATATACCTGTGTGGTCGCCCAAGGTGGAGTTGCGATGTGTGGCTCTCGTCATTGTGGCCTCGATCCAATTTGGCGATTGAAAATCGGAGAAGCTCCGTGAGCTTGGCTGGCAGCTCACTACGCAAAGATTAACCGCGGATCTCGCCTTGAGCTTGTCACTGCTCGACTCGTCTCCTACAGCTGTCACCTGAAGGTTAAAGGGGCTTGACCTCACTTCTCTCGAAAATGGCGGATGAAGAAAAATGGTGAAGGAGATGAGAATATAAAGAGGAGGAGGGAGTTAGAAAAGAGGTGGAGAAGATGGAGGGATTGTGGAGGAAGTGGTGAGTTATTGGCTTGGAGTGGAAGACAAGTAAGGGGAGAAGAGGTAAAAGGGGGATAAAATAAATAATTAATAAAATTATATAGTAGGCAACTAAAAATAATTAAAATAGTAATAATAAGATAATAATAATAAATCTGAAAATAATAAAATAAATCAGAAAATAATGAAAATAAATGGGGTGACATGTGGCGGCTCCAGGAGCTGCCACATATCGCTCCTAGAAAATTAAAAAATTAAATGTAAAGAAAATAAAAAAGAAATAACAAAAGGGATTAAATCAAAAAATGGTCAACACAAAAGTTGCTCGTCTCGACGAGATCTACAACTTTCATGAAGGCCTGAAAATCAAATGAAATCATATATACGAAATGTATTTTTGGGTGGTACCTTATAGATAAAAATACCGTATTTTATCTTTTGTAATTTTTTTGTCATTTTTAAAAGAGAGAAAAATCAAAATAAAGTATATAAAATATAAAAAGAATATTTACAACATAATCTATTTTCTTCGTATTTTTAATAATTAAGAAAAAAAGGATAAAATGAAGGGCAAAACGGTCAATATGTTCAATATACAAAAGGGGCCCAAAACCCAAGTTTTGCATACGAGCTCCGATTTTACTGAAATTAGTCTTGTTTTGAAGGTCTTTGAATGTATATTACTTTGAAAGTGAGTAGACCTGAATCGAACACTGTATGAGAGAGACATGCACATTTTAAGGCTCCTAGTTTCAAACTTGGATTGGGGTTTTATTGGTCAATTTTACAAGTTAGTAATTTTTAGATATTTTTCTTTAATTATTGTTAGTAATATATACACTATAGAGTTGGTTTTATTGGATTTAAAGCTAGTATATAATATAAACAAATAAGGTATTTTAGTTAATATACAGGTGAATATTTACGAGTGAATTTGGCTCCTTATTTAATGCAAATATGAATGCTAAAATGCAGATATTAGTTATGCATGCATGAATGCTAATTATGCAATATAAGTAGAAATATACATCTAATTACTCGTGAACAAAGCTCTATTTTCAAATTTTAGAGTGATGAATTACAGATTCATTAGTGAGTCATTGGGTTAAGGCCATCCCCGCCCGAACCGTATATGCTAAGATCGTTTGCAGATTTTTTAGGAAGAATATCATTTCACATTTCAGGGTACCGAGAGTTTTGATATCTGACAGGGGTACTCACTTTATCAATGACAAGGTAATGTCCTTTGCTAACGAGGTTAGCATTGACCATCGTATTGCTACTCCATATCACCCTCAGACCAATGGTCTTGCTAAAGTATCGAACAATGAGATCAAGACTATTTTGCAGAAGGTTATCCGCACAGACCGAAAGGATTGGTCATAGCTTTTGGACTCGGTCTTGTGGGCCTATCGGACCTCCTTCAAGACACCTTTGGGTACATCTCCCTTTCATCTCGTTTATGGCAAGCCATGCCATTAACCTGTGAAGATCAAGCTCAAGTCACTTTGAGCAGTCACTGAGTTATTATTGGATTCGTAGAGTACATGAGATCAGAGGAAAGCAGAGTTGGCAGCCTTGGAGGAGTTGAGAGATACAATCTTTTTGTGTAGCCTACAATACAAGTAGAGAGAGAAAATATGGCATGATTCTCATATCAGCAACAAACAGTTTGAGTTGAACCAGAGAGTATGGGTATTTGATGCTCGGTTGAGATTACTTCTAGAGAAACTACAAAGCAAATGGAAGGGACCATATTTTGTCTGAAAGGTGCACGACAACAGAATCATTGATATATCTGAGTTGTCATCTGAGACCACCTTTTGAGTTAACAGTTAGTGCCTGAAGCCATATCTTGATCATGATCTGTTGATCGTAGAAGTTGCCCCTAATCATTTTGCCTGAGATGTGGTCTTTGACTCACATCATTTGCATCTCATGCCTAATTTTCATTTCTCTTTCGCAGCTGTATAGATCCAGTTGTCCATATCATTCATTCTTTTTGTCTAATACCCCATCTTCATCTCATGATTATGCTATTCTTAGGGTGTGCTTTACCCTGAGTATGGGGGGTATCAGACATGTGATTATTCATTTGATTCTTTTTACCTCTATTTTGTTGCCTATACTTAGGGATATTTTACCCTAAGTATAGGGGAGATAAACCCTGTACATCCTAACCCTCGGTTTTCCCCTTGTGTACAGACTTCTATACTTAAGATTACTTGATCCTAAGTATAAGAAGATCACTGACCTCTATTCATTACATTCATTTATTCGTCATTATAGTATAGCTTCTTTTCACTTCCCAATACTCAGCACGAGTTATGTCTTCCTTTCATCGCTCTTTGATCACTATGAGGACATCGTTCGAGCCAAGTATAGGGGGTATCGTATATATTTTATATATACTTTAACCTAACTCGTGCAGCCCCTTCAATTCTCCTTCTACTTTTAATTCCCTTGATTAAAAATAATAAGAGCTTCATTGCATGCCAAAGTGTATATACAAGGATAAAAAAAGAAATTAATAAGAGCTTCAAAGTCAAATTTTTGTATGCATCTGGATGACTTGGCTACACTGGTCATTTATCCAAGGATAGGTAGCTACACTTGTTACCGTCCATTCTTTTCTCCATCTCCTCTTCTTGAGTTGGTTGTACTTGAACTTAGAAGGGAATATCCCCGCTCCTCGAGGAAAGAGTTGCTAGATCGGGGGATTAGAGTTACCTTGTTGAGGGAGGCTGTTTCTTAGCTACTTTTGAGATGGGGAGCTATACTTCACTTACACCATACAAGTAAAGATTTATAGTCATAATAATTTGTGTATGTAGACTTGTTCTGACCTGACTGTTGAGGAGACCTGAATAGGAGTCTTATGGAACTTAGAGGTTGTTAGGTTTTAAATCCATTTCCCATTAAGGTTCCACCACACTAATAATCCAAAGGTCCGACAGAGCTCCATACTACAATCTTATGAAGATAAGTTTAATACTCAATATTGTCCTAATTTCTTTATTTTACTTTCTTTTCCTTTTTATTCACTTATTCTATCAAATAAGTGTTTGCTAAGGGACTAGCAAAAGTAAAGCATAGGGGGATGATGAATATGCATTTCATCATCTTTATTCATTTATTTTACCTTAAAATCCCTTATAAAACACATGTATATAATATTAACTCCATATTCTTACTAACTTGAATCTGTGTGTAAATATTGTACACGTAAATATTGTACACTTATTTCCATTTTAACCTAAAATAAATAAAGAAAGAAAGAAAAATAAAAATAAAGAAAAGAAAGGAAAGGAAAAGAAGATTGTATATATGTAATAGATACAGGCTGACCCGACCCCCGAGAGAAGGTCAAGACTTGACCTGATCGACCGGGAATAAAGTTGGGGGAGATAGGGTCCTTAATCAAAAAAATCCAAAAAAATGTGTGCTGTGTATATTTGTATACTACACTATTTTATTTGTACATCAATTGATCTTAAATTAAATAATTTTCAAAACAATAGTTGTAAATAAAAATATTTCCTAAATAATAAAAATAATTGCACAATAAAATCGTGTGCAAAATAAAAGTAACCACACTTGGAAATAAGCCACTAAGCGATAATTAAAAGATCAATTTTGGCTCCATATGAACTTAAATTGAACCAAACTCACTTCCATTGTATTCTAAATTAAATTATCTTTACAATGGTTGTGATTTCATAATTTTTGGAATTACGGTTGAAAAGTCAATTTTCTGGGGTGGTTTGTGCAATTTCCACCATTTATTTGTACATATTGTATGTGTAAATATTTGTACATATTCTTACTAATTATTTAAAATAAAAATAAAAAAATAAAACAAAAAAAAACTAATATCCTTATTTAACTATGTATATAATGTACCATATGTATATAGTATATGTATATAGTCGCCATTAGTAAATAACCACCACAAAAAATAAAAAAATTAACATTTTTTATTCAATTTAATAAAGTGACGAAAATACTAAAAATTAATTTTAGTAAATAATTTTAACTTTATCTCATTTCAATTTTTTCTCTTATCTCTTATCTTCATTCAAAATTTCAAAAAAAAACTCAAACTCCATTTTCTATCTATTATATGGCTCACTCTCCCTCAGTTCAACTTGATCAATCTTTGGTGAGAGGAGTCTTTTCTCCGAGAGCTATCTTGTCACAGATAGGTGGTTAGCCTCCAAGATATCTAGTGACAACGAGTCGGCCTTCGTTGATGCAATCACGATCTTTTCCGTTCCTAGGTGAGATCTATCTTTCTTTTTCTTATTTTTAATATAGGATTAATCATAGTTTTACTTTTTTGTATTTTTATGTCATTGTCATTTTTTTTCTCTAGATATTAGAATCCATCATGATTTGATTCACCATCGATCTCGATTTTTCATCTCACATCTCAATCTACTCATGTTCTTATTCTACCTCATGCAATCTTCCAACTTCAGCCGCACATGGTGGTCGGAGATCTGGATCCATTCCTCATTTTTCGTCGGATCCCCGTTCACATCTCCGTTTGATTTTTCACATTTCAAATAGTCGGGACTGAGCCGTCATGCTCGCGTCCTCATTTATTTATAAATAAATAATATAAAAGAATAAAAAATATTATTTTTCTTCCTAACATTTGTTTTGCAGGGATAAAAAATTTAAAAAATATATAAAAAATATTATTTACAGTTTCTCTTTCTAAAAAAATTTCAAAAAAGTTTTGATTTAATTTCTGTCTTTACAATTGAAAATAAAAAATTAAAAAAAAATAAAAAATCAAATCAACCGTGGCAGGTGTCGCCCCTCCACCGACCTCCGCCCGGGGCGGTACCCTACTGCCCGCGCGAGGTTCGTGTCTCCTCCACCAGCCGCCAGACTGACACGCCTCCTGCGGCCTCTGCCTCGCCGCACCTCGCTACCGCCGACATCAGCCGAACAACCATCCGACGCCTGGAGCCCGCGCAAAATCCATCAACACCGCGAAGCCCCCGCCGGCCACCTCTTGCGGCCTCCTCCTGACTAACGCGCCACCTGTGCATAGCACCAGACCGCTTCCTGCCATCATCCACCACCATGCACGGCACTATTGCCCTCCAGCCCGTGCGCAACACCGGCAGTCGTCCATGCCGCCACCATTTTAGCCTCGCTCCCGAAGCTTCTTCCACCAGCAGCCGACTTCAGCTCCCAAACATCCTCTGCCATCGCGCGTCAACCCAACAGGAGACGCCGCCCTCGTTACCGCCCCCTTAAAGATCAGATCGCAAGGTGCGACATTGCTTCCCTGTTAAGGTTGAAGAATAAGGAACCGGGAGAAACCCCAGGGGGAATTAAAAATTGGAAAATTACAATTGACTCCTCCCAAAGTTTTTGAAATTGCATAAAGACTAGTTGTCCGGCCCATCACATGCTATGCACGTATTCTTTTTGGGTAATTTGTATTGTTCGCCCTACATTTTATTTTTTATTGATTTTAAATCCAAAACATTGAATAATTTGCATTTTAGTCTTGTCTTTCCAAACATTATTTTGCATGTTCTTTTCAGTGAAATAAATATTTTTGTTGCTCAATAAATTCCGTAAAAATCATGCTATGCTCTTGATGTGTGTATCTTTCTAGCATAAATTTTTCATTACATTTTATGTTCATTTGTTATTATAAAAATAAAAAACAGTGTCATTTTCTCTTCCTAAAATTTAAAAATTCATAAAAATTTGAATATTGCTCAAAAAATTCCAAAAAATAGATTAGTTTTATTTTGTTATCTTTTAATTCCTTTTCAATTTTTGTGCATTAATCATTTTCAAAATCCAAAAAAGTTGAAAAATATAAAAAATCTTAGAAATATCACAGAAAATTCTAAACAAAAGCAAAAACCGTGATTTCACTTCCTGTTTATAGATATTTGTCTATAGTTTGGCATAAAATTAGTCTTTAGGAGTTTTGAGTAATTAAAATAATTTTAAGTTACAAATTACTCCAGGTTGTGCACTGTTTATCATTTTTGCCACTGTTTATTTTTTAGAAAAATAGAAAAACATCTGAAAATTCTACAAAAATTTGCAAAAATATTTCAAAGCCTTTAAAACCCAAAAATATTTTCTATGTATTTTTTGAGCATTTTTTATATAATTGAAAAATTAAAAAGAGTGTGGTGTGTGTATTTCTTCCCTTGTGCATATTGTTCCTTATTTTTGAAAATAAAAATTGCAAAAATCAAAATCATTATAAATTTGAAAATCAGAAAAAAATATTAGAAATAGAAAAAATAAAAAGACAAAAAAAATTACAAAAACCAAGATAGTCTGCCTTTGAGATTCCCCTCTTCTTTTAATTGATTTTCGATTAATTGAATAACCCTCGGGAATTGTAGCCTCCCTGAGTTTGATCTTGTTGCTATACAGGTAAATAAGTAGCAATAATTTCTCTCGCTTTGTATTCTCTTGTAACTAATTTTGTAGCTTTAGAAGAAAAAAATTGTTTGTTTATTGCGGGATGTTTGGGTTGCAATGACCACTGCGCATTGATTTTCATATCAATAAATCAAAACCCCGAAGATCCTGTCCCAACACCACCTTCCTCGTAGTGACAACCATTGGAGGAGTGCCTTAGGACCATCAGGAGGTGCCCAGAGACACGTATCTCACAACGTGGCCGGAGCTCCGCCACGTGAAGCCTCCTAGCCAGCCGCAGCTCAGTTGAGGCCAAGACATCGACGTAACCTTCGCTTGAAGCTCAAGAACCCATCCAGACCTTCAGGTATCCATCCTTCCTTCCACATTTCCGTTTCAGATCCATCTTTTCCATTTCGCTACGTCGTACGCCAATCCGCTCCGATGCTGGTCGGAGCCCCGTTACACCCCTTTATCCGTTCAGATTGCTTCACTCACTCACCCTGCATCTTCTTACGTGACCTGTTCACCCTGATGCTCGACCATCGGGTCGAGATTAGGTCGGGTCTCCATCCTCCGCGTTCGCCAGAGACCCAAAACCCCATTCCCCGACGCTTCATTTGTTTGTATGCTCAAATAACCCTCGTCGGAGCTTTGCCCCGAGCTTAGGATACCTTGCAGGCACTTACGCACGTTTGGAGCACCATTTGGACTCCTAGCTGCTCACGCAGAGCTGCTCCAAGAGGACCTTCTTCGACATGCCTATCCAACCATTCTTCCATCCATCAGAGCCCCTCGTTCAATGTGGACCACTTACACAATCCTGTCGGAGCCCTCAGATCCTTCATTGGAGCATAGGATTCCCTCTGATGCTTGGTTGAAAATCGCTGGAGACGATTTCTTGCAGACCTTCTCTCGCTCGTTGGATGAGACCCGCCTATGCCAGATAGCATCATAGCCGCCCAACCGTGCACTCTTTTGGTCGGTGGATCAGAGCATCTGACACATCTACTTCGCACGACCCAGGCATTCCCTGCATCGTCAGATCCTACAGCTGTGATCGATCAGAATCGTACGCCAGCGTCAGCCTCCACGCATGCCACGTACCCCTGCTTGGGTATATTTTCTTCTTCCTTGCATGTCTGTGTTTTTATATTTAGTCCATTAAATAAAGGTTGTAGTTAAGTACATTACATTTTAGACCTCGCGGTTTTTGGTATTTGCATTTTAGTCCCTCCGAGTCTGAAGTATGTGTGTGCTAATATGTATTGTGGGTTATTTAAATTTTCTACCATGGACTTATCTATTATAATTGAATGAATGTTAACTTTTTAAAAATTGCATTTATACCCCTGTGTGTACATTATTGAGCATGTGCGTGAATTGAGTGGGCTTTTTGCATAATCACCCACAGACTTTTATATTGTGTTATCCAGTGGGTCTAGAAACTTAAAGTCTTTACAAAGAGGTCCCTGTGAACTGTGCTTAATTGCTTGCTTTGTTTTGGACTTAATAAATACTAAATTAATTCGAAAAATCACCTAAAAATCACTATTAGCTCTAGTTAGGGTGTAATTATTATTGTGATTTTGTTGGATTAATGATTGCATTTTCTATTTTTAAAAATTCAAAAACCCCTAAAAAGTCCTTATTTTACTTATAAAAATTCTAAAAATATTTTAAAATTTTCACAAAAATTACTGAGTGTGCTTTTTATTGTGTTTTAATCTCTATATAATTTTGTCTAAAAATTCACTATAAAAAACGTAAAAATTTCAAAACAGCTAAAAACTTATAAAAATCATATAAAATCAAGGAAAAAACCCAAAATTGCAATTTCATTTTCTGTTGTAGCTTTTTATCTCTATTTTACGATAAAATTAATGATAAGGACTTGAGGCACTTTAGATATTTTTAATTTGCAATTTGGTCCTGACTATGCATTGTTTAGATTTTTTGAGCACTTTTCATTTTTTATAAAATTATAAAATAAACATTTAAAAAACCCTAAAAAATTACTAAAAACACATTAAAAACCAGAAAATCCAAAAATATTTTTACTCTAATTTTCTGACTATTTTTTATTATTTAGAAAAATCCAAAAAAATCATTGTGTTTGTTTTCCTTTATGTTATGCTTGTTCATCTTTATTCCAAAATTAAAAATTTTCAAAAATTAAAAACCACTAAATAATATTTGAGTTTATTTGAAATTTAACTACTTTGTATTTTTCTCATGCTCCTTGTGTTCAACCCGGGGGGTTATACCAGGTAAATAAAAATAGCGAACTGCTTACATGTTATGATTGTTTGATTTTCTTTGAGTGGTTTTATTTTTCTCGTTGATCATACATAGTGATTTGGGTCATAAGAACCCTTGATTACTAGTATACTTAACCCGAGTCACTGGGCGCGGTCATCAGATACTGCGAAGATATGATGTATTGCAATATTTAATGATTGCAGTTCAAGAAGCAATACATATATGGAGCATCAACAACTTTTGCAATGAAATATTTTGTTTGCCATAGAAGAGATAGATAAAGAGTGTAATAATGATCTTTTGATAAGTAGCACCTTTAATATTTTCCTAGTGGGTGGATTGGAGTTCTTTCTGAGACAATTCTGCTTCTAGAGAAGAACTTTATCATTTTTTTTATTTGTCTGAAATGGCAGGAATCTGAACTTATTTTCTAAGATGAATGTGCAACAATCATTTTTTTTGTATGTGATGGCGGGAAATCTAAATCGATTTTCTAAGATGAAAATGCGAAAAAAAAGTAGTCGAGTGGGTTGCTGCGTTGTGTTCATATGTTTCTTGGAATGGTTCTCCCATGTTTACCTTGTTTGTCTTTTTAGATGTAGATCATGCAAAGCATAACTTATACTATGCGTAAAGAAGCATTTATAATTGTTTCCTCAAGTTAAGTTTCCAGAATAAGAAATTCGGGAGATTGCTAGATAGCAATGTTAGCAAGTTCGATGGTTTTTATAGATGTTTTAGAGGGCAAATGGTTTGAGATTCAAGTTGTTAGGCTAAAAAATTTCACTTAATGTGCAATTTTGAATAATCTGCACGGAGAACTACTTTCTACTTCTTAGATTAATTGTGGGAACTACCGCTTGATATGATGCTTTAGGCTTTTTGATGAAAGACTAAATTCCTTAGGTATATCGTAGGATAATATGATTCCAGTAGTATCATACAGTTATTCCCCCTTTATAATTGTTACTATATGATCGCTTGTGACTATTTTCAAAGGTATCTCGTGATTCATGTTGTGAATAATATGCTTACTTAGGCATGATCACTTGTGGGAGTTATATGCTCTTCATTTGTTAATATAGGCATATGCCTTTCTTGTTGTTGTATTGAGTGGTCAATGGTTGCTTATGGCCATTATTGGTACAAGAGTTTAGGATAGAGTAGCTGTTTGAGTTCTATACCGTTTATACATTCATTTCATACGACTTTATACTTAACATGCTTTTCATAATTAGATAGACTTAATGGTGATCATTGCCATGTCATTCTAGTAGTACATTTGCACTCATGCCTTAGGAATTTAGATACATGGGCGGATCTACAAGACTTTGTATCATGAGTTAGCTTAGTGGCCATTATGAAGTTATAAAAGTTAGACAATAACTTAGTACTACATAATATGATAAAGAAAAAAACAAAATCGTGATACTATATAATAATAAAGAGAAGTAATCTTCTAAGGAGAAGCATGCCTCCTTGGAAACTCAGATGGAGACTTCGACAACCGTAAATAACCCGGTCATGATATTAATGTTGCTTTAGCTCAACGTGTGTTGTGTCTGTTGTTTAATGCTCCTCTTGGCATCTTAATGATTTTTTCTGCCATGGTGTCGAAAGGCTTGGTGCCCCCAGTTGCACGCATATGTGCTTTGTGTTGCACGTTGTGCCTTTGTGTTCTCCACCTAGCGATAAAGCCAACGAGCTATGTGACTCCTCTTGGGAATGTGTGTTACTAATAGAGGTTGTGAATAGTAACCCTAAGCAGCATTAAACTACAGTCCAAGCTCATCTTTCCTTACCGACATGGCTTCTAGATACTTATTGGTGTTGGCTCCATGTATAAGTAACCGAATACACCTTTGTGAGGAAAGACACCAAGACTTTTTAAATAAAAAGCTGTAAAACTATATGATTAGTAGTGATTATCCATGATCATGTTGGACATGCGAGCCCACGGCGAGCCATTATGCAATAAATGTTATTGCAATTCACTCCTTAATCTGAAATAAAGAGTACATAATTTGCATAATAGGTCCCTTAGTGCAATTAGGGTTATGTACCATGGCCATCTTAATGATCATACAGCTGTTGATTCAATTATTGAATCATAGAGGCTGGTGCTTAGATGAATATCTAATGAGTTAGATTGAGGACTCATCAAGCACCGTCAAATGATTATTAAGAGATGATCTCCAGCCTGAGTAGGAGATGGCAATCCTATCTCATTTAGGTTGATATCTGACCGACCTCTTGATGCAGGTCCTCTGCATAGGAATAGAGATTCGGAGGTGTCAGATGAGTTAGGTCAAAGAGTTGACTTAACGAGATCGAGATAACCAAAGTCCTATATCATATGCTGTCATGATATAGGCACACATCCTCTGACCGGAGACAGATGTGTTACTATATGTCTGAGTATGTACATTTGGCAGACCAATAGGTTGATGGCCTAATCAAGGTCTATACACCGGCGCGCTGGTGTGCATATAAGGGCATATGAGTAATACGATCTCTCAAAGGGATCATACAGGTTCACTACTGAACCGGAAGACATGAGCTCACTCATGAGATATTGGGAAGAATCAAATTCCGTGCGCACGGTCGTCTCGCTTTGGAAGCTTGACTGAATTTGTTGGTTTGATATATACTTTTGGAAAGTATATGATCAAGACCTAGGTATGATAAATGTTTTTGGAAAGTATATGATCGATACCGACTCCCAATGATCGAATGAGAAACTTACTGATAAAACCCTGAAGTAGACAGTGTAAAGTTGATCTAATACTTCGGGTTTATTCTGAGTCTTCCAGTATGCAGGATGTACAGGTATTAGGAATACCTGAGGGTGATGTGATCATAAACGGTTGTATAACCATGACGCTTCCATCCTAGGGAGTGATGAAACGGGTCTGGATTTTAGTGACTCCTCTCAGTAGAGAAGTAATCTGATCTTAGTCCAAATGTTGGACATTAATCTGAATGTGATTCAGATTCAATGAGAAGATTAGATTTGCGGCCTTGATTTAATCAAGCATCTATGGGAGGCCCGAGATCTGGATTTGAGATGTGATCTCAATATCCATGTCACTATACGTGGAACAATACAATCGCCCTGTCCTTATCTCCAAGTATTCGCGGAGAAAGCGCATTATCCTTGAAAGAGTTCATGGATAATTCTATTGTTGATATATGTATCCGAGCATTGAGAAAATGGATAATTAAATGTGATTTAATTATCATGAATAATATGAATTTGATTCATATTATAAGGAGAGTTATCTTAGATAATTAAATGTGATTTGATTATCAAAGATGTAAATAATATGAATGTGATTCATATTATTTGAGCACATGAGAATAAGTTATCCAATATAATTAAATGTGATTTAATTATTATGGATAAGAATAATGTGGATAGTAATATCCAATTATTCATAATATATTATAAATGTGATTTATAATGTATTAGAGAGAGTTAAATATAATTTATATTAGTAGATTAATTATTAATGTGTATTGGATACACATTGTCTAATTAATTGAAAATGTAAATTACTTTTTGTTTTGGGTTGTGAATATGATTCACAATATTCCAATGTCAAGATTGCAATATTCCCAAATTTAATTGAGAATTATTTTGGTGAATAAAAAATCCCAACAAATAGTTGTTGGAAAATAAGTAGAGAGAAAATCAAGGAGATATGCAATCTCATGGGAATCCATGAGATTGCCCTCTAAAGGGGAAGGTTGATCTCCTTTGTATTTTCTCTCCTTATTTGATTGATTTAATTTGGTATTAATATTTATTTGATTTATCAAATATATTTTAATCAAAATTAAATCACAAGTTGTTGGCTTTTACCAACAACAACCTTGACCATTGGATTGTCATAAATCAATCTCAACCATTGATTTTATATGACACATGGATTGAGATCCATGGATCCCAAAACCCTATAAATAGAGAGGCATACCCATGCTCTCTCTTTACACATAATGCTTGAGAAGCATCTCTCTCTCTCTCTTTCTCTCTAGAGGTCAGCCCTCCCTCTCCCTCTCATGGCCGTCCACCATGGATGCCATGGAGAGGTTCTCCATCGCCGTGGCATCGTCGTTATGCTGCCCGTTCTTCTGCTCGTGGATCTCCGTCTCCTTCGGTGCGCCTCGCTCGTGAAGAAGACGATGGATCTCGTGTGTCGAGATCAGGAGATCCGCCGCTTGGATCATCAACTTGGATTGCGAGAAGCACGTGGTTCATCCCCGCGCTCGCAAGCGTCTCCTCCGTCGGATCGGACTTGAGACAGGAGGTCTCTTCGTTTAGAGACTTGATCGCAACCACGCTTCAAGAGGTAATCCTAATTACTTGTTTGTGGTTTAGACGAAACGATCCGAGAAGTGTTCTTGGATCATGTGGTTTCGTCATAAGAAATTTTTTTAAAATTCCGCTGCATCGAGCAACTAGTGCGACTAGTCGCTCCTCGTCGTATTCGATACGACGCTCATGCTTCCGTGATGCGCTTGAGGATCTAACCATATCCTTCAAGTGGTATCAGAGCCTTAGGTCGACGGTTTCGAATAGTGATTCGTTAACCAAGGACGACTTGGGTTCGCTAAGGTCGCGAAAGTTTTTCATGGCATTTGATTTCGCAGATCTGTTTAGTGTAATTTTTCGGCCATGTTTAAATTGTTTAAACACGAAAATAGCGCTCGAATTTTGTTCCCCATTAAATAAGGAAACCATAGGATCTGAGTTTGCGTAAATCGGATTTCGTATGCTCGAGATATGGTCGTTTTAATGAACATGTATGCACTGTTGCGGGAACTGTGAATCTGAACGTGATTAAAATGTTAATTACTGTTTAGACTTGCCTCGAAATGCGTGAAACATCACTTAGGTTCTGTCCTAAATCAAATTAGCAAACTTTAGAAATTGACTTTGCTTGATTTGGATTTAATATGATTGAGATATGCCAATTTTAGTAAGTAGGGGTCACTGCTGAAATTGCTTTCCTAATCTAGAACCAAGTGATTGTCAATTAGTGAAATTAATTGTTAATTTCGTGAAATAATCTTGAAAAATATTTGTGAAATATTGAAACATGATTATTTGCCTAATTGACTTGGCCCCAACCAATTAGTTGATTAGATTTGATCTAAACCTTAATTGGAATTACAATCATCAAACTTCTTGCTTGAATAGGACTTGGGAATTTGCCTAGCAAATTTCCTTAAAATCAAAATTGTTTTGATTACTATATGGTATAATTTCGGTTGAAGAACCGATGATCATCTCAAGTACAAAATAATCAATTTGGCATTATCCTTTCCCGAGGTGGATATGGTGTCTAGTCGGGGATCGCTGGTCAGCGGGTTGCAACGTATGTGGTCCGCCCCACTCCCGTCGGTACTGGCCATGACAGCGGGTAGGGCCGGGATAATGTCCGAGGGATTATGATGTATTTTTCTAATTATTAAAATTCGAATTAATACGTACTTTGAGAATAATATCATATATGTATATTCAAGCATAAAATTAAGTTTGATTGATTAAATTGGATTGATAATTAATTTAATATGATTAAGTTAATTATGTCCAATTAAGAATACTCTAATATGATTAGAGTTAATAATTCCCTTGGAAGAATTAATTATATGAATGTGATTCATAGTAATTAATTAAATTTGAATAAGAGGTGGAGGATCACATAAGTGACATCCATGGTCTCCCGTCAAGGCGAAGGGTTTCCGTCGCCCGGGATTGTATATAGGAGACGCCTGTACGAAGTGACAGCTCCTATATGCAAGCGCATCTGGATCAGACTCTTTGCTTCTCGAAAGAGTAAGGCCGTATGCGTAGTGACCCCAATATCGGATCCTCATATTATTGGGGCGATATTGGATTGCGCATAGCGAGTTCTATTCCTGTTGACGGTTGGTTCAATTAACGACGAGTCAACATCACCTTAGGGGTGGTGGGCCCGGGTGTTAAAGACCGAATTGGGAAATGCAAGTTGGACTTGCAAGGCGGAATGTGTTCCCGCTTCTCTTTATTGGAGTTGCAGTTTCTCATATTATTGGGATGTAACAAAGATAAAGAGGAGATCCCAGATCTTGTTGAGATATAATGGTAAGTATATCTCTTACATTGAAAGTGATTAAGGGAATGAACTTTCATTGTTGACATGGCAAGACAACTTTGATATAAAAACTCCTAAATCAAAGTATAATATGTGTATATATATAAATATATACCCTTATGCAAATTACTTATTTCAGATAATCCTTCATTAAACCCAGTCAATGTTATACTCATTAATAACCAGTAGAATATCATGGATTGGACCCTTGATCCAGATATTGTACTTGCGATTGGACACATAATGTATGTGGTTGCAATGTGCAAGATTCCTCATAATAATGAGAAGTGATGATTAAATAGACAATAGGACTAAAACCCTAGGGTTTGTATGTCTCTATAAGTCTTGATCTTATCGAATGTACTTTTGAAGTGACATGTCGATGATGATCGTAATTATCAAATTAATCCTTATAAAATCAATAAAGATATTCTGGCATATATATGTGCTCTTGACATTTAATCATGAATGACATGGTTCTCTACATCATGTAGAATGGTAGCTCTATTAGAGATAATGTATTCAAATTGTTTGAATACCTACCTGAACCGATGTTTCAAAGAGTTTAGATGGATGTAGATGATGAGTGTCATCATTCTACTGTCTATACTCTAGTCATTCATGAAGCTTCATAATATTCATTTTATATGAACTTAAATGAAGCTTGTATAAATGTTGAAATACTCTTATATTGAAATTTTTGATTTTAACATAAGAGATCCTTGGTCTTGAGCAAAGGTTGCTTATAGACAAAGGGAGCGCAGTGGAAGCATGGGTTGGACCCAAGTAAGAGGTATAGTCAAAGGGTTGATTGTACTTCTGCGACTTCCATATGACATCCAAAGAGTTGGATGAATGCCAATACTGCAATAAGTTGATGTGTTGATAGTATGACTATCAAGTTTGTCTAGAATCCTCAGAAAAGGACTCAGATGGAGCATCAGTATAATCTACATATAATCATTGATATTGACTTACTTATTTGATAAGATAAAGTCTAATAATTGTATCTCAAATTTTTCTAATGACACTTGCAATTGGTTGCATATGTATTAGAAATTTGATCTTAAGGTTTATTGGTCATCCATGTTGAAAATGATGCAAGTGTTGCAACAATTTCCATGAGATCAATAGACTTCATATTTTCAGTGGGAGCCCTTAGTCTTAGAGAATGTCTCTATGACCTAGATATTAGAATACACTCATTGTTTATTTCTAATTGTTGGATATAAACATGAATTCTGTAATAAATCTATCATAAAGAGTTATGATGGAAATATTTCAGATAGTAATCTAAAATCTAGTGGACTCTATTAAATTAGAAAATTATTGAATGGTTCATTAAGATTTCTAATACTGAAAATTAAAACTTTAAAAGATCAATAGGAGGATAAAGATCATTTGACAATGATCTGACATCAAATTTTAGACATATGTCTGTTGATGAAATCAATGGACTGGTAAGACATGAAACTTTAGATTGTCTAAAGATTCAAATCTCACATACTTGTGAATATTGTATTCAAAGTAAAATGTCCAATACACCCTTCCTTGGGAAAGGTGTAAGATTAAGGTATTCAAGATCTCATACATATTAATGTATGTGAATCATCTATATCAGAATAAACATTATGGATATGTGATATCTATTAGTGATTATTTGATATGAGATTTCTTTTCTTCACTTAGAAAACTTTGAAATGTTCAAAGATTTCACAATTTTGGTTTAGAACCAAAGTTTGAAGGAAGATAAAATGAATTTGATCTAACCAAGGTAGCATGTACCTATTAGATGAATTCAAGAAATACCTTATGGAGATATGAATATCATTTCTATCTCAATCCTCCTAATGAACCTTAACTCAAAGGAGTTGTAGGGAGATACAATTGATCATGTGTGACATGATTTAATCAATGATTAATCCTAGCATAATTATCTCTTAAGTTTCCAAGATATATATGTAGTAGAGACTGCATTATATACTTAATAAGGTTCCATGCAAGTAAGCTGGAATCTAGCACTAGAGAGTGCTACTTCATTAGGAAAATAAAGGATGGTATTGGATACCTTCTTTATGACCTTGAGATTCTTAAAAAATCTCATCTTTGAGAATATGATTCTTATAGGATGACTCTCTTGAGAATCAAGATGAAAATGAAGTAAAGGAACTCATTTAATCTTGAAAAGATAATGAGGCTCCTGAAATCGGAAACTAAAATAGATAATTAAAGATGAAACATTAATACCTCTTCAAATAATTTTGAGGATGGATTCCATGTGTCAGTTAAATCTGACGATGATCGGATTTCATGTGATGAAGCTCCTGAGGATCATGACATGGAAAGATGGATGTTAGCAATAAAAGTCTAATGTAGACTTCATATACAAGTGTCGTATATGGACCCTCGAGGATCCACCTATATGGGTAAGACCCATTAAGGTCTAAATGGATCTTCAATAGAAAGAGGGAACCTGATGAGAAGGTAGAGACCTTCAAAGCACGGTTCGTAGCCATGAGCTACACACCGAAGAGAAGACATCGCTTCCGATGAGACTTGCTCTCCAGTGGCCTTGCTTTAACCCATCAGAATATTGCTAACTATAGCTACACAACTTGACTATGACACATTCATGATGTAAGTCAAGATTGCATTCCTCTATGAATACCTCTCTGAGGATATTCATATGAAGAAGCTCCAGGGCTTCATGGTTGAGGAAAGCAAGGTGTGCTAGCTAAAGAACTCCATCTTTGGACTCCAATAAGTTTCTTGTAGTTGGAACATAAGATTTGATGAAATTATAAATGTTGTGATTTCAGATAAAATCTTGATGAACCATGCGAAGCTTAGTGGGAGTGCCATTGTGTTCATCATGCTAAATGTAGATATTATTCTAATCATTTGGAATGATATAAGAATAAATAATAAGTGTTTTATAATTTGGTTGTTCCATACCTTGAGATACGATCTCAAGAATACCTCTTAGATCTTAATTCTGAAGTCGTTCAGAAGCAAAGAGAAGAGGGTATTGGGACCGTCACATTAGTAATACACCTTGGACTTATTCCAATTTTGAAAAATTCCAAGAAAGGCTTCCTTCCCTTAAGATGTGGTAGTGACCTGTCTAAAGGGATAGCACCTCAAAGAGTTGAGGAAGTGAATGCTAGAACTGCTTGCACTTGTGCATCAGTTGTGAGAAGCTGAATGTATTCTAGATGTGTACAAGAACCAGATGTCTACCATGCAGTGGGAGTAGTAAACTGTTACTAATCCTACTATGGAGATAAAACACTTGATTGCAGTAATAACAATATCTTCAAAGATGATGAAACTTAGAGATAGTGATCTCAAAGTCTTATCTTCAAAGGTTTAAGACCTTGTAGATAGTGATCTATAAGGGTCTTGACTGTAGATACCTTAGGAGATAAAGATCTCCAGGAATGAAGGTATTATAATAAGGATTATGGGAATACTGGTTATGATAATTAATAAGAAGTAGTGTCAAGGACACTATAACCGATAAAATTGAGTATTGGTTGCATGAGATGCAACATTCGCATTGGATGCGAACACTGTTACTAGGAGATATGCAATTGCCGTAAAAGGACTTGGCGTAGTCTCTTGGGAACGGAGTGACTGATCAGCTTACCTAGCTATTTTCTAAATAGCCTATGATTGTCACATGAGTGTGGGTTTAAATGATTAGCCCATTAATGGCTCTTTGGGCTAGTGGGAGATTGTTGGACATGCGAGCCCACGGCGAGCCATTATGCAATAAATGTTATTGCAATTCACTCCTTAATCTGAAATAAAGAGTACATAATTTGCATAATAGGTCCCTTAGTGCAATTAGGGTTATGTACCATGGCCATCTTAATGATCATACAGCTGTTGATTCAATTATTGAATCATAGAGGCTGGTGCTTAGATGAATATCTAATGAGTTAGATTGAGGACTCATCAAGCACCGTCAAATGATTATTAAGAGATGATCTCCAGCCTGAGTAGGAGATGGCAATCCTATCTCATTTAGGTTGATATCTGACCGACCTCTTGATGCAGGTCCTCTGCATAGGAATAGAGATTCGGAGGTGTCAGATGAGTTAGGTCAAAGAGTTGACTTAACGAGATCGAGATAACCAAAGTCCTATATCATATGCTGTCATGATATAGGCACACATCCTCTGACCGGAGACAGATGTGTTACTATATGTCTGAGTATGTACATTTGGCAGACCAATAGGTTGATGGCCTAATCAAGGTCTATACACCGGCGCGCTGGTGTGCATATAAGGGCATATGAGTAATACGATCTCTCAAAGGGATCATACAGGTTCACTACTGAACCAGAAGACATGAGCTCACTCATGAGATATTGGGAAGAATCAAATTCCGTGCGCACGGTCGTCTCGCTTTGGAAGCTTGACTGAATTTGTTGGTTTGATATATACTTTTGGAAAGTATATGATCAAGACCTAGGTATGATAAATGTTTTTGGAAAGTATATGATCGATACCGACTCCCAATGATCGAATGAGAAACTTACTGATAAAACCCTGAAGTAGACAGTGTAAAGTTGATCTAATACTTCGGGTCTATTCTGAGTCTTCCAGTATGCAGGATGTACAGGTATTAGGAATACCTGAGGGTGATGTGATCATAAACGGTTGTATAACCATGACGCTTCCATTCCTAGGGAGTGATGAAACGGGTCTGGATTTTAGTGACTCCTCTCAGTAGAGAAGTAATCTGATCTTAGTCCAAATGTTGGACATTAATCTGAATGTGATTCAGATTCAATGAGAAGATTAGATTTGCGGCCTTGATTTAATCAAGCATCTATGGGAGGCCCGAGATCTGTATTTGAGATGTGATCTCAATATCCATGTCACTATACGTGGAACAATACAATCGCCCTGTCCTTATCTCCAAGTATTCGCGGAGAAAGCGCATTATCCTTGAAAGAGTTCATGGATAATTCTATTGTTGATATATGTATCCGAGCATTGAGAAAATGGATAATTAAATGTGATTTAATTATCATGAATAATATGAATTTGATTCATATTATAAGGAGAGTTATCTTAGATAATTAAATGTGATTTGATTATCAAAGATGTAAATAATATGAATGTGATTCATATTATTTGAGCACATGAGAATAAGTTATCCAATATAATTAAATGTGATTTAATTATTATGGATAAGAATAATGTGGATAGTAATATCCAATTATTCATAATATATTATAAATGTGATTTATAATGTATTAGAGAGAGTTAAATATAATTTATATTAGTAGATTAATTATTAATGTGTATTGGATACACATTGTCTAATTAATTGAAAATGTAAATTACTTTTTGTTTTGGGTTGTGAATATGATTCACAATATTCCAATATCAAGATTGCAATATTCCCAAATTTAATTGAGAATTATTTTGGTGAATAAAAAATCCCAACAAATAGTTGTTGGAAAATAAGTAGAGAGAAAATCAAGGAGATATGCAATCTCATGGGAATCCATGAGATTGCCCTCTAAAGGGGGAGGTTGATCTCCTTTGTATTTTCTCTCCTTATTTGATTGATTTAATTTGGTATTAATATTTATTTGATTTATCAAATATATTTTAATCAAAATTAAATCACAAGTTGTTGGCTTTTACCAACAACAACCTTGACCATTGGATTGTCATAAATCAATCTCAACCATTGATTTTATATGACACATGGATTGAGATCCATGGATCCCAAAACCCTATAAATAGAGAGGCATACCCATGCTCTCTCTTTACACATAATGCTTGAGAAGCATCTCTCTCTCTCTCTTTCTCTCTAGAGGTCAGCCCTCCCTCTCCCTCTCATGGCCGTCCACCATGGATGCCATGGAGAGGTTCTCCATCGCCGTGGCATCGTCGTTATGCTGCCCGTTCTTCTGCTCGTGGATCTCCGTCTCCTTCGGTGCGCCTCGCTCGTGAAGAAGACGATGGATCTCGTGTGTCGAGATCAGGAGATCCGCCGCTTGGATCATCAACTTGGATTGCGAGAAGCACGCGGTTCATCCCCGCGCTCGCAAGCGTCTCCTCCGTCGGATCGGACTTGAGACAGGAGGTCTCTTCGTTTAGAGACTTGATCGCAACCACGCTTCAAGAGGTAATCCTAATTACTTGTTTGTGGTTTAGACGAAACGATCCGAGAAGTGTTCTTGGATCATGTGGTTTCGTCATAAGAAATTTTTTTAAAATTCCGCTGCATCGAGCAACTAGTGCGACTAGTTGCTCCTCGTCGTATTCGATACGACGCTCACGCTTCCGTGATGCGCTTGAGGATCTAACCATATCCTTCAGATCAAAGGTGTTAAATCTGATTGTGACCTCCCATCAGAAACTCTACTGATAGAATGTGGACTTGGGCGGTTTGCGCTGAGTCGTGGGTTGAAATTTAATTTAGGAATCGGAACTCAGTTTGTTAAGTGAAGCTTGTGGGCATGTTAGGAACTTAGTTATAATGCATTGTACCCCACTGCATGCCTACGGAGGCACCCCAACCTTAAAGTATTCTTCTTGTTTTAGAGTCGTAGTGTGAGGTCCCAACCGGACCAAGACCACAGACTATCCACGAAGCTTGGATTATATAATTTTTATATTATGATACTACTCTCTTTATAATTTGAATTGTTTTCAACAAATATGTATATTTGGATTGGATCTATAAGTTAAGTCATTAGAAAATGTTTCGTATGGGATGGTTGTTCTTTTTGAGTTGTCGTTTTTAGTGGATGTTGGAAACATGGAAGTTGTTTATACCTTGTGGGTTTTCACACTTGTTTCTTGTACATTTTTATGTTACCTTTCTAGTGATTTTATATATGTATTGGGTACTTTTCTTATAAACCTATTTGCGTGAATTCGGTTGGTTTGGAGGAGCGGCAGTTGTAGCGATGGATAGCAACTGGTTGACTTTGTTGCATCTCTTCTTTTGTGGTATAGCAAGTTCATATCCTTATGTATTTTTGTACCTGTACTTACATTTTGAGACACATGATGGTGATGCATGCACATGGCTATAAGTTCACGATGATGTATCAATGTTTCTATACTTCTACGATATTGTATAAATTTTTTGTTGTCATGATAATACGAATAAAGGTGCAATGGAAAAAAATGCAGTTTTCCCTTCTTTACTTTTATCCTACAAGTTTTTTCATAACATGGTATTTCAAATGTGGAATCATATGTGTAGATGTGTATTGCTAAGTATGTGGATTGATGGGGTCGTCACAGGTTGGTATCATAGCAATGATACTCCAATACACTTCACAACTATGATTCTTATGTGGTATTCAAAATACGGATAGTGTAATGCTCTTGAGCCTACACAAGTCCCAAGAGACTGGTAGATTCAGTTCCATGTCCACATGTCTCTCAAAGATACAAGTATAAAAATATATACATTAATGTTATTGTTCTCGTGCAGGACATTGCCACCACGAGTCGATCCAGATGTGACACAATAATTGGCCTTGCTAGTTAAGGTCGTTCAGGGTATCTAACAGCACCAAGAGCAACTAGAGAAAAGGCTCCAGGACCAGTCTGACCCCTCCTATAGATCTTCAGGGGAGGAGTGTAGTGTACATCCTACGACGTCACTGGATGCAGAGCAAGATGAGGATCTTGATGCTTTGTAGAAGCATCATACTACTTATGCTACTTACTGGAGGTTTCATGTACCACAGTTCTTGGGCACTACTACACCAGTTGATGTGGAGTTGTGGATGGAGCATGTGTCCAAGGTGCTACGGATTATACTTGCTCCAGCAGATAGTTGGCTTACCTTTTCGGAATTTTCACTAGTTGGAAATGCTAAGAGATGGTGGAATTCCATCAAGGAGCACTTCACAGAGCCGATTACTTGGGATGTATTCGTGGACGAGTTCCATGAAGAGTTCTATCCAGATCATTGGGTTGAAGAACCGAGGAAAGAGTTTGCAGAGCTGAAACAGGGCTCTATGACAGTTTAGGAGTACTTGATCCGCTATACGGAGCTTACACGCCACTCTCCTGCTACCACAACATACCAACGGGAGAACTTGCAGAAGTTCATCCATGGCATGAGAGAGGAGGTATAAGACCATTTGTGTAGCTTGGATCTACCTCTATCAAAGAGGTGACAACGAAGGTGACAAGATGGGAGGCTACTCAGAAGCAACAACTTGTAGGAAAGAATCATTCCCATACAGAACAATACAAACAGAACAATGCATCGAGATTAACTCTGTCATAGCAAAAATCATCGCTTTCACCCATTTGCAGTAACACCGGTTGCCACTGGTCTCACTTCTTCTCACACCTTGGGACATACTTTGGCTAGTCATGGCGCATCATCATCTCGGCCTCCGGTATATGAACATAGCCACAAACCACGAGGAGGCAATATGGCCTCTGGAGGATTGCTCTCACCGCGAGTTTGTTTCCATTGTCGTCAGCCTGGACACTTCATAACACATTGTCCTCGATGTGCTAGTGGTTCAGGTACAGTAAAGTACGAGGTCCAATGGTCCAACATATACATAGTGATCTGATTTTCACCATAGGGACAAAGGTATGAATTATATATATACAATTTTATTTCATGTTTCGTTGACTTTAATATCACACTCTTGTTTTGTGTACAACACTTAGTACCCACACTAGGCAAGTTCTGCAAATATCAAATCCTCTTACTACATCAAAAGTCCAGGGGTTAGGAATTCATCATAAGACATGTAGTAGAGGATGTGCCAACACATATCAGAAGATAATTTATGCCTACGTTCTTTATATTGATTCAGTTGGATGATTTTACATCATTATATTTATAAACTCACTCGAGAAGCATACTACTCCCACAGTCGGATCTTTCCTTACATGCACATCCTCTATTGTTTGATTAAGACTTCATGATGGAAGTATATTCCACTAAGTAAAGTGCGTAGGCATAGGCACAATATCGAGAAGGCTACATGGGAATACACAGATCGATATTAGGGATGAGTTGCCTCATTTGCTTCTTGGTATAGAAGTTTGAAATCCTACTTCGTTCTCTTTCATATTTTTATGGGTTTCATCCGTTTCTTTGAAAATTTTATGGATCATGCGAGTACGAGTCTAGCAGGAACGCACCTCAAGTCTCGAGGACGAGACTTCCTTTGAGATTTTTATGATATGAAAACCTCGAAATCCAAGCATGGGCTTAATTTCAAATTCAACTGGATCTGATCTTAATTGCAAATTCTGTACTTATCTAGTGTCCAAAAAAATCATTTGAGAGTCCATCGCATAGTTCTCGTTGAGACCTTCCCAACGAGTCCAAGAATGTGAAAATCTGAGATCATGAGCTCGAGTTACGACTATTTTTGCGGATGTGGGTCCGCATCTTATTCGGATCCGGATTCGGATCCGAATCCGAAATTTCACCCATAAAC
>JAZKJV010009629.1:600000-867500 GCA_037367405.1 Ottelia alismoides | reverse complement strand
ACAAAAATGTCAAATATATATCAAAATGTAAATAATAAGTTGCAGAACAAAATACCTATTTTTGAATAATAAAATAATGCAATGTAGCGGTTCGAAACAACGGGGGAACACCGGGGTAATGGTGCAATATTACAATATTTAAATAAATATGAAAATGCAGCAAAAAGGATTAAAATGTAAATACCGAAAGTGTTGGGGATGTTTCTGCAAAATTACCAGAGGGTCACGTGCGTAGCACGTGACCTCTGGTTGGGGGATTCTTCACAAATAGAAGAAACAACTGGGGTTTTTCTGAATTTTCCCAGCGAAGTTCGGGTCTTCAGGGGGTTCCTTGCAAAACGTCCCCTCCCCTCACATGCATCAAACGTGGGGAGGGTCTCGGGCCTCACCGCCCGACGGAGCAGCGGAGGGGGAAGGCAGAGCCGGAAGCACCTCTAGATGGCCCCTAGCGGAGCAGCGTGCTCCTGTGGTCGGTGGAGGAGCGGCGAAGGCGGAGCAGTGACAGAAACTAGGCGTGACCAGCTGGGAGAAGGCGTTGTTGGCGGAGCTGCGACTGGTGAGGGGGGTGTTGGTGTGTTGTCGATGATGAAGTCGGGGGATTTGTTGGAGAAGCTTGCACGGAATGGATATTGAATAGCAGAGGAGTTGCGGAGTAGCTTTTTGATGAAGTCTCGTTGAAGAAGCGTCATCGGCTCGACGACGATGGCTGGAGAAGAGCAGCAGGGTCGGAGCGGCGCTGTGATGGCCACAGGGGAGGCCGGATCTCGCCGGATATGCGGGCAAGCAGGTCTTTTCACCACCGCGTACCTTTATCCTTAGTACAATCGGCGGATCAAGAACAAGAGGCGCAGCGACGATGGATTTATAGGGCTTCGAGGGTTGGCAGGAGATGGTACCAAATCGTAGATTGATTGGTTGCAGTCGATTGACGAGGATCTTGATTGAGGATCATGGGTCGAGGAAATCAGTGGAGGCGGCGACTGATGGCGAGATCCACGACCGAAGGGAATCGCGGCGGGCGGAGATTTCGCGTGTGGAGGCGGTGCATTTTGGGAAAGGAAGAGGGTTGAAGACGATGGGCCTCGGCCGTCCGATCGGCCGAGATCGGGCGGCCAGAAGGGCGCCACGTGGCGGCAGGAGGGAGTGTAGGCGGAGCACGTGCAGTGCACGTGCGTGGTCGGCATGTGCGCTGCACGTGCGATGGTTTTAATTTTTTATAAAAGGAATGAAAATAAAATCCAAAAATGGGTGACACGTGGCATCTCCAGGAGCTGCCACGTGTCAGCCCCACAAAAAATCAAAAAATAAATACTTTAGTAAATACATGAAAAATAGTAAATGACCTTGGATCGAACATGTTTCTTCGTGAAAATTGGTCTTCTCGATGATATCTACAACTTTCATGAATGAACCAAAACCAAAATCGATCATTTGCATAAATTGATATTTTTGGGGTATCCCATGTACATAGAATACCTTGATTTTTGGGTTTTATAATTTTTTTATTATTTTTACACCAGGTAAAAATCCGGAAAAAATATAATAAAATCAAAGATAAATATTTACACATTAATCTATTTTTGGTTTTTTATTGAGTAAGAAAAAGAAGAAAAAAAATAAAAGATGAAAAAGACCATTTTTACACAGACAGTTAAGGAAGACTCGGACTCAGTTAGTTTCTTTGATTTCATGCTTAGTTTGGATTTGAACTTTACGCATTTTAATAAAACTTTCATCAAAGATTTCAAATGAAAAAGAAATAAAATAGAATGGATTAATTATGTACATAAAATAATAAGTAAAAAACCTCTAAAATACAAAATGTACAAAAGAGGCCCAAAACCCAACTTTCACATATGAGCTCCGATTCACTTGAACTTGGTCTTGTTTTGATGGTAATTGAATGTACATTTGTTTAAAAGTGAGTAGGATCAAAACTGACACTGGATGGGGAAGATATGAAGGTTTTAGTCCAAAAATCCTAGAACTAGAGTTTGGGTTTTTGGTCCACTTATTTGGGTTAGTGAGTTTTTGTATTTTTCATTTATTCTTGTTAGTGATATGTACACAGTGGAGGTGGTTTTGGGTCAATTGAAGTTAGCTTGAATTAGTTAAAAATCAGGGAAGTTAGGATATTTATAGCTCAATTTGGCTGGGATTTTTGGCTTCTACATTGTGCGAAAATAAGTGATAAAATACAATTCTTATCAAAACATGCATGAATGTTAATTATGAAGAATAAATGCAGAAATGCTAATGATTTTTAGAGATTAGAGCTTAATTAATGACTTTTAGAGTTATGAATCTGAGACTCATCAATACTTAACATGCTTTTCATAATTAGATAGACTTAATGGTGATCATTGCCATGTCATTCTAGTAGTACATTTGCACTCATGTCTTAGGAGTTTAGATACTGGGCGGATCTACACGACTTTGTATCATGAGTTAGCTTAGTGACCATTATGAAGTTGTAAAAGTTATACAATAACTTAGTACTACATAATATGACAAAGAAAAAAACAAAATCGTGATACTATATAATAATAAAGAGAAGCAATCTTATAAGGAGAAGCATGCCTCCTTGGAAACTCGGATGGAGACTTGGACAATCGTAAATAACCTAATCGAGATATTAATGCTTCTTTATCTCACCGTGTGTTGTGTGCGCTGTTAAGTGTTCCTCTTGGCTTCTTAGTGATTTTTCCGCCTTGGTGCCGAGCGGCTTGGTGTTCCAGGTTGCGCGCATGTGTGCTTTGTGCTGCGTGTTTTGTTTTTGTGTTCTCCACCTAGCGATGAGGCCAACATGCTCTATGTGACTCCTCTTGGGAATGTGTGTTACTAACAGAGGGTGTGAGAGGTGACCCTAAACAACATTAAACTACAGTCTAAGCTCATCTTTCCTTACTGACGTGACTTCTAGATACATATAGGTGTTGGCCCCACATGTAAATACCCAGATACACCTTTGTGAGGAAAGAAACCGAGACTTTTTAAATAAAAAGATGTAAAACTATATTATTAGTAATGATTATCCATGATGAAAGGTGTTAAATCTGATTGTACCCTTCCATCAGAAACTCTACCGATGGAATGTGGACTTGGGCGGTTTGCGATGAGTCGTGGGTTGAAATTTAATTTGGGAATCGTAACTTCAATTGGTTAAGTGAAGCTTGTGGACGTGTTGGAAACTTAGTTAGGATACATTGTACCCCACCGCATGCCTACGTAGGCAAACCAACCCTAAAGCCTTATTCTTGCTTTAGAATTGTAGTGTGAGGTCCCACCCGGACCAAGACCATAGACTATCCACAAAGCTTGGATTATATATTTATTCTATTATGATACTACTCTCTTTATAACTAAAATTGTTTTTCAATACATATGCATATTTGGATTGGATTTATAAGTCAAGTCATTAGAAGTTATTTTGTGGGGGATGGTTGTTCTTTGTGAGTTGTCGTTTCTTAGTGGATGTTCACATTTGTTTCTTGTACACTTTTCTGTTACCTTTCTAGTG
The DNA here is from genome assembly GCA_037367405.1 of Ottelia alismoides. Classification (NCBI taxonomy): domain Eukaryota; kingdom Viridiplantae; phylum Streptophyta; class Magnoliopsida; order Alismatales; family Hydrocharitaceae; genus Ottelia; species Ottelia alismoides. Next base: position 863,980 of record JAZKJV010009629.1, on the reverse strand, counting down.
ATTTTATATCTGTATTGGGCGTTTACTTTTAAACCTATTTGCGTGAATTCGGCAGGTTTGCAGGAGCAGCAGGAGCAGCGATAGACGACAAGTGGTTGACTTTGTTGCAGCTCTTCTTTTGTGGTATAGTGAGTTCTTGTCCTTTCGTATTTGTATACATGTACTTACATTTTGAGAGACATGATGGTGATGTATGCACATGGCTGTAAGTGAATGGTGATGTATCTATGTTTCTATACTTCTATGGTATTGTATAAAAATTTTGTGGACATGATGCTATGAATGAAAATGGAATGGAAAAAATGCAGTTCTCCCTTCTTTACTTTTCTCCCGCAAGTTTTTTCGTAACATGGTATTTCAAATGTGAAATCGTATGTGTAGATGTGTATTGCTGAGTATATGGATCGTTAAGGCATCACAATTTGTCCATATGCAAACGAAATCAACTGATGCAACAGTTCGGAGATGTGAGTTTTGGGACGTTGAGCCGACTAAAAGAGGGCAGGGAAGGCCCAAGAAGTGTTGGAATGTGACTATACGAAGGGATCTTAGTTTTTTGAATCTAAGCATGAGATTGGTCTAAAATATATCTGAATGGATGCAAAGAATCCATGTAGTCCACCCTACTTAATGTGGAAAAAGGCTTTATTGTTATTGTTGTATATTAAATGATGTATTGTAGTTGTCGTAATAAGTGACATCGCTACAATTCCTAAGCACTGAATAAATAAATTTGAGTTGCCACAAAATCACAGTGAGGTATTGGTGTGTTGATTTGTGGTTAGGGATGCGAACGGATAAGGATATGTATTCATATCCCATCAGCTACTATATCTATTTATACAGATTTTGGCATCCGCATATGTATCCATATTTATTTTAAAATGGATACAGATACTCAAACATCCATATTCGTATATTAGTTTTCATATATAAATATAGATGTACATTAAATTCTAACCATGTGAAACATAGTTCTATACCTTCTATCACCATACTTTGTATAATTATTATGATGTGAATATATTTAGTATATTTATATCAAAGGGCTTATCCTGTGAGAGCTCAAGATTGTGAGAACGTGAAAGGACTGCCTCTGAACCATTAAATTTTGAGTGTGAACAACATCCCATCAACATCCCATCTCAACCACTCAAAGTCTAATGGTTTAGAGGCAATGCTCTCTGATGAATCCATGATTCTTACTCTTTATTCTTTTATTTTAGCTCCTCTTTTTGGCAAAAACTCTTGTAAATACATGTAAAAACAATAAATTAGATTTCTGCATGACATTGTTAATATTGCATAGTTAGCATTTATTTTGCAAAAATAAAAGAATAAAGAAAAAAGAGAAAGAATGATAAAGAATGATGTATTTAGAATTAATACAGAGTGACCCAAACTCCAATAGAAGGTCAAGACTTGACCTGATCGCAAAATAAAGTAAATAGAAAGAGATAGGGTCTACTATTAATTGTACATATCACATATACTTATACATATCATTTATTTATTTATATATAAAATCAAATTATTTTATTCTTTTATGCCCTTGTATATAGTTTTATAAAATTACAAATAAAAATTAGAAAAATAAAAGAAAAATAAAAAAAATCATCAAACCTTGGTATAAAATACATATGTACATATCACATCCACTATTTATTCTATACCCTTAAATATTTTTAAAAATAAAATAAAAATTATTTTATACTCTTAAAATTATATTGTAAATAAGTAAAATATAAAATAAAGGTATTTATGTTAAAATAATAAAATAAAAATACTTGTACATAATACATAGGTATAATGTACCTGTATATAATACTATATATTGTATATACATTACTTTATTTTTCATAAAAATAATTAAAAATCACAGAAAAAATAGTTTGAAAAATAATAAGCATTTTTCTTATTTTATTCCTTTTTTATTTTGGAATCATTTATTATTTTATTTATAATTCTTTTTATTTTCTCCCTATTTTATCTTCTAGCCTATTCTGTCCTTTTCGCCATCTGCTTCTGATTCGTCCACCTCTGCTTCTTGACCGAAGTCAACAAGTCTCCTACCTCCTTCCTTTCCGTCGAATGGGTTTCACACCATTTTCTCTCCATTTCTATGACCCGACCCGAACGATTCGGTCCTCAACCTTTCACTCCGATTGGACCCCTCGAATCCCTAATCTTCACCCGAACACTATCCTTAGGATCCGAGCCTTTGTTCGCATGCTCCCCTTTGATCCTTCTTGAACTTAGGCTGCTCTAAAATCTCTCGCACGACCTCCCTTTTGTCGTACCTTTGGCTGCTCCACCATTCTGCTACGCCAGCCTACCCTTTTCAGAGTGACAGTCGAGTGAGGGAGACGGTGTGGGTAGCATTTGGGACTGAGCGCCCTAGGTCTGGCGATGTTTCCATCTAGCTCCGCCCCAAGGAGCATCCAGCCTCTGGTCGCACCGCCATTTGAGGCCATCACTTCAGAGGACCTCGTTCTCCAACCTAGGCGTAAGCATCCATTCCCAGGTAATCTCTCTACCTACATCTCCTTCAAATCCTACACATTAGTCCCATTTCACATCCATCTCTGACCTTCATATCGTTTCATTCCCATCACTCCTCTCCTCGCACAACCCAAATGACTCACGTCCACTTCTACATCCAGCTCTATCCCTCGATCCAACCAACAGGTTGGAGTCGATCTTCATGTCGAATCCTTCGTATGTCATTGACCTAACCTATCCACCTCCCCTATTTACGATAAGTGTGTGCCTTCACACTCGCCGGAGTTCTATCTCCAAGCAAGCGCTTACCCTTGCAGGACCAACGCCCAAAGACCTCCGGTCAGGAGGATATTTCGTGCATGCGACCCTTCCTAAACACTCTAGCTCGTCACCCCTCTCCAGGACTCACTCCGAAGTCCTGGACCCTTCAGAGCACCTTCACAGCTGCGGACCGCCATCAACAACCTTTCGCCCATCGAAGAAGTGTTGGAAACGTAGGGCCAACGCGTACTCGCCGATCGAAGCTTGTCGGAGGCGAGTTCTTTGTCCGTTCCCCAAGACATCTTCCCATCTGTTGGATCCGACCCCCTCCCAGTTCTATTCTTCATCGTTCAAGATCAAGGGGATCGGGGTTGTTGGATCCATCTGAGGATCTTGCCGAAGTCATCCATCACCGAAGGGGTATCCCGAGATCCTCACTATCCATCTTAAGTGGAGCGACCCTGAACGTTAAATAACACATAATAAAGGGGGAAATTTCACTTAGGCCTCTTTCTATTTTCCATTTGCTTTCTAGTCGTGTAAATATTTGTAGTAGTTTATTTCGCTTTGGGTAATTTGCATATCGAACCTCGTAGTTTTTGGTATTTACAATTTAGTCCTTCTGAATATGAAGCACATGTTTGTTCACATGATTTATGGGTTATTTGCATTATATGTCTTGAACTTTCTTCTTCTTATTATATGAATACCACGTTTTCAGTATTTGCACTTATGCCCATGTGAGCCTGAATCACGTGAAGTGCACGTTTTTGCTGGACTATTTGCATGATTGGCCCTTTACTTTATTTACGTGTTATTGTTTGGTCCCTAGAACGTATTTTCTTCACATAAAAGTATATGTAAATTGTGCTTAAATACCTTTTGTATTTTTGACTTAATAAATATTGAATTAATTTGAAAAAATTACACAAAAATTGCCATAGGCTCATGTTAGTGCGTGGTTTTGACTATAATTTTATTGGATTGATTTATTTGCATTTTATATTTTTAAAAATTCAAAAACCCTAAAAAATATCCCTATTTGCATTATAAAAATTATGAAAATTCGAAAAATGTTTTTAAAATTCTATAAAAATTCATGTGTGTGTCTTTTTGTGTATTTTACTTCCAACATTAATTTTGTTTGAAAGTTCACTCTAAAAACCCGAAAAATTATAAAACAAGCAAAAACATTTAAAACTATATAAGTCAAAGTAAAATCCAAAAATTCCACTTTCAGTTCCTGTTTGTAGCCTTTTATTTTATCCTAAAATTGTTATCCAGGAGTATAGAGCATTTTAAATATTTTTAATTTACAATTTCATCCTGACTGTGCACTATTTTGAATTTTGAGCCTTATTTGTTTTTTATAAAACCACAAAAACATTTGAAAAATATAGAAAAGTTACCAAAAAGACTTTAGGACACAGAAAACAAAAAAATATTTTAACTCTAATTTTCTGACTATTTTTGGTTCTCTAGAAAAATCTAAAAACATTGTTGTGTGGAATTCTTTTATTTTTGTTGTTTTGTTTTCTTATTTAAAATTAAAAATAAAAAATTTTAAAAACCACTTAAAAAATGTTTTATTTCTTTGAAATTTGACTACTTCGTATTCTTTTAGCGCTCGTTGTGTTCGAGCCTGATGGCTATACCAGGTAAATAAAAATAGCGAACCACTTACTTTTCTTGATTGCTTGATTTTTCTGAGGGTTTTATTTTTCTCGTTGATTATGCCTGGTGATTCGGGTCATAATGACCCTTGTTTATTTGCATACTTAACCCGAGTCGATGGGTGTATCATTAGAATGGTGCCCTTGTCGGGGAGTGCGACTTAGTAGTCTTATTTCATTTTGCATATTTGTCTCATCTGTTTGCTATAATTATTTCTGACATCTTTTCTATTTTTCTTTTTGTGCGAAGAACCGTCCGAGGGACGATTCATCTTTCTGGTGGAGGAACTCGTACTTGAGGAGGAGCAGGAGAGCAAGAGGATTTAGTTATAGCATATAGATAGTATATTTTTGCAAAACATTTTTATTATTGTAATAATTGTAGACTTGGACACTTGCTTGGACACTTAGACTTCGGGGTCTGTTTCGCTGAGTATCGATGTACTCGGGATATCTCACCACGGCTTTTCATGTTTTGTTTTTATCGCATTTTATTTCTTTTTGATTCTCGAGATTTTAGCCCCTAGACTTGGGAATTTCTATTGATTGTGACGTAATTAGCTAAGACCCCACACCTAATTGCTTATTTGTTCCTACATATCGTAATTGAACTTAGCTAAAATAAAATCCAAAAAAGTTAACTTATTGGGATTAGAGACCACGTGCCGAGAGAGGTCGTATACAGCACTAGCAAGACCCATTGTGGTGAGCATCGATCGACATCAAAGACCTGACTCCGATCTCCCTTCCTGATAGTTAGCTATTTGTGCTTCGCAATTAATAGAAATTGCTCGTCTAAGGCTGATATTTTCGTGCATCATATATGTAGTTTATTTCTTGTCTTTACTTTTATGCGGGGATCACCCTGCATGTAGAGTGTTGGAGTCAAGTATGCATTTCTATCTCTGCATGCATCATTGTGTTTGATCACACATCAGCTTTTTCAACTTCCTTCTCATGTTTTATTGGACTCAAAATAACCAAGGAAATCAAAAAATTCGTTAGGAATTGTCTTATTTCAGAAAAATACCTAAAAAAATATAACCCAATCAAATTGGGGCTGTTAATGCAAACTTGATCCTAAAACTGACTTCACGTAAAAATTCTTATTTTAGAGAGAGTCACCCCCTCATTGGTTTATTTATCTACAGTGAGAGTGTGACCCGCACACTAGGCTAGAGCCATACCCGAACTCCTTTCAGACTACTGGTCTTGCATCTAGTTGTTTTCTAGTGAGGATTTCACTAGATAGTCGATAATCGTTCCAGGACTTCCTTAGCATATTGGGCAGATTAGATAGCCGGTAAACGGTCTGCACCCATACTAGCTGGGAAAAACTAGTTGCAAGATACGGGCTAGTATCCTGGGAGCATTAGGTTCCCAACAGCTCGCTTAATCGCACTGATAGATTGATTCTTCACCTTAATAAAATTGGACAAGATTAACGACCGATCTTTTACAGTCATCAGCTCGAGTGTCGATTAGGTGAAAAAGGGGTTTGACATCACATCTTGTTTGCATTCCATATCCAATCTTCATAAATCCCCTCATCACGATGATGGGAAGGAGGTCCCTTAGGTTGCCTTTGATAGCACCGCCTTCGAGCACTCCTCTCCATTCATCTAGGGCGGCTTCAGAGAGCCCAGACCCGATCTCCGATCCTGAGTTCACTACCACCCTGTTCTCCCTTGACCACCCTTCTTCCAGTCCTGAGGTGCCAGAGCAGAGACCAGTACAGTTATTTATTCACTTGACGGCACCTGAGTTGGGGTCTTTTGCCTTTACAGAGACCCAAGAGATGGCCACCAGTGACGGACGCCCCAATGAGTAGCCTCGGGGATCAGTGTATGTACTTGACCAGGCCGCCATCAACAACACACTCTTAGCCTCCTTGGAGACCATTGATGAATCCTCATTCATCACTCTTTATTCTTTTATTTTAGCTATAAATCTTTGCAAAACACCATGTATATACTTGTAAATACAATAAATTATCAAAATACATGCTTTGTATAAATACTTATAATTAGCATGTTTTTGTGCAAAAATAAAAGAATAGAGAAATAAAGAAAAAGAGGGAAATATTTAGAATAAATATTGAGTGACCTGAACCTAAGAGAGGACCCAATATGGGTCTGATTGCCAAATAAAATAAGTAGAGAGAGATAGGGCAACTCAACCTTGTAACACCCCCTCTTATGTATAAATTTTATTTTTTTAAAAAATAAAAATAAAAAATGTGTTTCCCATATTTTGTATATATTTATAAAAATAAAATAAAAATCAGAAAAATTAAATAAAAACAAAAAGAAATAATTTCTCTCTCTTCAGTGTACATATATCATGTATATAAGAATAAAAGACCTATTTATTTTACCCTTGTAAATAAATAATAAAAATAAAATAAAATTATTTTATATCCCAAAATTTATGTTGTAAATAAATAAAATATAAAATTGGGATAATTGTACAAAAATAAAATAAAAATAAAAATTGAAAATAGATAGGTATTTATACCTGTATATATTATAATATAATGTATATACATAATTTATTTTTCAAAAAATAAATAAAAATCATTAAAAAATACTTTGAAAATAAATAAACATTTTTCATTTTGAAAATATTTTGAAATAAAATCATTTACTATTTTTATTGAATTTACGAATAATTTCGAATTGGCAGATTCTCATTGGTCCACGGGGGATGTTGACCCCTGGTCAACTCCCCCTGGACCACCTCTCCACGGATCCACGTCGCCGACACGATTTCTCCATATTTTCCTGACGTGATCCGCCATCCATTCGCCCAAACCCCGGGCTACGATTGTTGACGCATGATCCATGACGCACGCCCGATCTTCTCTTTAGGGGTCCGTGCATCGAATTGCGCGCCCGACTCCCATCTTCCCGGATCCCTATCAGTATAAGACCTCACCTGGAGCCGCCATTTCCTTCATCTTTGGCCTCCGTCTTCGATTTTCAGGACCTCCACTCTCTTGCCTTGAGTGACAGCAAGTCCGAGGGGGTGTTGCAGCGAGGAAGGAGACGTTGTAGCCTCAGGTCCGACGACCTACGTCGTCGTGCTCCGCCACCGACGAGCTCGAGCCTCTAGAGGCGTCGCTCCATCGAGGCGAGGATCCCAGGAGGTATCTGACCTCCCCCATAGACGCTTCCGATCATCAGGTAGCCTCAATACCCTGTAGCCATCCGACCACCCATTTCGCCATCCGACCATCCCTACATCTTCATGAGACTCCTCTGAATCTTCTTCACCCATCTGATCATCTGGGTTCGCCCCGGAACCTGGACTTAGGTCCTCCTCCGCCACCACTCATCGGAGGACCACGCCCCGACTCCCCTGATCGCCCATTTCGCCCGATAACGGGTCGAGGCAGTTTGCCCTCGACCCCTCTTGCATCCTGTGCAGGTACCAAGGCTTAAGAGCCTCATCTGGAGGCTCGATTACTCAGGAATAGGACCCCCAGGTCCCCTTCATCGCCGGAGCTCCACCGACGCTCCCGGCCTTGTTGGAGACCCCCATCAGCTGCGGATTGCTTCCAACTCCGATACCCCCATCTTAGCAGCCTCGGAGGACCTCCCTAGCGCGCTCAGTGGCCGGGCGAAGTTCGTCGGCGTTTAGTTCATCGAGGGCCCTCCATCGCCGTTCGATCAGCCCCTCGCTCCAGTTCAGATCTCGACCATCCGTTCGTGAGGGACTTTTGACCGTTATATCCATCTGAGGATCAGATCCGAGCCGCAGATCACCGAAGGGGCATCTGTGAATCACAGCCGTCCGATCATATGTGGATCCGCCTTGCAGCTGTCGGATCTTAATAAATGGGTAAATATCACATAGGCCCCGCTTTCTTTAGCATTTATAGTTTAGTCCTGTAAATACGTGTCATAGTTGTTTTTATTTTAAAATAATTGCACTCTGGACCCTAATGTTGTGAGATATTACACTTTAGTCCTCCCAGTTGTGATGCACGTGCTTCGTCGTGTGATTTTTTGGGGCTTTTTGCATGTAATGGGATGGGCTTTATGGATGTTATGAAATGAACTTTAAGTTTTAATATTTGCATATATGCCCATGTACGTGGTTGATTAGAGCATGTGTTGAATTTGATGTTCTTTTTACACTAAACCCCCTATACTTTTTTCACGTGTTTCATTTTAGCCCCTGAAACTTGTTTTTCTTGCGATTAGGTCATGTGTGATGTGCCTTGTTTATTCGGTGAATAAAATACCATATTAACTCCAAATTTAGTGAAATTTGGATAGGTGGTCCCTACCACTATGTTAAAATTTCACTAATTTTTTGGGACATTTTTATTGTTATTTTCTATTTTAAAAAATTCAAAAACCTCTCTTTTTGCTACTGTTTGAATTATAAAATCAATTAATAAAAACTCTCCAAAAATTCTAAAAAATTAGTGTCTGCTTGTTTTCTATTTTCCTTGCTTCTATCCAATTTTCACTTGATTTGGACTTATAAAACCCTTAAAAATTGAAAAACTCTAAAAATCTTATAAAAATCATTAAAAATTCTAAAAAATTTGAAAAATGCAATTTCTTTTTCTGTAATTTAGTTTTTATTTGTAGTTTGATAAAAAATTATCTCCAGATTTTTATATGATATTTATCCATTGTTAAATAGCCTTTCAAATCAGGCTGCACAATAACCTCCTATTTTTGCCTTATTTCATTTTTATAAAATTAACAAAAAATATAAAAATCTGAGAAAATTAAAAAAATTACTTAAAAAATTATAAAACCGAAAAAAAATTATTTGAATTTTTTGACATTTTTTATGGCATTAAATAATTTGTTGAGTGTGCTCTTTTTGGCTTCTTTCTATATTTTCCTTATAATTAAAAATACAAAAAAAATAAAAACCATAAAATCCACCAAACAAATATTTTCTTTATTTTATTTGATTTTCTGACTACTTCGTAGGCCTTTTTGGCCAACACGTGCTCCTTGTGTTCGACCCTGGATGCTATACTAGGTTAAATAAATAGCGAGACAACTATTCGGTTTTTGACTGATTTCTCTTATTTTGGTGGTCTATTTTTCTTGTTGACTGAGCCTTGCTATTCGAGTCGCAACGACTCTGATTATTTACACCTTACCCCGATAGTGAGATCATATTTCGGTCTTCAGAATGGCACCGTTGCCTGGGAGCACGGCATAGTAGTCGTTTTGTTCTTCGGTTTTCGTTCGTGGCTTTTTCCGTGGCCTTTTGTTTTCTTTCACGGCTTTTCGCAGCTTTCTCGTCTTCTTTTATTTTATTTTCTTTTATTTTGTTTTTGTGTGTTTTTATTTTATTTGTTTTTATTTCCATTTTTGCATATATTTGCTTTTATTTATTTTCATTTGCATTATTATAATAACTGTGGTCTGACATCTTTTGTTTGACTTTCTTGTGAGGGCCCGAGGACCGAGGCGGCTTTCTTCAGAACGCCGAAGCAACCGCGGGAGTCGGAGGCGGCTCTTTTCTACATAGAACCGTAGGAGAGCGCGAGGGAGTCGAGCAGGAGAGAGGAGAGGATAGTTTAGTGTAGCTTACTTTATTTTCAATCAGACTTATTATTATTGTAATAATACAGGGACCAGGACTCTCAGACTTGTGGATTGCTGGGGTCTGTTTCGCCGAGCACCGGTGTGCTCGGGGGACCCCATCGCGGTTTTGTTTTAGTCGTTTTCTTTTCTTTAATTTCACGTGGATTTCTGTGCTTGAGCCCCTAGACTTAGGTTTTTATTTGACTGAGCCAGGTAGCACTAGGTCCAAAGCCCCTAATATAATATCTATAGAACACGCTTGGACTTTGACAAATAAACCAGTGCTTCACGATAATAGGAGCTTCTGTTTAGGACGGTTCTCGCCTTTGCATCCATATAGATTAGTTTAAATTTATGCACGGATCATAATTGCATGTAGACTGCTGAAGCAAGGTACGCCTTCTATCTCATGCATGCATCATTGATTTCATCGTGCATCGGCTTTTCCGTCTTCCTCCCCTCAGTCTTTCTGGACTTAGGAATAAAAAGGAAATCGGAAAATTTGTTAGACGACTGTTTGATTTTTCAAAAAATACCTAAAAACAAAAACAATAAAATCGATACTATTAATCAAACTTGACCTTAAAAGACACGGACTTAATAACTTGTCTTGGGAGAGCAATCCCCTCATTGCTTGGTTTGGATGAGCGAAAGAGTGACTCGTACCCTAGGTTAGAGCCACATCTGACCCCTCTTCAGACTACTGATTTTATGCTAATCGTTCTCCACTGAGGATCGCTCCAGTTTCCGGTAAAGCGGACCGCGATATCCTTAACAGAGCGAGCTGATCGTGTAGCCGGGAAATGGTCCGCAGCTTGTACTGGCTGGGAAAGATCTAGTTTGGGATCGAGACAGTCTCCTGGGGGCGTTGGAGTCCTATCAGGTCACGTAATCGCTCTGAAAGACTGTTTGATTCATCTAATAAAATCGACAAGATAAAAGACCGAACTTTCACGGTCATCAGCTCTGTATGCGTTGGTGAATCAGGGGTATTGTTTGACCGATCTTGTTTGATTGCCAGATCCCATCCGCCTTCTCCTTATCTATCTTCTCCTTCAGTCATCTATCTTTCTCCCTCCCACCCTCCCTTCAGTCTTCTTGTACTTCTTCTTCCCCACCCCTGGATAATGGATTCCCCTCCTTTCTTGCCGACTCTTGCGACTTCTTCTTTCCATCATTCCAATCCACCTTCGAGGGAAGTCAAAACTCCGACCGACCCTCTGTTCCCTCCCTCCCATCCCATTCATTCTTCGGGGCATGCTACGCTACACGTCCATGGAGATCAGATGGAGCAGATGCGAGACCCGAACGATTTCACTATTGGGATGAGGGTGCACTCCTTATATGATCATAGAGAGCAGACGCGACTATCAGATGCCTACTATGCCAGCATGATGGATGAGCAGATAGGACAGGGAGCTCAGTCAGCTTCTACTTTCAGACCATTCATTCTGGATTTGGAGTTTATTCAGAGACTGCCGACATTCTCAGGAGAGGTGCACGAGGAGCCTATCTTCATCTGGCCGAGTTCGAGGAGTTCTGTGATAGCCATACATATTCAGATATCACTGCAGAGGAGCTGATGCTGAAGACCTTCCCATTTTCCCTTCATGACAGAGCCATGAAATGTCATAGATGTTTGGGAAGGAGATTTGCTACGTGGGAAGAGCTACGCTTTGAGTTTCTATAGAGATTTTATCCCCATGCATAGAACAGATATGATGCGGTCTTTGATCATGGATTATTCAGTAGACCCCCAGGAGCCAGTGCATGATGCATGGCTGAGGTTTCTTGACCTTTTGAAGATATTTCCCGATCACGGACTTTCACCGACAGACCTCATCGAGATCTCCATGAGGAGGATGACCGCTGATCAGATAGCACTGGTCGTGACCTCATGTGGAGATTCACACCGCAGTTCCGATATTGAGTTACTTGATGCCATCTTGAGATCGCTTCCACAGAGACCATCTTCACGAGATGCCGTATTCGGAACATCACATGAGGATGTTGTAGTACCAGTGGGGTGTGCCGCACTACATGAGTATACAAATTCTACACACCCGATCAAGGACATGGATTCTGATACAACACAGATGATTGAGGAGATGACTGCCACAGTGGAGCTTCTGACCCAGAGTCTGGTTGAGTTTCCATTGGTCTTCCAGCTGGAGTTCGAGTCAAACTCGGATTTTTCAGTTGACGAGTCTTGGATATCATATCTTCTGATATTCCAGGAGATGGAGGAGCCCCCGCTACTACAGCCATCGATCCAGGCATTTTAGACTCCAGTCTCGGATGACTCAGCTTCTATTCTGCAGAGATACTTCTCAGATTCAGACAGATACCAGGACTCAACCCAACAGCCACAGCTCGATGCGGGATGCCACTTCGAGATGCCAGACATAGAGAGTCCCATATTCGAGCCTTCTCTCCTCCATTTTGATGAGACATGTACATTTTTTGAGGACCAGATGATAGCCAGCATTGCCACAGAACGAGGATCAGTTGCAGCCACATTGCCAGCCTCCGTGGTGTTGACCAGTACCTTCTCCTGCTTCCAGATTGACCAGAGACAGACTTCAGACGATGATGCATTCCGGTGCACAGAGTGGGTGCTTGATGATGAATCCACATTTCATCATCTTTATTATATCATTTTGGCATCAAAAACCCTAGCAAATGCCTGTAAATAGCATTAATATCATCATCTTAGCATTCATGCATGTGCATCTACATAGTGTATAAAATGTTGTAATTAAAGCCAAAATTATAGAATAAATAAAGAAAAGAAATTGAATAAAAATATTTTATGACCCAAAACCCTTAGACCTAGGCATCTCGATGAATAGGTCGACCAGGAATAAAGTAGGGGGAGATAAGGTCAAAAATGCAGTATAAATACCTATACTTTCTATTCATTCTTTATTCATTTTGGGACCTATTTTTGGTTCCACTTTTTATACATCAAATAAAGAAACTTTGTACATGAAAGTTGTAGATAATTTTATAAAGAAAAATACAAAATTGATTTCACAGAAAAATAATGTAAAGATAAAAAGTTATGGTCTGAATAAGAATCCATAATCCCATCTTCCCAGACCCGTATCTCACAACTGACAACACGAAATGCAGCATACTCACCTTTAATTGTATATAGAAGAAAATAAGCTATTTAATGGCGGTGGTTTCGCATTTGGCGGAGCTACGGTTCGAAAGTTGAGTTTTGGACCCACATTGTATACTTGTACTGAATAAAATATTCAATTTATTCTTTATTCATTATTTTTGTATTTTTATATTTTTATAATCTTATAAATATTACTTATAATAAATATGTATATTAAAATAAGAATAAAAGTACAAAGAAAACTCAAAATAAAAATCAACAAATATAAGATCATACAGGTATAATACCTGTACTCATACCTATGTAACATACTCTTATAATTTATTAAATACACAAAATAAATCAGAAAAATAAAATAAAAATATATTTGTGTATATAAAAATATTTTATAATTTTATAAAATAACTAATGAAAATAATAAAAATAAAATACGCAAAATAAAAATAAAATACTAAAATACATAGGTAATATACCTATATAGGGCTAAAAAGTAAACTTGTAAAAATGTACCTCATAAAATAAATTAAAAATCATAATAAAATACTACATAAAATAACGAATATTTCTTATTTTATAATCATAAATTAATAATGCCATTTACTATTTTTAAATTAATTAATAAAACATTTTTTAGGGTTTTTCCTGGTTGGTGCACGTGGACCAACCAGGAGGTCAGAACTGTTGACCAAGGTCAACAGACTGACCTACCCTCCCTGTAGATCTGCTACCTCGTTTTTCGTCCGCCTTTGCGGATTTATCGAGGCAATGTCTTTCATCCTTTCGCGAAATTTCCTTCTGCAAAATCGTTCCCCTACTATTCATCTTGCTCGCCCAAGGTTCTTCTTGGGCTGAGGACTACTGCATCGTGCCAGAGACCTCGATCAAGGAACCTCCTCGTCAACCCTTCAAAAACACCCCCTTGACTTCATTCAAAAATTTGAACCGCAAATCCATCCAAACATCCCCCCTTGACCTCGCTAGTACTCCCCAGAGGTGACAGCTCCGTGGAGCTCTCGTCAGGGCGGTGGATCAGCCACGTTTGGGCGAGTTCCAATCAACCTCCGGCCAAGCCGTCGAGGTAACTCTCCCTCTCCCTTTCTGGGCTCGAGGCAGTGGTATACCCTTAGTTTTTCATCGTCATTTCATTCCTTGCATTCCCTGCTTCATTTTCCCCCGTTTATCCATTTCATCCGCGCATCGATTCGCTCAATCGACAGTCGCCGGAGGCATCTCCGGCCACCGCTGTTCTCCGCGCCAACCACCTCCGCATACCACCATTTCTTGCGCCACGTGATCGGGGTATTTTGCCCCCGATCATATCACACATCTTCTGTGCAGGTTCTTGGACATTCTAACGCGTCTGGGGTATTTTTGGGTCTTCGCCGGAGCACCTGGAGCTTCGCAACTTCCTCCTCGCCGTGGAAGAGCTCCGTCGTTCTTCGCATCACTCCGCTGCTTCCAGACAACAGAGGAACCCTGCATTGATCGCCTGGACCCACTTTGAAGCCCGTTGACCGCCGGAGCGAGGAGCCTTAGACGGAGAAAGGTCGCCACGGCGGTCCTTCTTCCTTGTTCTTCCAGCGTGCCTCTGCGCCGTCCGATCGATGCCCGCTCCTCCAGGCGTCCACCTACCGTCCGATTGAAGCCTCCAGTTGCCGTAGATCTCCGTGCGGAGATCTAATCCTAGGCGTCGGATCTGAAGGGGTATCGCGGCCTCCCTCGTCGACACGTGGCTTAAGTGCCACCCTCTCAGCCGTGCGATCCACCCCTTGATTGGGTAATTTTGCCTTATACCCTGTCAAGTTTTGTATTTCGTAAAAAATATTTAAACTTTCGTCTGCCTTATTAAAAGTTTTGTAATAATTGCTAAAAGACCCCCGTAGTTTTCGATATTGCATTTTGGTCCTCCCCCTGGTGCACGTGCCTGTAGCGTGCGTCTGGGATTTTTGCAAAAGGGACCCCAGGGTTTGGTGTCATTTGAGTTTAATCCCTAAACATTGATGAGAAGTTATAATATTTCTTGAACTTTTGCAATTTAGCCCCTCAGTTTTTGCATATTTATGTTTATACCCCCGCCAGGTCGTGTGCGAGTCACGTGAGCCTGGTGATTTTTACAAAGAAGCCCTCGCGGCTTTGGGTATTGGCTATTGGTCCAAAATATATTTTACTCAGTGGAAAGTTTTGGTGCAAATTGCATGGTCAGTCCTGAACTTTTGAATATTTGGGTATATGCCCCTGCTAGGCCTTGAAATTTTTGTATACTTGTAATATTTATTTGAAGCATCATCTAAATTCCAAAAATTCTCAAAAATTAGGATTAAGCTCCTGTATGTTTATATTATGACGCCCTATTTTTAGTTTTTGATTTTGTTTTGTTTCTATATTTATTAAAAATCAAAAACATGCTTTTTATTCACTGTCTAGATTAGAAAATACCAAAAAAATATTAAAACACCTCGAAAAATTCCAAATAAATTCCCTAGTGTCTATTTTTAACCTATTTTAGTGTCAATCCAAAAATCACTAAAAATTTTAAAAGAAAAACATTACAAATTTAAAAACACTCAAAAACTTCAAAAAAATATATAAATCAAAGAAGACTCCAAAAATCACAAACTTAGTTCCTGTTTGTTCTATATTTCGTTATCTTTATTTGAAAAATAGTGTGTACAAATTTTGTGGCTATTTGCTATTTTTAGTTCCAGTTTTATATCCAGCCAGTAGCTTGCCCACTGTTTTGCTTTATTTCAGTGTTTAAAAATATCAAAAACACTTTGAAAATACCCAAAAATCACAAAAACAGTAAAAAATCTCAAAAATATCAAAAACATTTTATTTCTGATTTTTTGGTTATTTTTGCATATTTTTATAAATACTTTATATTGTCTTTTATTACATTGCTTTTAAATTCCAATATTAAAAAAAGGTTATAAAATATAAAATTTTAAAAATCAGAAAATTAAAAATAAAAATACAAAATTAAAAATTAACAAAAAAATAATCAAAAATTTAAAACCCACAAAAATTGCTTTGTTTGCTTGCTTAGTGTAGACACCACACATTCACACACACACATGTGCACATTTATTTGAATTACCCTGTTTGCTCCCTGTGTTCGAACTCTCTGCATACTTGCCCTTTACACCATTTGTGCAGAGTTAAAAATAAATTTTAACTCCACATTATTTCTAATTTATTGATATTTAGTGTGGGTTAATTGTTGATTTTAGTCCAGATTTATCGTGAGTCGTCACAGCGACAGGTGTCTCTGCCTTGTGTGAGATACCAATTTTAGACTCCGTGAATTTCGGCTAAATCACTTGACAGCAGCGCAGATGCCCTTATAGATTCTGATCTTCTCCTCACTGACGATCTTGCATTTCTCCTCAAGGGTTATCTGCGGGAGAATGCCCCTCATGATGTGTACTCGGTTTCACCTTCTGAGTGTGTATCCGATCTGGCGGATCACGAAACCGAGTCTTCCGATCCTTCTGATTCTGAGTTATCTCACCTCGATGACCCTCACGAGGATAAGTCGATCTTTGAGATATTCGATGATCTTTCTGATTTTTCTCAATTATGTGCATCAGATATAATTTTTCATAGAGAGTCTCCTGATCTTGACTTTCCACACCTTTTTGGGATGCTGATTGACGTGGAGGATTCCATGACTGATACATCCTTCTCCATGTTTGATTTCTTCGGCTCTACACTTCCACTCCAGTCTGATCCTGAGCCGGTGATATCTTTTGTGCTACCGGATCCTGATCATATCTTCCCATATCACTACCCGATAGCAGACACCCGCCTGATCGCTTATTTGGGTGTCTGTATTTGCATTGTTAATTTCGTCATTGTTCTCATACCGAGACTGCGATGACAGTACAACATTCGCCTTATAGATGCCGTCCTGAACCTTGACACAGCGTTATCCTAGCCTTTGCGCCCAGCTAGGGGCGTAAAATCTAGCGCTTGTTGAGAGGCACCTCAACATTGTCCACTTTTGTATATATGTGTTTTGTCATGATTTGTTCGTTGTTTCTTCCGTTTTGTTTTCACCCCAAGTCTCGTATAGGATTATCTTTGCTATACTTAGGATATACCTCATCCTAAGTATAGGGGGGGTGGAAACACCGAGTTGATCCTTTTGTTCTGTTTCATTACTCATGTCGTTGCCTATACTTAAGGATTCTTCACCTTAAGTATAGGGGGAGTGATGCCCCTTCACCTTGTATATATTTGTCTTCTTCGTCTCTTTTCTACCTCTATTTTGCTGCCTATACTTAGGGATATTTTACCCTAAGTATAGGGGAGGTAGACCCTGTACATTCTCCACTCGGATTTTCCTTTGTATACAGCCCGCTATACTTAGGATTACTTGATCCTAAGTATAGGGGGAAACCCGAGATATTCTCTTTCATTTCTACTCTTTCATTCATCTTTATATATAGCCTTTCTTTTCACTTCCCTATACTAAGCACGAGTTATGTCTTCTTCATCGCTCTTGATTCACTCTGAGGACATCGTTCGAGCTAAGTATAGGGGAGTGTCGTATATATTTCATATATACTTTAGCCATAACTCGTACTTTGTGTGGGTGTGTTAATAAATAAAAATGGCTAAAACCCCTTAAAAACCATAAAAAAATCTTGTAAATAAAATTCTTTTCTGCACATGCATTGCTATGTGCAAAATTATTTTTGTAAAAATGTTTGTAAAAATCTTGTGCATAAATAGTGTGTAAATATTTTCCTATCAAAATTATGTATATAGTACAATTTTTTTGTAAAATGTTTGAAAAACAAAAGTTCACAAAAACCTTGTGTAAATTTGTGTAAATTTGTGTAAATATTTTGCAAAACTTGCATTCATGCATACATCCATGTTTTCAAAACATTTTTCAGAAATTTTGCACATTTGTAAAAATTTGTAAAAATTGCATCTTTGTAAATATTTGTATAGTTTTTACTGAATATAGTTGACATTTAAACTATCCTGGAATTAAATTGAAAAATGGAGCTTGGTTAAGATCTTAATCCACCTAATTCTAAGAGGAATCTTATAGGGCTTAGGGTTGAGACTTTTCAGGTCCATAGTGACTTAATTCTTTGAGTACACTAGGCTATGATCATATGTCATCTCGATGAGCCTAAGTAGAGCACTTAACAACACACGCATGACTCTCACAGACAATGGCTTTACTTGGACCAGCACTTTACACTGAGCTCTCTACGGATGAGGTGGTGAGGAGGCAGTCTTCTTTGACTTGGGGTAGCATATGAGGTTAGTACTTCTAGGCGGAACCTCTCTTCTTCTTATAGTGAAGGAAGTGCGTCTCAACTTGGTCTGGTTGACGTGAGATCTAACGACAGGAGTTGTGGGTTGCAAAAATGCTTCAAAAGAGGGATAGTCTACTGGCTCAAGAGGAAAAACTCCTTATGTATATATGCTGCACTTTGTAGATATGTTGTAAATATACACATCAAAAAATGCAAAAAGAAAAGAATAACTCCAAAAAAGTGGTGGGTCTGAGAGAAAATGATAATCCCATCGGAGTGTATATAGTGCAATAAAGCAAAGCTTATGGTATCCATGTTCCATCTTATGAAGCTTGCAGCAGGGAGACTTAGCTGCACTGGTTGGGCTCCCTAGGATACATGGCTACACTGACCATGGTCCATTCTCTTCTTTCCCCTCTTCTTGAGCCGGTTGTACTTGAACTTAGAAGGGAATACCCTGCTCCTCGAGGAAAGAGTGGCCAAACTAGGGTATTAGAGTTACCTTGTTGGGGAGGTTTGCCATTTTGTTACTTCTGAGGTGGAGAGCTATACGTCACTTACACAGTACAAGAAAAGATTCATGGTCTTCAGGGTTTGTGTATGTAGACTTGTTCTGATCTGGATTGTTGAGTAGTCTTGACTATAGATTAGTGGAACTTAGAGGCTGTTAAGTTTTAAACCTAAGTCTAAATAAGGTTCCGACATATTAATAATCCAAAGATCTGACTGAGCTCCATACTTCAATTTAATGAAGGCAAGTTTAATAATTAGCATTTATTCATCTTTCCCCTCTTTTTCTTTTTCTTTTCTTCTTCACTTCTTTTTCAAATAATTTTTTGCTAAGGGACTAGCAAAAGTAAAGTATAGGGGGTGATGAATACTCATTCATCACTCTTTATTCTTTTATTTTAGCTATAAATCTTTGCAAAACACCATGTATATGCTTGTAAATACAATAAATTATCAAAATACATGCTTTGTGTAAATACTTATAATTAGCATGTTTTTGTGCAAAAATAAATTAACAAAGAAATAAAGATAAAGAGGGAAATATTTAGAATAAATATTGAGTGACCTGAACACAAGAGAGGACCCAATATGGGTCTAATCGCCAAATAAAATAAGTAGAGAGAGATAGGGCAACTCAACCTTGTATAAAACCTCACTCTTATGTATAGATTTTATTTTCTTAAAAATAAAAATAAAAATGTGTTTCCCATATTTTGTATATATTTATAAAAATAAAATAAAAATCAGAAAATTAAATAAAAATAAAAACAAATAATTTCTCTCTCTCTTTAGTGTACATATATCATGTATATATGAATAAAAGATCTATTTATTTTACCCTTGTAAATAAATAATAAAAATAAAATAAAATTATTTTATATCCCAAAATTTATATTGTAAATAAATAAAATATTAAATAGGGATAATTATACAAAAATAAAATAAAAAAATAAAAATTGAAAATAAATAAGTATTTATACCTGTATATAATATAATGTATATACATAATTTATTTTTCAAAAAAATAAATAAAAATCACTAAAAAATACTTTGAAAATAAATAAACATTTTTCATTTTGAAAATATTTCGACATATAATCATTTACTATTTTTTATTGAATTTACAAATAATTTCGATGTGGCAGATTCTCATTGGTCCACGGGGGATGTTGACCCCCGGTCAACTCCCCCCCAGGACCACCTCTCCGCGGATCCATGTCGCCACCCGATTTCTCCATATTTTCCTGACGTGATCCGCCATCCATTCGCCCCATCCCCGGGCTCCGATTGTTGACGCATGATCCATGACGCATGCCCGATCTTCTCTCTAGGGGTCCGTGCATCGAATTGTGCGCCCGAATCCCATCTTCCCAGACCCCTATCAGTGTAAGACCTCGCTTGGAGCCGTAATTTCCTTCATCTTTGGCCTCCATCTTTGATTCCCATGACCTCCACTCTCTTGCCTTGAGTGACAGCAAGCCCGAGGGGGTGTTGCAGCGGGGAAGGAGACATTGTAGCCTCAGGTCCGGCGACCTACGTCGTCGTGCTCTGCCACCGGCGAGCTCGAAACCTCTGGAGGCGTCGCTCCATTGAGGCGAGGATCCCAGGAGATAGCTGACCTCCCCCACAGAGGCTTCTGATCATCAGGTAGCCTCAATACCCAGTAGCCCAATTTGATTGTCGACTCTTAGGTTTGAGGCAGCCGGCCTTCGCTGGCCGATTCTCGACCATCCGACCACCCATTTCGCCATCCAACCATCCCCACATCTTCATGAGACTCCTCCGCATCTTCTTCACCCATCCGATCATCCGGCCCCCCCGGAACCTGGACTAAGGTCCTCCTCCACCGCTGCTTGTCGGAGGACCATGCCCCGACTCCCTCGATCGCCCATTTCGCCCGATAACGGGTCAAGGCAGTTTGCCCACGACCCCTTTTGCGTCCTGTGCAGGTACCAAGGCTTAAGGGCCTCATCTGGAGGCTCGATTACTCAGGAACAGGGCCCCCAGGTCCCCTTCGTCGTCGGAGCTCCACTGACGCTCCCGGCCTCGTTGAAGAACCCCATTAGCTGCGGATTGCTTCCAGCTCCATTTCCCCATCTCAGCAGCCTCGGAGGGCCTCCCTATCATGCTCAGTGGTCGGGCGAAGTTCGCCAGCGTTTAGTTTATCGAGGACCCTCCATCGCCGTTCGATCAGCCCCTCGCTCCAGTTCAGATTTCGACTATCCGTTTGCGAGGGACTTTTGACCGTTAGATCCATCTGAGGATCAGATCCGAGCCGCATATCGCCGAAGGGGCATCCGTGAATCACAACCGTCCGATCATATATGGAGCCGCCATGCAGCTGTCAGATTTTAATGAAGGGAAAAATATCATTTAGGCCCCCTTTTTCTTTAGCATTTATAGTTTAGTCCTGTAAATACGTGTTGTAGTTGTTTTTATTTTAGAATAATTGCACTCTGGACCCTAATGTTTTGAGATATTACACTTTAGTCCTCCCAGTTGTGGTGCATGTGCTTCGTCCCGTGATCTTTTGGGGCTTTTTGCATGTATTGGGTTGGCCTTTATGGATGTTATAAAATGAACTTTAAGTTTTAATATTTGCATATATGCCCTTGTGCGTGGTTGATAAGAGCATGTGCTAAATTTGATGTGCTTTTTACACTGAACCCCATATACTTTCTACACGTGTTTCATTTTAGCCCCTGAAACTTGTTTTTCTTGCGATTACGTCCCTATGTGTTGTGCCTTGTTTATTGGGTGAATAAAATATCAAATTAACTCCAAATTTAGTGAAATTTGGACATGTGGCCCCTGCCACTATGTAAAAATATCACTAATTTTTTGGGACATTTGTGTTACTATTTTCTATTTCTAAACATTCAAGAACATCTCTTTTTGCTACTATTTGAATTATAAAATCAATTAAAAATACTATAAACTCTCTAAAAAATCTAAAAAAATTAATGTCTGCATGTTTTTGTGTTTTCTTGCTTCTTTCCAATTTTCACTTGATTTGGACTTATAAAACCCTTAAAAATTGAAAACTCTAAAAACCTTATAAAAACATTAAAAGTTCTAAAAAATTCGAAAAAATGCAAATTTCTTTTTCTATAGTTTAGTTTTTTTTGTAGTTTGATAAAAAATTATCTCCCGATTTTTATAGCTATTTATCCATTTTTAAATATCCTTTCAAATCTGGCTACACAGTAACCTCCTGTTTTTTGCCTTATTTCATTTTTATAAAATTACCAAAAAATATAAAAATCTGAGAAAATTACCAAAAACGCTTCAAAATTATAAAACCCAAAAATATTTTTTATTGTAATTTTCTGTCCTTTTTGTGGCATTAAATAATTTGTTGAGTGTGCTCTTTTTGGCTTCTATCTATATTTTCCTTATAATTAAAAATGCAAAAAAAATTAAAAACCATAAAATCCACCAAAAAATATTTTCTTTATTTTATTTGATTTCCCGACTACTTCGTAGGCCTTTTTGGCCAATCCGTGTTCCTTGTGTTCGACCCTGGACGCTATACCAGGTTAAATAAATAGCGAGACCGCTATTCGGTTTTTGACTGAACTCTTATTTTGGTGGTCTATTTTTCTTGTTGACTGAGCCTTTCTATTCGGGTCGCAATGACTCTGATTATTTACACCTTACCCCGATAGTGAGATCATATTTCAGTCATCAACCATGCAACAACAAATCAAAGACCAGAGAGCATTTATGGCAGAGGTGCAATGAGAGCTGATGTAGATGCGAACCGACAAAGCAAAGCTACAGAGACCAGTCGGTGGAGAGATACCAGCAGCTGGAGGAGGAGACGGACGCCCGGATGACCAGCAGGAGCCAGCCCGATAGCTACGGACTATGAGGCAGTTGCACAACCCCGGTGCAACCCTCACCCACCGCTGGATCCAGCTACCAAATATCATGGACGACTTCGAGCTTTGCCCCTAGACCATCCACTTACTGCCCAAGTTCCATAGGCTACCCACTGAGGAGACACACCTATATCTGCAGGAGTTCGAGATGATATGCAGCATTGTCCACGCCAGATTCGTGGACAAGGACACGATCAAGATGATCACCTTCCCGTTCTCCTTAGTTGACAGAGTAGCCTATTGCCTGAAGCATTTGGGGAGTTATGTCACCACTTGAGAGCAGCTCCAAACCAAGTACTTGAACAAGTACTATCCACTCAGTTAGACCAATGCAGCACGAGTCATGATCAACAACTTCACCATGATCCCAAACGAGCAGTTTCACGTGGATTGGGATCGATTCTCAGAGGTCATTGACCGGTGTCCACACCACGAGATATCCAAGCGCAACCATGTTGAGAGCTTCTTTTGTGGGCTGACACCGGAGCTGTAGGGTCTAGTAAATGCCTCATATGGAGGGTCCTATTTTTCCAAGGATGAGGACTAAGTCTGAGCCATCTATGAGGAGATGGCAAAGAACTACACAGTGATGTCCCAGACTAGGGTGTATACTCAGGGGAAGCCCCTCTCACAGGTGATCTCCTTTTAGAGGATTGCACGCGTCAATGTTATTCCTTCTACTTTGTCAATAGCAGCACAAGCTGAGTCCTCCACCAGTGACATGGGCATCATCAACGAGAAGCTGGACCGCATTGAGGTCATTTAGAAGATGCAATGGCAGGGCATGACCCAAATTGATCAGTTGGTATAGACATGGAGTGACCTGAAGACTCAGATCATGTGTCTTCAGGAGGCACAGATAGCTCCCCGGCCTTGTCTCAGGTCACGGGCTGCTCCCAGCAGCACCTCTACCCAGCCTTCGGCCACATACCGCCAGGTTCACCATATCCAGGTAGAGCCAGTCCAGCCGCTGCAGCACTACTCCTAGCCACCACCATCTCAGGACACTCAGATGGTAGTTTACCAGCCGGATCAGCCCCTGGCAGTTCTTCCCCCTCCACCCCTCGAGCAGGAGTCATTGATGGAAGTCAACGGAATTTGGTACGACCGGTACCAGGCAGCCTGGGATCCGTCATGATCACCCGGGTTTCCGATGGTCTACCGGAGGCACCTCGTCTTAGTAGCAGCCTGATGACCCACCAAGGCAACTCGGGTTAAGTAATATATAAAATAGCGAGAATCGGTCAATCAAGAAAAATCAAGACCACAATTAAGACAATCACAAGCACAAAATCCAACGTAGTGGTCTCTGCTATTTATTTAACCTGGTATAGAGACCAGGGTCGAACACAAGGAGCACAGAAATGTGCGAAGTAGTCGGTAATCAGAATATAAAAGCCATATTTTTGTTGCTTTAATTTTTCAAATTTTTTTATATTATTCTAATGAGAAAACAAATAAGAAGAATAAGGAAAAAAACAAGTTCTAACAATTTTTATTAGGCCTAAAAATACTCAAGAATTAAAAATAAAAATGTTTTTATATTTTTCAAATATGTAGATTTTTTGGCGATTTTATGGTATATTCTGATTTTTATCTGATTTTATAAAAATGAAAGAAAGACAAATAGGGAAAACAATGTAGAGCTTGGACCAAAGGGCAAATTTAAAATACTAAAATTGCCCAAATGTCCTGGTTGTGATTTTTGTGACAAAGTAAATAGAAAGATCTGAGTACATCAACTAAAATACTATATTTTTTTATTTTTGTAGAATTTGTAATGATTTTTATAAAATTTTTAGAGTTTTTAACTTTTTAAGGTTTTCGTAAAGAATTTTGAAAAAAATTGGCCCTGGAATGAAAACACTACAAGAAAGACAATCCTAATTTTTTTATAATTTTTTAAACAGTTTTTATTTTTTTTTGGTGTTTTAGAAAATAGACTTGACACTTTTTAGGTATTTTTTAATTTTAGAAAATATCAAATAAAAGTAAATCAAGTCACAAAAATTACAAAAAATATTACACTTTAGCAGGAGCTTATGGTAATTTTTGTGTAATTTTTGGAGTTGATTTAATAATTATTTGATTGAAAAGAACATGCATAGCACATAGGGACCTACTTGCAATTGTTGAAAAGGTAAAAGCCAATCAGTAACACAATAAAAAGCGTAGGGTCTTAGATTGCAAAAATTCCAGATCAACACGCGTGAAACACGTGACACAAGCTCAGAGGGGCATAAATGCAATTATCAAAATGTTTTCATTCAAATCATAATACTCATAAGGCTCAAGGATATAACATGCAAATAAACCAAACTATCACGTGTCAGGCCACGTGCTACACATAAAGAGGGACTGAAATGTAAATACTAAAAATTGGAGGTTCAAACTGCAAATAGTACAAATTAAAAATAACTACGACAATCATTTACAAGACTAAAAAGTAAATGCAAAACATGGAAGGGCCTAAGTGCAAATTACCTTTTATTAAGAGTGATCCAACGGTAGGAGGAGGCCCACTTATGGATGGACGACTGAGATCTTTAGATACCTCTTCAGCGATGGACGGTTGTGCAGCAACCCTCAGACGGATCGGACGATCGAGGTTCTCCCGTAGACGGACAGAGGATATTATAACTGGAGGGAAGCCTGATCAAACGGCCGGGATGACGTTTGGATGATCGGGGAGGAACTCGCCTCGGCGAGCTTCAACTGGCTATGGTGCGTGGCTCCGACGTCGTCTCGGGCTGCTGAGATGTGCAAAGCGTCGGCATCAGCAATCCGAGGCTACTGGAAGGCTCTGAAGGGTCCAAGACCAAAGAGCTGGTCCTGGGGAGGCACTGCAGACCTGGGGCTTCCTGGAACCTCTCGAGACCTCCAGATGAGGTCTGGATGCGTGCAAGCCCTGCAAGAGGAGTGGTCATCCTCGGAGAAGCCGCTCCGGCAAGGGTTAGGGTGCTACAAACCACGGGGATCGATGTTGTGGGTGAATGGACAGGTTACTACGAGCGAGGGTGGGACCTGCTTCAACAACTCTAATCCGATGATTGGAGTCTCATGGAGGTTTGTGGAGCTAACATAGAAGCAAAGGGTAGTTGAGTGCGAGGCGGAATAACGTCAGAGGGTTGTGAAACAGGGTATGGAATAGGGTGATTGGAGACACTATGTTTCGTGAATGCAAGATGGATTAGAATGGAAATGGAAGGTAAAACGGGTACCTGAAGGCGAAAGAAGGTGCCTGGGGGTGTAGACGGAGTCCATAGGGGGATTATAGCCTCGATGGCCGGCATAGCCAGGGGCTCGGCGCCATGCGACGGATCTTGAGGTGCACCTCACCAGAGGGTTTCCACGCTCGCAAAGGGATCCCTCACCCTTTCTCACCATTACTGTCACCCTTGTAAAGGAGGTTGGGTATGCAAGAAGAGGTGGCACGGCCAAAGGTGCACGAAAAGGAAGGAGGGCATGCAGGATATATAGGTATCGGGGATCCGAGAGGATGGGAATGATACCCACAAACCAAGGTGCAGATCAAGTAGAGAAGGATCGGGCAAGGGTTAGGGATCCACGCTCTCAATCCGGAGTGAAAGTTTGGGCAAAAAGGAGGTCGGGTCGGGTCTAGAAAAATTGGAAAAAAGTGGCCAAAAACCCGACTCGACGAAGAGGGGGTCTGGGGTACTAGTTGACCGGAGTCAACAATCCCTGCTGGACCAATTAGAAGAGGCGGAGCATAAGGACAAAATATACTACACGACAAAACTGCTAGAAAAATAAAGAAAATTGATCTAAAAATGATATATGAATTTAAATTAAAAAATGAATAAAATGAAAAATGTTTGTTATTTTTCAAAGAATTTTTCTGTGATTTTTAATTATTTTTATGAAAAAATAAATTATTCTCTATACAGTATAAGGTGTTATATATAGGTATATTATACCAATGTATTATGTACAATAATTTTTGTTTTGTTATTTTCATACAAATACCCCAATTTTTATATTTTATTTATCTACAATAAAATTTTGGAGAATTTTTTTTTTATTCTTTATTTACATTTTTATAATAAATAGGGAGTGAGACTTATATACATGTATTTTACACAAGTGAGAGAGGATTTTATTTGATTTTTATCAAATTTTTATTTTATTTTATTTTATTTTTGGAAAAATATACAAGGAGGTAAACAAACTATTTTATTCTTATTTTGTCAAAAATAGTTATTTATAAGTAATGCGTACAATATAGAGTAGGCCCTATCTCTCTCTACTTATTTTGTTTGGCGATCAGGTTAAGGCTTGACCTTCTCTTGGGATTTGGGTCACTTTGTATTTATTCTAAATACCTCCTTCCTCTTTCTTTTCCTTTATTCTTTTATTTTTGCACAAATACATGCTAAATATACAAAGTTAACAAATGCATGCTGCATGCTAACTTATTGTATTTACACCTATTTACATGATGTTTTGCCAAGATAAATAGATAAAATAAAAGAATAAATAGTGAGAATCAGGGATTCATCACCCCCTATACTTTACCTTTGCTAGTCTTTTAGAAAACGCTTATTTGAAAAAGAAGTGAAAAAGTAAAAGAAAAGAAAAAGAAGGAGAATCAAGGTTGATTATTAAACTTGTCTTCATTAAATTGAAGTATGGAGCTCAGTCAGACCTTTAGATTATTGATTTATCGGAACCTCATTTGGACCTAGGTTTAAGACTCAACAACCTCTAAGTTACACCAATCTATGGTCAAGTCTCCTCAATAATCCAGATCAGAACAAGTCTACATACATAAACTCTAATGACCATGAATCTTTTCTTGTACGGTGTAAGTGGCATGTATCTCCCCACCTCAGAAATGACAAGGCAACAACCTCCCTCAACAAGGTAACTCTAATTCCCTAGTCTAGTAGCTCTTTCCTCGAGGAGTGGGGTATTCCCTTCTATGTTTAAGTTCAACCGGCTCAAGAAGAGGGGGAAAGAAGAGAATGGGTCGTGGCCAGTGTAGCCGCGTATCCCTGGGAGCCTAACCAATGTAGCTAAGTCTCCCGCTGCAAGATTCATGAGATGAGAATGGGTACTATAAGCTTTGCTTTATTTGGCTATATACACTGCGGCGGGTATTTCATTTTCTATCAGACATACCACTTTTTTTGGAGTTTTTCTTTCTTTTGCACTTTTTTTGATGTGCATATGTACAACATATCTACATGGTGCAGCATATATACATAAGGACTTTTTCCTCTTGATCCAATAGACTATACCTCTTTTGAAGCATTATTGCAACCCACAACTCCTGTCTTTAGATCTCAACACCGGCAGATCAAGTTGAGGCTCACTTCCTTCCCTAAAGGAAGACAAGAGGTTCTGCCTAGAAGTACTACCCTCGTATACTACCCCAAGCCAAAGGAAACTGCCTCCTCATCACCTCATCCATGTGGAGCTATGTGTAAGGTGTTAGTGCAAGTAAAGCCATTGTCTGTGAGAGTTGTGTGTGCGTTGTTAAATGCTCTACTTAGGCTCATCAAGATGACATGTGATCATAGCCTAGTGGACTCAAAGAATTAAGTCACCAATGCACCTGAAGAATCTCAACCCTAAATCCTATAAGGTTCCTCTTAGAATTAGGTAGATTAAGGTCTTAACCAAGCTCCATTTTCCAATTTAATTCCAGGATAGTTTAAATGTCAACTATGATTAAGAAGAATATACAAGTATATACAAAAATCTTTTTATGCAAAGTTTTTGAAAATGTGCAAATTTTTTTAAATATGTTTGAATGCATGCATGAATGCAGAAGTTTTGCAACTTATTTACAAACATTTACACAAGTGTTTTTGCAAACTTTTATTTTTCAAACATTTTTCAAACATTTTGTACTATATACATAATTTTTATTCCAAAAATATTTACAAACTCTTTACAAACAAAACATTTTTACAAACATTTGTACAGAAATAATTTTTATAAATAGTCATGTATGTGCAAGAAAGAATTTTATGTACAAGAAAAATTTGAAATTTTTGCGGTTTTTAACTAAAGGATTTCTAGCCATTTTATCTATTTAACACACTCATACAAAGTACAAAATATGGCTAAAGCATATATGTAATATATACGACACCCCCCATACTTAGCTCGAACGATGTCCTCAGAGTGAACAAAAGAGCGATGACGAAGACATAACTCGTGTTTAATATAGGGAAGTGAAAAGGAATGCTATACTACAACGATGAAACAATGAAGAGGGCTCGGTGGTTCCCCCTACACTTAGGATCAAGTAATCCTAAGTATAGCAAACTGTACACAACGGGAAAACCAAGTATAAGAATGTACAGGGTCTACCTCCCCTACACTTAGGGAAAATTATCCCTAAGTATAGGCAACAAAACAGAGGTAAACACAATCAATAGACTAATCACAAACCTGACACCCCCTATACTTAAGGTAAAGTACACCCTAAGTATAACATAATCACTAGATGCAGATGGGGTGTTAGACTAAAGAATGAGATGATATGGACATCTGGATCTATACAAGGCGGAAGACAGTGATAATCAGGCACGAGAAGCAACTAATGTGAGTCAAAGACCATATCTCATGCAAAATGAATCGAGGAGACATCAACGATCAACGGATCATGATCTAGACATGGTTTGAGGCACTATCCGTTAACTCGAAAGGTAGACTCATTTGACATCTCAGATATGTCAATACTACCATTTTCATGCACCTTTCGGACCAGGTATGGTCCTTTCCACTTACTCAGCAATTTCCCTGGAAATAGTCTAAGCATGGCATCAAACAACTATACTATGTGATCTAGCTCAAACTGCTTATGGCTGATACGAGAATCATGCCATATGTTCACTCTTTCCGTATACTGTAGGCTGCTTGAGAAGGTTGTGTCCCTAAGCTCTTCTAGGGCTGCCAATTCTACCTTCCTTTGAACTTCTATACTCCCTGGATCCAATAGTATATCCGTTACAACCAAAAGTGACTTATGTTTGATCTCAACAAGTAAATTGCAGGGCTTGCTATAAATGGGACAAAAGGGGGATGCACCCAAAGGAGTCTTGAAGGAAGTCCAATATGCCCATAAGATCGAGTCCAAAAGTTGTGACCAATCCTTTCGGTCTGGGCGGACTACCTTCTGCAATATCGTCTTGATCTCCCTATTCGATACTTCAGCAAGACCATTGGTCTAAGGATGATATGGAGTGGCAACTCGATGGTCTATACTGAACTCGTTAGCACGGGCCTTTAGCTTGTCATTGATAAAGTGAGACCCCCCGTCAGATATCAATACTCTAGGCTCCCCGAACCGTGAAATGATATTCTTCCTCAAAAATTTGCAAATAGTCTTAGCATCTGCAGTACAGGAGGGAATGGCCTCAACCCAACAACTCACATAATCAACACCCAACATAATGTACCCAAATCCCTGACTCTTAGGGAATGGACCAATGAAATCAATGCCCCATGCATCAATAACCTCACAGAAGTGAATGGGCTGCATCGGCATCATATCGCATAGTCCACAAGTGCCCATTCTCTGACAGTCAGCACACCTCTTAACAAATTCATCAGAATCCTTGAAGAGGGTAGGCCACAATAGGCTGGATTTGAGCACTTTCTGTGATGTTCTCCTCCTAGAATGATGTCATTCTGCCTCAAGCTTATGGAGTATGTGAGGACGGTGTCGTGCTCCTCCTGAGGAATGCACCAGACACTATCCCCTCCTTCATGATAAAGTATGGAATCCTCCCAGTGGTAGGACTTGGCCTTCCCAGGAAAGTCTCAAGTCGCTGCTTGGGCCAATCTTATGGAAATTTCTTGGCAACAAGATAGTTCACAATGTCGGTGTACCATGGGAGCGAGGCAATAGCAAGGATCGCCTCATCTAGGAAGGTCTCTGTAATGGAATCAGTCTGCTAAGACTCCTCAAGATTTTCCAAACGGGAGAGGTGATCCGCCACCATATTCTTGACTCCGGGTTTATCCTTAATCTCAATATCAAACTCCTGGAGCAAACGGATCCATCTAGTAAATCTCGCTTTGGCATCCTTCTTAGCCATAAGGAACCTGATGGCGGTATGATCAGTAAAGATAGTCACTTTGGATCCAAGAATATAAGATCTGAATTTATCCAGAGCAAAGACTACAGCTAGCATCTCTTTCTATGTAACAATATAATTCCACTACGCGGCATCCATTGTACAACTAGTGTAGTGAATGGCGAATGGCACTCCATCCCTCCTCTGTCCCAGCATGGCCCCTACCGCAAAATCGAAGCATCTGCCATGATCTCGAATGGGAGAGATCAGTCGAGAGGCTGAAGGACAGGAGCCTCAACAACTAAGCTTTTGAGAGTCTCAAATGACGCAAGACATTTATCATCTACAATGAACTCGTTATCTTTTATCAGCAGATCAGTCAACGGTTGGGCAATCCTTCTAAAGTCATGAATGAAACATCGGTAGAAATCGACATGAACCAGAAAAGATCGTAACTGTCGTAGGTTGGATGGTGGATTGAGTTTCTTGATGATATCCACCTTGTCCAGATCAACTCCATACCCTTGTTGGAGATGATATGACCAAGCATCGTCCCTGAGTCACCATAAAGTGACTCTTCCCCCAAGATAAGACAAGGTGAACCTCTATGCAACGCTGAAAAAACCGGTCTAGGCAGTCAAGACAAGCATCAAACCCATCGCCGTAGACCGAGAAATCGTCCATGAAGACCTCTAAACAGTCACACACCATGTCCGAGAATATAGAAAACATGCACCTTTGGAATGTCGTCGGGGCGTTACATAGACCAAAGGGCATCCGTCTGAAAGCATAAGTCCCAAACGGATAGGTGAATGTCATCTTGTCCTGGTCTTCGGGCACTATGGCCACTTGATTGTATACAGAGTACCCGTCGAGAAAGCAGTAGTGACTCTTCCCATCTAGCCTCTCTATAATCTGATCAATAAAAGGCAACAAGAAATGATCCTTCTTGGTGGCCTGTTTCAATCATCTGTAGTCCATACAGACCCTCCAAGAAGTGGGTACCCGGGTAGCTATCTCCTTATCAGACTCACTCACAATTGTAGTGATGCTCATCTTCTTGGCACCACATGTAATGGACTAATCCACTTGGCATCGGAGATGGGCTAGATAAAATCAGTGCTCCACCATTTCGATATTTCCTTCATGACTATCTCTCGAAGATGAGGGTTCATCCGTCACTGGAACTCATGCGACGACTTCGCGTCCTTATCGAGATAGATATGGTGAGAGCACAGGGCCGGACCTATCCCCTGGAGATCAGCTACGCTCCATCCTATTGCTTTGTGGTTCTTTTCAAGAACCTCCATCAATCGAGATTCTTGCTCTCCAGTCAAATCTGCCGAGATGATGACTGGGTACATCTCATGCTCAGCCGCAAGGAATCTATACTTCAACGACTGTGGCAAAGGCTTCAGTTCTGGGAAACTAGGAGCTGGCAAATCTGGCTTATGAAAGATCTGAGTGAATACAACCAGATCTGAATGAGAGAACTCTCGCTGATCATACAGAACTGGTGAAGATTGCCCTGCCGGTATATCTGTACTCTGTGCTGGCACAGCCTCCACTCTAGTTGTTGTCTCGATGGAAATCAGATAAGGTAATAAATCATCGAACTCTGCCCAATCTATGTTTGAATCCGAGGGATCTGAATCGGAATCACAAGAAATATACTCTTCTTTGTTGTCCTGAACACGATCATCAGCTTCGTTTGTCCTTGGCCAAGAGTGTGCTCTCCGGACTCTCCTCTATTGGAAACTGGGGATCTGCAGCATCTGAATGTGAGAGAAGGACTCGTGAAACGAGATCGAACCAAGTGGATTCATCATCAGTGATCACAAAGTCGCACTCCTAGTGGACGTCTCGCTCTGCCTTTGTCGTCTGCTTCACATCACTAAATTGCTCTGAGTAAGATGAGTCTCTCGCCCTGGTCTCATCGATCATCTCTATTTGTATACTCTCACCCTCGACACAAAAGTACACCTTCCCGCTATCATGGTCGGACACCGCCTTGGCTATGGACAAGAATGGACGTCCTAGAATGATCGGGGTATTGGTCACAGATTCATTGATCTCCATGTCTAACAAAACGAAGTCCACAGGGAATTTCAGGCCTTGATTTGTGACGACTACGTCCTTTAACAACCCCTTCGGCTCTTGACAGATCTATCAGCAAACTAAAGGACCGTCTTGCTCTATCGAAGAGGGCCAAACTCGAATCGGTCGAGTAAGGCTGTCGGAAGGAGGTTGATAGAAGAGCCACTGTCTAATAGAGTATGGTTGAATCTCTTCTCATGAATATGGCATCTGACATAGGGAGCTCCTGCATATGGCCTTTTGGCTGGCAGACGGTTCTGGATAGCGAAGTAAGTGGCACAAGTCAGCACATGGATCTCTGCCTGATGGTTCCTCTTCTTCCTGCGGATAGTGGTCTTCTCTCTCAAGTTCTTCTTGAAGAGAGGGATGTGCTCAAGTGCCTCTTGTAGAGTCAGCTGGATATGGAATCTATCAATCATCTGCTGGATGAACTCTGGCTGTTGATCTTTTTTTGGATTTTCTTTTTTATTCCCCTTATCCAAGCAGAGTGTTTGGGGGAAGGGGATGGCTAGGCCCTCCTTAGTTAGAGGGATAGGAACAGGTCCTACTGTTGCGAAGTCATGGAATCCATACAAGTATCATCATTCATCACATATGGACTCGAAGATGAAAAACCTTTCCTTTATTAATTTTTTGGTATTTTTTAGATAGTCAAGGGGTGCAGAAACTGGAGAAAGCACTACTGGAATGGAAGGGGTGGCCTCAGTACCACTCACGACATCGAAAGTTGCAGCATCAGCACCGTGCTCTGGCTCAGCATCTGGAACTCTGGTGGCATCAGTAACACCCTATGTATCTGGAGAAGCGACGGCCTCAGTACCATCGACTGGATCAACGTCCTTGATGGCATCAGCACCACCACCACCACCATCATCCTTAGCGGCATCACCATCGTTTTCCACCTCGTCTAGTGCTCTTGCATCCTCGCAGTGTTGTCGTTCAGACGAGGCGCTGCCTGTTGGCATCCTACAGCTCCTAAGTGTAACAAAGTCAGCATCAAATGTATACGTAGTAATGTCACCCAATAAATCACTAGGAGTGGTAGACTCTGTGAACTATACCTGCTCAGATTTTCTTTTTAGGTTATTCGGGTTGGGCTCAATCTGAGCGGGTATGGTGGCCATTCCTTTGATGGTCTCCCTCATCTCCTTGCAGAATTTGTCCATCTCCCACCTGAATGTGGCATGCTGGTCTGAGAGTAAGCGGGCTAGATCATCAAGATCAGGGATCTCATAGGTTGTCCCATGAGAACCGGACGGGTTGCCTCGTTAAAAGGGAGGCTGCTGCTGGAACTGATGAGGGGGAGGCTGAGAATACTGCTGAGGTTGTTGATGGTGTTGCCTCCACTGTTGTCCATGCTAGTAGGGATGAGGACCTGGCTGGATATGTTGTTGCTGTAGCTGGTGAGAGAAGTGGCGATGTTGTTGGAACTGCTGGCCGAACTGCCACCCTGAGCTGGAGGTTGCTGTTGGGATGAGGTACCTCCGATTAACCACCTGAATTTGGGATGATCTCGACGGATCTCGGGCTGTTGTCGATCGTACCAAATCCTGTTGACTTCCATCAACGACTCTTTCTCATAGGGGGATGGAGGAAGAACTGCCAGTGACTGATCCTGCTGGTACACCACCATCTGAGTTTCCTGAGATGGCGGTGGATGAGGGTATTGGTGCTGCAGCTGTTCGTATGGCTCTGTCTGTATCTGGTGAACCTGTCTGTACTGGGCGGAATGCTGGGTTGAGCCGTTGCTATTAGGATCAGCCCGTGACCTGAGATGGGGCTGAGAAGCCGTCTGTGCCTCCTGGAGACACATGATCTGGGTCTTCAGGTCACTCAAAGCCTGTGCCAACTGATCAATCTAAGTCATGCCCTGGCACTGCTTCTTCTCGATGATCTTGATGCGGTCCAGCTTCTCGTTGATGATGCCCATATCAGCGGCCGATGACTCTACCTGTGCTGCGGCTGCTGAAGAAGAGGTAGGTGGACCCGCATCAACCCGTGATATCTTGTGATAGGTCACAGCTTGGGGTGGAGGCTTCCCCTGAGTGTAGAGCCTGGTCTGAGACATCACTGTGTAGTTCTCAGCCATCTCCCCATAGATGGCCCAGACCTGGTCTTCGTCCTTAGAGAAGTAGGAGCCCCCATATGAAGTATTCACAAGCCCCTGCAGCTCCGGTGTCAGCCCACAAAAGAAACTCTGTACTAAGTTGGGCTTGGAGATGTCATGGTGTGGACACCGGTCAATGAGCTCATGGAAACGATCACACGCCCCATGAAATTGCTCATTGGGGATCATGGAGAAATTGTTGATCAGGGCCCATGATGCATTCATTCGGCCGAGTGGATAGTACTTGTTCAAGTACTCGGTCCCGAGCTGCTCCCACGAAGTGACATATCTCCCCAAATGCTTCAGCCAGTAGGTTGCTCTATCTACCAGGAAGAAGGGAAATATCATCATCTTGATGGTGTCCTTATCCACATATCTGTCATGGACAGTGCTGCAGATCATCTCGAATTCTTGTAAGTGAATATGCGGCTCCTCGGTGGCAAACCCATGGAACTTGGGCAACAGCTAGATAGTCTGAGGGGGAGCTTGAAATCTCCCAGAATCTGTAGGATATTGAGAATCCTTAAGCGCATCACGGAAGCGTGATGATCGTATCTCATATGATCGGGGTGACTAGTCGAACTAGTCGCAAGATGCAGCGGAAATTAAAAATTTTTAATCAAGTGATGAAACCACATGATCACGAGAACATTTCTCAGATCATTTCATCAAACCACAAAGTATAAGGAATACCTCTTGGAGCGTGGTTACGATCAGTAGATCTCTAAAGCAAGAGATCCTCCTGGCTCAAGTCCGATCTACGAAGAACGCACTTGCGGGCGCGATGATGAGATGTGTTCCTCCCGCAATCTTCGATGAAGATCCAAACAACGAATCCTCTGATTTCGTCTAACGAAATCCATCGTCTTCCTTTAGAGAAAGCAACTCCAAAGAAGAAGGAGATCCTCGAGTCGTCGAAGGCAAAGGCGACAGAGACTCTCCTTCTCAATACAAAGTGGATGGCCACTTCTTGGAGAAGAGAAAGAGAGAGGGCAAGAATGAGAGAGAGAGAGAGTAGTAGGCTTTTACAACTCTTGATCATGTGTCATGAAAGGATAGGCTAGCCCTCCTTTTATATTAGTTTAGGATCCAATGGATCTCAATCCATGGGACACATAGATCCAACGGCCAAGTTGGTCTATGTATTAATCAATGGCTAAGATTGTTGTTGGTTAAAAGCCAACAACATTAATTTATATTTAAATTAAATATATGTTGCACCATTATCAACACAATTTAATTAACATAAATTAATTATTAAGAGATAATAATATAATAAAAGGGAGATAACAAATACCTCCTAAAAATGAGGGGGCGTCACCTTTGACTATGTCATTGGTGACGCCACCTCACAAGGTGGTTATTTGTCTCTCTTTTATTTTGTATTATTATTTCTTAATGTATTTGTAATAATCTTTATCACAAAAATATCCACCGAATTAATTCCAAATTAATTTGTGAATATTTCAATCATGCCATTGAAAAATGTGAATCATATTCACAACCCAAACTAATTTGTAAATTACATTTCCAATTAATTACTTAATGTGAATCCAATTCACATTAATAATTAACAAATGCTATTTACATAGTTTCTCTCTCTCTCTAATATATTATAAATCATATTTATAATATATATGATTAATATGGATAGTGCTATTTACATTATTCATTCCATGATAATTAAATCACATTTAATCATCTTGGATCTCTTTTCTCATGTGCCCAAATAACATGAATCACATTCACATTATTCATATCTTTGACAATTAAATCATATTTAATTATCTTAGATGTCTCTTCTTATAATATGAATCAAATTCATATTATTCATGATAATTAAATCATATTTAATTATCCATTTTCTCGATGCTTGGATACAGAATTCATCAAATGAATTATTCTTGAACTCCTTCAAGAATAATGTGCTTTCTCCGCAGATACTTGGAGGTAAGGACAGGGCGATTGTATTGTTCCACGTATAGTGACTTGGATGTTGAGATCTCATCTCAAATCCAGATCTT
This sequence comes from Ottelia alismoides, assembly GCA_037367405.1. Taxonomy (NCBI): domain Eukaryota; kingdom Viridiplantae; phylum Streptophyta; class Magnoliopsida; order Alismatales; family Hydrocharitaceae; genus Ottelia; species Ottelia alismoides. The sequence goes on along the minus strand of JAZKJV010009629.1, from coordinate 826,895 downwards.
ACGAACCTCCCATGGATTCTTGATTAAATCAAGACCGCAAATCTAATCTTCTCATTTCATCTGAATCTCATTCAGACCAATGTCCAACACTTGGACCAAGATCAGATTGCTTCTCTACTGAGAGGAGTCACTAAAATCCAGACCTCTTTCATCACTCCCTCGGAATGGAAGCGTCATGGTTATACAATCGTTTATGATCACATCACCCTCAGGTATTCCCAATACCTGTACATCCTGCATACTGGAAGACCTATGATCAACCCGAAGATCAAGATCAATTTTATATTATCTTCTTCAAGGTTTTATCAATAAGTTTCTCATTTGATCATTGGGATTTGGTATCGATCATATACTTTCCAAAAGCATATATAATACCTAGGTCGTGATCATATACTTTCCAAAAGTATATATCAAACCTACAAATTCAGTCAAGCTTCCAAAGCGAGACGACCGTGCACGGAATTTGATTCTTCCCAATATCTCATGAGTGAGCTCGTGTCTTCCGGTTCAGTAGTGAACCTGTGTGATCCCTTTGAGAGATCGTATTACTCATATGCCCTTATATGCACACCAGCTCTCCCGTGTATAGACCTTGGTTAGGCCATCAACCTATCGGTCCGCCAAATGTATATACTCAGGCATATAGTAACACATCTGTCTCTGGTCAGAGGATGCGTGCCTATATCGTGATAGCATACGACATAGGACTTTGGTTATCTCGATCTCGTTAAGTCAACTCTTTGACGTAACTAATCTGACACCTCCGAATCTCTATTCCTATGCAGAGGACCTGCATCAAGAGGTCAGTCAGATATCAGCCTATGTGAGAAAGGATTGCCATCTCCTACTCAAGATGGAGATCATCTCTTGACAATCATTTCACGGTGCTTGATGAGTCCCCAATCTAACTCTTTAGATATTCATCCAAGCACCAACCTCTATGATTCAATAATTAAATCAACAGTTGTATGATCATTAAGATAGCCATGGTACATAACCCTAATTGTACAGAGGGACCTATTATACAAATTATTTATTCTTCATTTCAGATCAGGGAATGATATTTGCAATAACATTTATTGCATAATGGCTCACCGTGGGCTCACATGTCCAACAATCTCCCACTAGCCCAAAGAGCCATTAATGGGCTAATCATTTAAACCCACACTCATGTGACAAACATAGGCTATTTATAAAATAGCTAGGTAAGCTGATCAGTCACTCTATTCCCAAAACACTATGCCAAGTCCTTTTACGACACTTGCATTTCCCCAGTAACAGTGCTCGCATCCAATGCGAGTGTTGCATCTAATGCAACCAATACTCAATCTTGTCAAAGCAGTTATAGTGTCCTTGACACTATTGCTCAATAATCATTATAACCAGTATTTCCATAATCCTTATCAGAATACCCTTATTCCTGGAGATCACTCTCTCATAAGGTATCTACAGTTAAGACCTTTTAGATCTCTATCTATAAAGTCTTAAGCTCTTGAAGATAAGACTTAGAGATCACTATCTCTAAAGCCTTGTCATTTTAAAGATATTGTTATTACTGCAATCAAGTGTTCTTTCTCCATAGTAGGATTAGTAACAGTTTACTACTCCCACTGCATGGCAGATATCTGGCTTTTGTACACATCTAGCATACACTTAGCTTCTCGTAACTTATGCACAAGTGCAAGCAGTTCTAGCATTCACTTCCTCAACTCTTTGAGGCGCTATCCCTTTAGATAGGTCAGTACCAAATCTTAAGATAAGAAATCCTTTCTTGGAATTCCCGAAAAAATAGAACATATCCAAGGTGCACTACAAATGTAACAGTCCCAACACCCTCTTTTCTTTGCTTCTAAACACCTTCAGAACTAAGATCCAAGAGGCATATTTTGAGATCATATCTTAAGGTATGGAATAGCCGGATTATAAAACACTTATTATCATCCTTATATCATTCCAAATGATTAGAATATTATCTACATTTAGCACGATGAACACAGTAGAACTCCCACTAATCTTCACATGGTTCATCAAGATTCTATCTGAAATCATAAAATTTATAATTTCATCAAATCTTATGTTCCAACAACAAGAAGCTTATTTGAGTTTATAGATGGATTTATTTAACTTTCACACCTTACGTTCCCCAATCATGAAGCCCTAGAGCTACTTCATGTGAATATCCTCAGAGAGGAATTCTTAGAGGAATGCAATCTTGACTTACATCTTGAAGATGCAATAGTCAAGTTGTGTAGCTAAGGCTAGCAATATTCTGATGATTTTAAGCATGGTTACCTAAGAGCAAGTCTCATTGCAAGCAATGTCTTCTCTTCCGGTTTTTAGCTCATGACTATGAACCGTGCTTTGAAGGTCTCTACCTTCTCATCAGGTTCCCTCTTTCTCTTGAAGATCCATTTGCACCTTAATGGGTCTAACCCTTATAGGTGGATCCTCAAGAGTCCATATACAACATTTGTATATGAAGTCTATTTTAGAATTTATTGCTAATATCCATCTTTCCATGTCATAATCCTTAGGAGCTTCATCACATGAAGTATGATCATTGTTAGACTTAACTGACACATGGAATACATCCTCAAACTCATTTGAAGAGGTATTAGTGCTTCATCTTTAAATGTCCCATTTAGTTTCCGATTTCAGGAGTCTCATTATCTTCTCAAGATTAAATGAGTTCCTATACTTCATTTTTATCTTGATTCTCAAGAGAGTCATCCTCTAAGAATCACATTCTCAGAGATGAGGTCTTTAAGAATATTAGGGTTATAAAGTAGGTATCCAATACCATCCTTTGTTTTCCTAATGAAGTAGCACTCTCTAGTGCTTAATTCCAGCTTACTTGCATGGAATCTTATTAAGGATATATATAGTGTAGTCTCTACTACACATATATACCTGGAAACTAAGGGATAACTATGCTAAAATTCATTATTGATCAAATCATGTCACACATGATCCAATCGTATCTTCCTACAACTCGATTGAGTTTAGGTGTGTTAGGAGGATTGAGATAGAAATGATATTCATATCTTCATAAGGTATTCATTGAATTCATCTAATAAGTACTTGCTACCTTGGTTAGATCAAATTCATTTAATCTTCCTTCAAACTTTGGTTCTAAACCAAAATTGTGAAATCTTTGAACATTTCAAAGGTTTCTCAGGTGAAGAGAAGAAATCTCATATCATACATAATCATCAATAGATATCAAATATCCATAAAGTTTACTATGATATAGATGATCTACATACATTAATATGTATGAGATCTTGAATACCTCGACATCTAATACCATTCTCTGAGAAGGGTGTATTGGACATTTTACTTTGAATGCAATATTCACAAGTATGTAAGATTTGAAATTTTAGATATTCTAAAGTTTCATATCTTACTAGTCTATTGATCAAATCAACAGAGAAATGTCCAAGGCTTGATGCCAGATCATTGTCAAATGATCTTCATCCTCCTATTGTTCTTATAAGGTTTGATTTTTAGTATTAGAAATCTTAATGAAACATTGCGGAGTCCACTAGATGTTAGATTACTACTGAAATATTTCCATCATAACTCTTTATGATAGGTTTATTCCAGAGTTCATGTTTATTTCCAACATTTAGAAATAAAGTATGAGTGTATTCTTATATCTAGGTCATAGAGACATTCTCTAAGACAAAGGGCTCTCCCACTGAAAATATGAAGTCCATCTTTCCAATAGAGATTGTTGCAACAATTGCATCAAAAACCATGTAGTTGACCATTAAACCTGAAGATCAAGTTTATTAATCTTCTATAACATATGCAACAATTGCAGGTGTCATTAGAGGAATGAGATACAATTATTAGACTTTATCTTATCAAATAAGCAAGTCAATATCGATGATTAATGTAGATTATTTGGGTGCTCTATCCGAGTCCTTCTCTAAGGATTCAAGAGAGACTTGATAGTCATACTATCAATACACCAACTTATTGCAGTATTGGCATTCATCCAACTCTTAGGATGTCATATGGAAGTCACAAAAGTACAGTCAACTCTTTGACTATAGTTCTTACTTGGGTCTAACCCATGCTTCCACTGCACTCCCTTTATCTATAAGCAACCATTTCTTAAGACTAAGGATCTCTTACATTAAATTTAAAAGAATTCAATGTAAGAGTATTTCAACATTTATACATGCTTCATTAAATTCATACAATATGAATATTGTGAAGCTTCATGAATGACTAGAGTATAGATAGTAGAATGATGATACTCGTCATGTCTACATCCATCTAGACTCTAAAACATTGGTTCAGGTACGTATTCAAACATTTTTGAATACATCATCTCTTTCAAGCTACCATTCTGCATAATGCAGAGAACCATGCCATTCATTATTAAATGTCTAGAGCACATATGTATGCCAAAATATCTTCTTTAATTTTATAAGGATTATTTGACAATTATGATCACCATCGACATGTCGCTTCCAAAGTACACTCGATGAAAGATCAAGACTATAGAGACATTCAAATCCTAAGGTGATGTCTTATTATCTTATTTAATTTTCATTCCTCATTATGTTTGAGGAAATTTGCACATTGCAACAATATACATTATGTGTCCAATTGTAAATACAATATCTGGATCATGAGTCCAATCCATGATATTTTACTGGTTGTTATTGAGTATAACATTGAGTGGGTTTAATGAAGGATTATCTGAAAGAAGAAATTTTGCATAAGGGTACATATATATATATTATACATATATTTTACTTTGATTTAGGAATTTTTATATCAAAGTTATCTTGCCTTGTCAACAATGAAAGTTCATTCCCTTAATTACTTTCAATGTAAGAGATATTCTTACCATTATATCTCTAGCAAGATCTGGGAACTCCTTTCCTATCTTGTCACATCCCAATAATATGAGAACCTGCGACTCCGATAAAAAGAAGCGGGAACACATTCCTCCTTGCAAGTCCAACTTGCATTTCCCAATTCGGTCTTTAACACCCGGGCCCACCACCCCTAAGATGATGTTGACCCGTTGTTAATTGAACCAACCGTCAACAGGCTTAATACTCGCTATACGTAATCCAATATCACCCCAATAATATGAGGACCCGATATTGGGGTCACTACGTATACGACCTTACTCTTTTGAGAAGCAAAGTACCCGATCCAAATCTTTGTATATTGGATCTGTCACTTCGGACAGGCGTCTCCTATATACAACTTTTGGTGACGAAATTCTTTGCCTTGACGGGAGACCATGGATGTCACTTATGTGATCCTCCATCTCTTATTCAAATTGTAATAATTAATTATCGTGAATCATATTCACATAATTAATTCTTCCAAGGGAAATACACATCTATTCATAATAGAGTATTTTAATAGGATATAATTAATTTAATCACATTAAATTAACTATCAATCCTATTATCAATCAACAAACTTTGATTTTTACTTGAATAGTAGGTATAATCTCAAAGTATGTATTATTTCAAATTTTAATAATTAGAAAAATACACTTTGATTTCTCCGGCATTATCCAGTCCCTACCCGCTGTCATGGCCAGTACCGGCGAGAGTGGGACGGACCACATATGTTGCAACCCGCTACCCCAGCGATCTCCGACTAGACACCATATCCACATCAGGAAAGGTTAATGCCAGATAGATCATCATGTACTTTGAGATGCTCATCGGTCTTTCAACCGAAATTATACCATATAATATACATCAAAACAATTTTGATTATATTATAAGGAGATTTGCTAAACAAATCCCCAATCCTATTCAAGAAAGAGGGTTTTGCATGAAAAAGTTGTCCTACAACTATTGTAGGGTGAACTAAGGTTCTTCATGAAAAAAAGAGTTTGTTGATGATTCCATATCAACCAATAATCAAGATCAATTATCTTATCATTATGATTTAGGTAAATGTCATTCAATGAAATAATTATCTCTTTAAATATTTCATAAATATTTATCACTAATTATTTCAGAAAATTAACAATTAGTTTTCATCAAATTAATTTGAATGACTATCACAAGGTTCATTATCAAATTTGTCAATTTACAGCAGTGACCCCCAATCACTAAAATTAACTTATCTTGATCAATTTAAATCCAAAATTCGCAAAATTAATTTCCTAATATTGCTAACTTGATTTAGAACAGAACCCAAGTGATAATTCACGCATTTCGAGGCGCAACAAAACCGTAATTAACAAATTAATCACGCTATGTTCTGCAGTTCCCGCAATTGTGAATACATGCATATTCAAAAGGCCATATCTTGAGCAAATTAAATCCAAATTTAGTAAACTCAGATCCTATGGTTTTATTATTTAATGGGGAACAAAATCCAATTGAATATTTAATTTTTAAATAATTTAAACAGTGCCGAAAAAATCAATTAGACAGAGGTGCGAAAATTCAAATGCGACAAAAATTTCGCGACCCTTTCAAAAACCCAAGTCGTTCTAGGTCTATGGATCATATCCAAAACCTTATTCGACCTAAGGCTCTGATACCACTTGAAGGATATTGAGAATTCTCAGCGCATCACGGAAGCTTGACGATCGTATCTCATACGATCGGGGCGACTAGTCGCACTAGTCGCAAGATGCTGCGGAAATTAAATTTTTTTAATCAAGTGATGAAACCACATGTTCACGAGAACATTTCTCGGATCGTTTCATCAAACCACAAAGTATATGAAATACCTCTTGGAGCGTGGTTGCGATTATGAGATCTCTAAAGCAAGAGATCCTCCTGGCTCAAGTCCGATCTACGAAGAACGCACTTACGGGCGCGATGATGAGACGCGTTCCTCCCGCAATCCTCGATGAAGATCCAAACAATGAATCCCCTTATTTCATCTAACGAAATACGTCATCTTCCTTTAGAGAAAGCAGCTCCAAAGAAGAAGGAGATCCTCGAGACGTCGAAGGCGAAGGCAACAGAGACTCTCCATCTCAACACAAAGTGGAAGGCTACTTCTTGGAGAAGAGAAAGAGAGAGGGCGAGAATGAGAGAGAGATAGAGTAGTAGGCTTCTACAACTCTTGATCATGTGTCATGAAAGGCTAGGCTAGCCCTCCTTTTATTTTAGTTTAGGATCCAATGGATCTCAATCCATGGGACACATAGATCCAACGACCAAGTTGGTCTATGTATTAATCAATGGCTAAGATTGTTGTTGTTTAAAAGCCAACAACATTAATTTATATTTAAATTAAATATATGTTGTATCATTATCAACACAATTTAATTTAACATAAATTAATTATCAAGAGATAATAATATAATAAAAGGGAGATAACAAATACCTCCTAAAAATGAGGGGGCGTCACCTTTGACTATGTCATTGGTGACGCCACCTCACAAGGTGGTTATTTATCTCTCTTTTATTTTGTATTATTATTTCTTAATGTGTTTGTAATAATCTTTATCACAAAAATATCCACCAAATTAATTCTAAATTAATTTGTGACTATTTCAATCATGCCATTGAAAAAATGTGAATCATATTCACAGCCCAAACTAATTTGTAAATTATATTTCCAATTAATTACATAATGTGAATCCAATTCATATTAATAATTAACAAATGCTATTTACATAGTTTCTCTCTCTCTGTAATATATTATAAATCATATTTATAATATATATGATTAATATGGATAGTGCTATCCACATTATACATATCAATGCTAATTAAATCACATTTAATCATCTTGGATCTCTTTTCTCATGTGCCCAAATAACATGAATCACATTCACGTTATTCATATCTTTTATAATTAAATCATATTTAATTATCTTAGATATCTCTTCTTATAATATGAATCAAATTCATATTATTCATGATAATTAAATCATATTTAATTATCCATTTTCTCGATGCTTGGATACAGAATTCATCAAATGAATTATTCTTGAACTCCTTCAAGAATAATGTGCTTTCTCTGCAGATACTTGGAGATAAGGACATGGCGATTGTATCGTTCCACGTATAGTGACTTAGATGTTGAGATCTCATCTCAAATCTAGATTTTACGAACCTCCCATAGATGCCTGATTAAATCAAGACCGCAAATCTAATCTTCTCATTGCATTTGAATCTCATTCAGACCAATGTCCAACACTTGGACCAAGATCAGATTGCTTATCTACTGAGAGGAGTCACTAAAATCCAGACCTGTTTCATCACTCCCTCGGAATGGAAGCGTCATGGTTATACAATCGTTTATGATCAGATCACCCTCAGGTATTCCCAATACCTGTACATCCTGCATACTGGAAGACCTATGATCAACCCGAAGAGCAAGATCAATTTTATACTGTCTTCTTCAGGGTTTTATCAATAAGTTTCTCATTTGATCATTGGGATTTGGTATCGATCATATACTTTCCAAAAGCATATATCATACCTAGGTCGTTATCATATACTTTCCAAAAGTATATATCAAACCTACAAATTCAGTCAAGCTTCCAAAGCGAGACGACCGTGCACGAAATTTGATTCTTCCCAATATCTCATGAGTGAGCTCATGTATTCCGGTTCAGTAGTGAACCTGTATGATCCCTTTGAGAGATCGTATTACTCATATGCCCTTATATGCATACCAGCTCGCTGGTGTATAGACCTTGGTTAGGCCATCAACCTATCGGTCTGCCAAATGTACATACTCAGACATATAGTAACACATCTGTCTCCAGTCAGAGGATGCGTGCCTATATCGTGACAGCATACGACATAGGACTTTGGTTATCTCGATCTCGTTAAGTCAACTCTTTGACCTAACTAATCTGACACCTTCGAATCTCTATTGTTATGCAGAGGACCTGCATCAAGAGGTCGGTCAGATATCAGCCTATGTGAGAAAGGATTGCCATCTCCTACTCAGGCTGGAGATCATCTCTTAACAATCATTTGACGGTTCTTGATGAGTCCTTAATATAACTCTTTAGATATTCATCCAAGCACCAGCCTCTATGATTCAATAATTGAATCAACAGCTGTATGATCATTAAGACAACCATGGTACATAACCCTAATTGTACATAGGGACCTATTATACAAATTATTTATTCTTCATTTCAGATCAGGGAATGATATTTGCAATAACATTTATTGCATAATGGCTCGTCGCGGGCTCACATGTCCAACAGAATCACTGGAAGCTGAATCCAACGGTGTGTAATAGTCACACCAGGGTTGTGCAACTCTCTCATCAGCCTAGATGGTTGGACTAGCTCTTGTGGCTCCTCTGGATGTCCTCCATTTCCTTCTCCAAACTCTGGCATCTCTCCACCGCCTGCTCGGTTGGGCTCTCCTCTGTTGATGAATCTGCGATTCATCATCTTTATTCATTTATTTTAGCTTAAAATCCCTTATAAAACACCTGCATATAACGCTAACTCCATATTCTTACTAACTTGCATCTGTGTGTAAATATTGTACATTTCTTACTAATTTTAACCTAAAAGAAATAAATATATAAATAAATAACAGAAAAATAAAGAAAAGAAAATAAAAAAGGAAGATTGTATACAGGTTGACCCGAACCCCGAGAGAAGGTCAAGACTTGACCGGATCGACTAGGAATAAAGTAGGCAGAGATAGGGTCCTTAAGCAGAAAATCCAAAAAAATGTGTGTGTCTGGTTGTAAATACTTCTCACTTATTTTGTGTATATCTGTATAAAACTGACACTAATTTATTTGTACCATAATTGACCTCAAATTAAATAACATTCAAAACCAAAGTTGTAAATAAAAATGTGTTCTAATTATTAAAATATCTTGACAATTAAATCATGTACAGAATAAAAGTAGCCACACTTGGAAAAGGCCACTAAGAGCTAATTGAAAGACCAATTCCGGCTCCATATGATCTCAAATTGAATCAATCTCACTTCCATTGGATTCGAAATTAAATTATCTTTAATATGGTTGTATTTTCATAATTTTTGGAGTTACGGTTGAAAGACGGTTTTCTGGGGTGGTTTGTGCTATTTTCCATGTATTTTATGCATATTGTATTTGTATATATCTGTAAATTATTTTACTAATTATTTAAAATAAAAATATAAAAATTAATAAATTCTTAAAACACAAAAAGGGCTAATTTCCTCATTTACTTTTGTATATAATGTCATATATGTATATAGTATATGTATATAGTTGTTATTTTCAATTAACCTCCATAAAAAATAAAAAAATTAACATTTTTAATTTAAATAAATTAAATGACAAAAATTCAAAAAAATAGATAGTTTTGTAAATATGTTTATCTCTTTTATTTTATCTCATTTCATCTCTCTTATCTCTTCCACCAAAAAAATCAAAAATTCATTTCAATTTTCATCTCTTTTATCTCTTCCACCAAAAAATCAAAAATTCATTTCAATTTTCATCTCTTTTATCTCTTCCACTAAAAAATTCAAAAATTCAAATTTCATCTCTTTTCTATTTATATGGCTCCTTCTCCCTCATTCCAACTTGATCAATCTTTAGAGAGAGGAGTCCGATCTCCGAGAGAAAATTTCGTCGAGAATTGTGCCTAGCCTCCAAGCCGTCCGATGACAGCGAGTCGGCCTTGTCGAGGCGATCACGGTCCTTTTCCGCTCCTAAGGTGAGATCCACATTTTTTGTTATTTTTATCTAGGTTAATCGTAGTTTATTTATCGCATTTTTATCTCATTGTCAATTTTTTTGTTTATCTAGATCTTAAATCCGCCACGATTTACTCCACCACTGACTCGATTTTTCATCTCACTTTCTCGATCTCCACGCGTTCTATTTCAATTGTCCACGATCTCAACTCCGGCCGCGTACGGTGGCCGGAGATCGGATTCGATTCTCCCATTTTTCTACAGATTCCTGCTCATTTTCCGATTTGTAAATAAATAAAAAAAACCATTTGTTTCCTTTTTTCCTAACGTTTGTTTTCAGGGTCATCTAAAAACTAAAAAATATTTTTATATCTCTACTTACATTTTTTGTTTCAAAAAAATTAAAAAAACTATTCCTTTTATTATATTCTCTGATTAAAGTAAAAATAAAAAAATAAAACAAAAAATAAAACAAAAAAATCAAGCAACAGGGGGCGCCACCCCCGCCGACGCCCCTCCCATCTACGCCCCTCCTGGAGGGGCGCCTTCCTCATGCCATCCTTCATCCCCAGGCGCCCCACGTGAGGGGGCCAGCCTCCAGCTCATCCTCGCCCAGCACGGCTGCGCCGCCCGGCCCGCGCATGCCCCTGGCTCCGCCTGTCCGCGTACCACCCGCTCGCTCTCGCCAGCTCAGCCCTCCGGTACACCAATGCGTGCCACCACACGCGCTGCGGCTAGCACCTCCCGCACGCCCTTCAGCCGCCAGCAGAACCACCATACACTGCCATCTTTCCGCCGCGCCGAGCGCGCCTCCGCCCCGAGTACCTACAGTCATGCGCAACTCTGACCGCACCCCTCTTTCCCGCGTCGTCCCAGCTTACGTTGAAGAAGGAAAGAAAGGGGCGGTGGTCCCTGGCTTAGCCCCTTTGAAGATACGAAGCAAGGAACCCTAGCGTTCACATTTTTTTATTTAATAAAAAAGGGACAAATTGCATCTCAGCCCCTTGGACGTTTTCAAATGTGCCAAATAGCCCCTGCTAGCCTCAAGCACATGCAGGTCATGTGATATCTGGGTAAATTGCAATATTTTCCTCTTTATTTATTTTTATTATTTATTTTATGCAAAAACATTGAATCTTTGCATTTCAGTCCCTATACTCAGACTCTTTAATTGGCATGAATTATCTATTGAAATAAATGTTTTTATTAGTCCAAAAATTCTCAAAAAAATAACTTAGACTCCTGTAGTGTGCATCTTCATTGCATAAAAAATTCATTTTATTTTGTCATCTTTTTTTATTATTAAAAAATCAAAAATATGACATTTTTCCCTGTTTAGAATTCCAAAATATATAAAAATTCAAATATTGTTCCAAAATTTCCAAAATAATTAGGGTAATTTTATTTCATTATCTTTTAATTTCTAACCGATTTTCACACATAAATTATTCATAAAACCCAAAAAATGAAAAACATAATAAATTCTTATAAAAATTACAAAAAATTCTACAAAAATATAAAAATAGTTATTTCAGTTCCTATTTGTAGATAATTGTTTCTAGTTTTTCTAAAAAATAATCGTCAGGAGTATTATGCACTTAAATATTTTTAAGTTGCAAATTACTCCAGGTTGTGCACATTTTCACATTTTCCTGCTTTTTTAATTTTTAGAAAAATACAAAAACATCTGAAAATTCCATAAAAAATCTCAAAAATATTTCAAAACTTTTAAAACCCAAAAATATTTTCTTTAGATTTTTCTGAGTATTTTTGTTAAATTAAAAAAGTGAAAAAATAGTTTGTGTGCGTATTTTTTGACCTTGTTCCTATTGTTCGTTATTTTTTAAAATTAAAAAAATTACAAAATTAAAATCACTAAAAATTTGAAAATCAGAAAATATAAAAAAATAGAAATAAAAAATTTTAAAAATTAAAAAGATAAAAAATCACAAAAACCAAGGATAGTTGTCCTTTGAGATTCTTGTTTTCTCTTAATTAATTTCTGATTAATTGAATAACCCTCGGGATTTGTAGCCTCCCTGAGTTCGACCATGTCCGCTATACAGGTTAATAAGTAGCAAAAATAAAAAAATTTGTGACGGGATTTTGGCGATAGCAACAACGACATTTTTAACATCAATTTTTTCCTTCCCTTGAGATTCCGTGCGCAACATCTGTCCGCTCGCATATGTGCCATCTCTCTGCGCACCTCTGCCATGAAGGCTCCCTGGTCTATAATCTACATCCGAATCGTCTCCAGGGAGGCTAATAGTGTGTTGTTGATGGCGCCCAGATCTAGAACATATGTGGTATTCTGGGGCTGCCAATCGGTGTGCTCGTCACTGCTAGCCATCTCTTGGGTCTCTACAAAGGCAAAAGACCCGAACTTAGGTGCTGTCAAATGAATGAATCTCTATGCTGGTCTCTGCTTGGGCACCTGATGAATCTGCGATTCGTCATCTTTTTTCATTTATTTTAGCTTAAAATCCCTTATAAAACACATGTATATAACACTAACTCCATATTCTTACTAACTTGCATCTGTGTGTAAATATTGTATATTTGTATATTATTTAAACCTAAAATAAATAAATAAAGAAAGAAAGGAAAAATAAAGAAAAGAAAATCAAAAAAGTGGAAGAATGTATATATGTAATAGATACATGCTGACCCGAACCCTGAGAGAGGGTCAAGACTTGACCTGATCGACCAGGAATAAAGTAGGGGGTGGTAGGGTCCTCAATTAGAAAATCCAAAAAAATTGTGTGATGTATATATTTGTATACTACACTATTTTATTTGTATACTAATTGACCCCAAATCAAATAACTTCCAACACCAAAGTTGTAAATAAAAATGTGTTCTAATTAATAAAAATAATTGCACAATTAAATCATGTACAGAATAAAAGCAACCACACTTGGAAAAAGACACTAAGCACTAATTGAAAGACCAATTCCGGCTCCATAAGAACTCAAATTAAACCAATCTCACTTCCATTGGATTCTAAATTAAAATATCTTTAAAATTGTTGTGATTTCATAATTTTTGGATTTAGAGTAAAAAGTTGGTTTTCTAGGGTGGTTTGTGCAATTTTCCCATATATTTTGTAAATAAATATATTTATATATATTTGTAAATTATTTTTACTAATTATTTAAAACAAAAACAAAATTTTTAAAACAAAAAACTAATTTGCTTATTTACCCATGTAGATAATGTCATATTTGTATATAGCATATGTATATATTTAATTTTTCTTAACTAACCTCCATAAAAAATAACATTTTTATTCAAATAAATAAAGTGATGAAAATTCAACAAAAAATAGTTAATTTTGTAAATAGTTTTATCTCTCTTTATCTTTATCTCATTTCAGTTTTCACCTCTCTTATCTCTTCAACCAAAAATTCAAAAATTCAAATTTCATCTCAATTATCTTTTCTATTTATATGGCTCCTTCACCCTCATTACAACTTGATCAATCTTTGGGAGAGGAGTCCGATCTTCGAGAGAAAATTTTCATCTAGAAAGGTGCCTAGCCTCCGAGTCGTTCGGTGATAGCGCGTCGGCCTCGTCGAGGCGATCACAAAAGCATTTCCGCTCCTAACGTGAGACCCGTCATTTTTCTTCTTATTTTATCCTAGATTAATCATATTTTTATTTTCTCATAGTTGTTCTTCATAGTCATTTTGTCTTTTTAGATCTTAAAAAAATCCCTCTCCATTTGATCCATCTCCGATTCCGAATTTTCATCTCACTTTCTCGATCTCCACGCGTTCTTTTCTATCTTCGACGATCTATCAACACCAACCAAGCACAGTGGTTGGAGAATCGGATTCGATCCTTTCATTTTCGTCGGATCCCCGTTTATTTTTCCGATTTGTAAATAATAAAAAAATAATATAAAAAATATTTGTTTTCTCTAACGTTTGTTTTGCAGGATCATTAAAAAGAAAACAACAAAAAATAACAAAATAAAAAAACACATTTCTTATTTTTTTGTTCCTATCTTTCGGTTTTACAAAAAAAAATAAAAAATAAAAAAAGGGGCACGCCTCCACCGACCAGCCGCAGATCGGAGAGGGGTGGCGGTGCCCCCTTGGCCCTCCTTGTGTCTTGTTAAAACGAAGCAACTTGGAAGCCCTAGGAGAATATTGTTTACAGTAAAAATTTTGGGATATTTGCATCGAGGCTCTTGGAACTTCCAAAATTTACGAAGACGACCCTTGCCAATATGAAGTCATGTGCATTGCACACAATGTTTGGGTAATTTACAACATCTTACCTGCTGCTTATTATTGTTCCATTCTCTGCAAAATTTTTGAATAATTACCTTTTAGTCCTTACATTCCAAACCTTAAACTTGTTTGATCTTTTCATCAAAATAAATGTTTTTATTGTCCTAAAAATTCTCAAAAAATTTATGCATGCTTTTGTTGTAGTGATTTTCATTGTATAAAATTTTCATAGCATTTTCTTAATATTTATTATTACTAAAAAATAAAAAATAGTGTCATTTTATCTTCCTGAAATTCAAAAATTCATAAAAAAATAAAAAATAACTCTAAAAATTTCAAAAAAAATAGGGTAGTTTTATTTCATTGTCTTTTAATTTATGTACAAATTTTACGCATTATTTATAAAACCCAAAAAATTTTGAAAATACTAAAAATCTTATAAAAATCACAGAAAATTCTACAAAAATCCAAAAATAGTGATTTCACTTCCTAATTGTAGATAATTGCTTCTATTTTGTCATAAATTTTCAGGAGTTTTGGGCACTTAAAATATTTTTAAGTTGCAAATTACTCCAGGTTGTGTATTGTTTCGCATTTTTATCACTATTTGATTTAAAAAAATACAAAAACATCTAAAAATTCCACAAAAATTCTCAAAAACATTTCAAAACTTTCAAAACTCAAAAAAAATTCTTTAATTTTTTCTGAGCATTACTGATAAATTAAAAAATACAAAAAAGAGTTGGTGTGCGTATTTTTGATCTTGTGAATATTGCTTCTTGTTATTTTTGAAAATAAAAAAAATTGCAAAATCAAAATCACTAAGAATTGAAAATAAGAAAATAAAAAAATAATAAATAATAATAAATTAAAAGGATAAAAAATCACAAAAAACCAAGGATAGTTATTATTTGAGATTCATGTTTTCTCTTAATTAATTCTTGATTATTTGAATAACCCTCGGGATTTGTAGACTCTCTGAGTTCGACCTTGTCTGTTATGCAGGTTAATAAGTAGCAAAAATAAAAAAAATATTTGTTTGTTTGTCACGGGATTTTTGTGGATAGCAGCGACTTAAATATCAATCAACTATCGATCCTCGAGAAAAACACGATAAACAAAATTGCGCTGTTGCCGGGTAGGCACAGAAAGGGTAGTTAGGTTTCTCTTTTGACCTGTTATTCTTGGTTGTAAATATATGTTTACATTTTGTCATTCACTTCATTATTCATACATACTGCATTTATTTCATTTTTCTTTCTCACATTTGATAATTATATTTCTTACACATTCCCTTTTCTTTTTCTTGCGAGGGCCCACGGAGCGAAGGAGGCGATCCTAGGAGAGCCGAAGCACCCAAGCGACGTGGAGGTGGCTTGATTCTTCTCAAGCCGCAGGATAACGTGAGAAGAGGAGGAGAAGAATTAAAAAAATTAGAGAGAGAGAGAGTTTTTTTCTAGCCAATTGGACTCTTGTAAATGGGCATTCATTTGTTGTGGGGTCTGTTTCACCAAGTGCCGGTGCACTTGGGGGATCTCACCGGTTTTGTTTTCATCGCCTTATTTTTCTTTGTTTCCCACGGATTTCGTGAGCTACCTCTTAATTTCTTTAATTAATTTGCTTGAGCCAAGTAATTAATTAGGTCCAAACACCCTAAACTAGAATTTCTGTACCTATAGAGTAGAGCGTAATTTGGACTTAGTCAAATTAACTTGTTCTTGCATGTTAATAGAAGCTATCATCTAGGACGGTTCACTTGCATCATATAGGATAGTTTATTTAAATTTTGCACGGATCACTTGCATGAAGAGTGCTGGTGACAAGGTACGCATCTCTAACCCCTACATGCATCATTGTTTTTAATCGCGCATTGGCATTTTCGATCTCCTTTCTTATTTTCACTCACATAAGTTAAAAAGGAAATTGGAAACTCAGTAGGTGATTCTTTGAAAATATTTTAACCAAGTGACAACTGCCTAAAATATTGGACTGCTAAAGAAAACTTTACCCTAAAATAAACACAAGGAAAAATCATTATTTTGGGGAGAGTAACCCCCTCATTGTTTGGTTTGTATGTAGCGAGAGAGCGACCCACACACTAGGATAGAGCCACGCCCGAACTCTTTTTAGACTACTATCTTGGGTTAGTCGTTCTCTAGTGAGGATCTATCCGGTAGCCGGTAAAGCGGCTCGTGATGTCCTTAACAGATTGAATTGATCGGGTAGCCAGTAAATGGCCCGTAATTCATACTGGCTGGGAAAGATCTAACTTTGGGATTAGGCTAGTCTCCTGAGAGCATTGGGTTCCTAACATCTCGCTTTAACCGCTCTGATAGATTATATTGTCACTAAACTCTAAAATTGACAAGATAATTGACCAAACCAGCACGGTCTTCACATTGAGTTGAGTTGGTGAACTGGGGGTTTGTATTGTGTTTACTTCCCAGCAATAAAGATCCTTCTACGCAATTAGCGCCTTCATTCACTTTCACTCTTGCATTGACCTTCGTGTTCTCGCATCCTGCCTATTGATTTCGAAGATGTCAGACCGGGGTATTTCTCGTTCGGACTCTACGAACTCATTCTACACTCCGAGCCGTTCACCTTCTATTCAGGGAGACTCACTTCCTGAATATTCCTCTTTCTCCACTTCGCCCTTCACAACATCCATCAATCCACTATTTGATATTGGCTTTAATCTCGAATCAATATCTGAGACTCCATCAATTTTGAGTACTAATCGAGTATCATGCACATTTTCAGAGTCAGACACCGAACACTTGATGCCACCAAAGGGAAAGGGAACCATGTCAGAACAGAGAGAGATCAACAGCACCATGTTAGCCTCCATCCAGACAATTCAAGCCCAGATAGCAGAGCAGGCTAACTTTCAAAACGCATTGAGAGACATGATTCTCGAGATGAGATAGGAAAGAGAAGAAAGGAGAGAGGGGGATAACAGAAACCCTAGAGGTGGGAATGGGGGAGAAGAACCTCATATAGAACCTGGGGCTAAGCCTACACTAAAAAATGCTTATAATCCAGGGGCAGGACAGACAAATTCTTGGATACATATCCCTACGGTTCATGGGAATTTTGAGCTTAAGCCTACTATTTTACCACTTCTCCCAATATTCCATGGAAATATTAATGAAGAACCTTATATACACCTCCAGCAGTTTGATCGCATTTGTGGAACAATACACTACCCAAATGTCCCATTAGAGGTAGTGTAGATGGCCGCCTTTCCATTCAGTCTGATGGACAAAGCTTTGTATTGGTTAAATCACTTGGGGAAGGTTGTCACTACTTGGGAAGAGTTGAGGTCCGCATTTATGAACAAGTATTATCCAGTTGAACGACTCAACTAAATGTGATCCTTGATTGCTAATTTCTCCCATATGCCCAAAGAGCCTATTCACGAGGCATGGGAACGATTCAAAGATCTGACGGAGAAATGCCCCCATCATGATATTCCAAAGACCAGCCTTGTACAAAATTTCTTTGGGGGTTTAAGCATTGAGAATCAGAAGCTGGTAGATGCCGCTTGTATGGGAAGTCACTTCAACAAGGATGAGGATGTCCTTTACCAAATTTTTGAGGAGATGGCGGAAAGTTCAGCAGCTCTTTCTTCTTCACGTGCTTTTCAGAAGCACCCCGTCACCGCCCCTGCAGTACCCCACAAGAATGTCAATATGATGGAAACAAAAGAAGTGGATAAGGTGGATAGAACTGACCTGGCCATCATTGGAAACCACCTATTCAAAGTGGAAATTATTGAAAAGAGATCCCAGAAACTTGATAAGCTTCATGTGATCGAGCATAGGACAAAGAACCTGGATAAGCTGGATGAGATAACAAAGCACCTGGAGCTTCTTGTAAATACGATCAGCGCAATCCAAAGTACGAGTGCAGCAGCCAATACCTCTACTAGGGAGCAGACTTTTTCACCAAACAGAGTAGCGGAGGACCATCCACAGTTCAGCATGTCTACTACGTGCAAACACTTGATCAGGTTTAGCAGCATTCACATCAGATAGTTCCGTATCAACAGGAAGTAGCCTACATTCTTGAGCAGTAGTCTCCACCTCCACTTGGTTTTTAGGAGGTCAATGGTATCTGGTTCGACCGTGAGCGAAACCAGCCCCGTCCGTCAGGGCAAGGCCAGTTGGGTTCACAGCAGGGTCAGAGACCCGCCCACCAGTTTCAAGGAGGCATACAGTAGCAGTACCAGCAGTTCTAGCCTCAATATCAGTCTCCACTTCAGTTCCAAAAGCGGAGACAAGGCCAACCTCAGCAGCAGTCTATGTATTTCCCTCATCCTAACCAGCAGCAGACTGCATATTATGGACAGTATTCTCCCCCTCCTCCTCGTTATTATCAGAATCCGTATGGGTACTAATAGCCTCCGTACTATCAACCTCAGCAACATCCAGTCAATGAGCAGTCTGAGGCCCCTTCAGTCAATCCAGAACTGGACCAACTTACACTTCTTATGAAGAACATGAATGAAGTGACTTAGCGGATCGACGACCTGACCACCACCAAGACACTGATTCCAGCACAGGTTGAAGCCAACCCCAACAACTTCAGAAGCAAGGAGCAGGTAGCCAATAGCCCGCCCACCCCCGATACAGGTATGTCCCTTGATTTTACATGTTTATCTGACGCCATTCATCTCAGGAGCGGTAGGAGATTGCAGCCGCCTATGCGGCAGTTGGGGTTGGGAGATCAATCCACTGAGAGAGCATCGTCTTCTACATCATCTCCTTCATCAGCAGTCGAGAGGCCCAGTGTAGAAGCACCCACATCTGGAGTTTCACCACCTTCACCACCACCTTCACCAGGCAGATGTAGATCACCATCAACAAGGGAGAATATACCAGTAGCATATTCTTCCTCTTCACCAGCAGCAGCTTCCCGTTCTATTTTAGATTTTGTTTTTCCTTCACCTAGATTGGACAGCACTGTACAGACTGATTCCGGTTGTCCTCTTGTACATGATGATTCTACTTTGAATAAAGGAAATGAATATTTGCATGTTTATTCTGATTCGATGCCATTTCCTTCTGCTCTCAAAGCTAAAAAAATCAAAAATCAAAAACAGCACTACCTGATCCTAGAGTGGCTGAGATCTTACAGAACATCTTTTTAAAGATGCCACTCCTTAAGGCCATGGAATACATGCCTACAGTAAAAAAAGGAATGAAAGAGGCATGTACCCAAAAATGTCAACCAAGGAAGAACAGTTTAAGGAAATAGAGAAACACATCTTGACCATGGCCACAGTTCATGCCATTAGTAACCTTCCACCTAAAAAGAAAGACAAGGGAGCACCTCACATATGTTGCCATATCTTTGATCAAGAATTTAATCGTACTCTTCTCGATAGCGGTTCCTCCGTTAATCTCATGCCTTCCACTTTATTAACTGAATTCTAGTTAGGGCCTCATAAAACAACCAGAATGATCCTTCAGTTTGCCGATAAATCGATTAAGAGGCTAAGAGGCATTTTAGAGGTTGTTATTGTAACGGTGCAGGGAATGTAATTCCCTGTTGATTTTGTTGTCATGGATATAGACACGCCTGCACCGTTACTCCATACCCCGATCATACTAGGTCGACCGTTCCTCCGAACGGCCGAAGCAGCAGTTGATTATGGTACTGGAGAGATCATCTTTCACTCTCGTAGTGACAAGGTGAAAATTGAGACGAACTCTGATCCTAGACCATCACCTCCACCAACAGCAGATGATACAGAGAAAGTTATATCAGAGCCAGATGATTGTGATTTTCTTGTTGAATTCAGAGAGACAGATCTTTTCACGAATTTTATAGATACCCAGGAGTTCCTTTCCCAAAAGGACTCTCTGGAAAGTATAGTTGACATGAGTTCCCTTGGTGGTCCAATTGAGATAGTTACCGATGAGCAGTTTGAGCAGAGTTCTGAGGTCCAGATATCTGAGCCATTTGTTGAATTTCCTGATTTATGCACAGATGAGAGACATCTTTCTGAGATTATTGCTGAGATATCTGAGCCGTTCATTGATAAAAATATTGAACATCTTGACGAGCCCTTCTTTTAACAGCAGAAATCATTCATTACAGATCTATCGGATATTCTATCTGTTGAGCCGTCAATAGCCAAGATGGATAGTCTACAGAGCACAGATCACATACCGTATACCAGTACAATAGCAGAGGTTATTGCAGAGCCGATTTAGACCCCACCTGAGCTCAAGGTTTTACCATCAACGTTGAAATACGCCTTCCTTGCGGGCCCCCCCAAATGTTTCCGGTCATCCTCAGCTCACAGTTGACCGCTGATGAATCTGTGATTCATCACTCCAAAAGTTAAAAATAGATCCATGTTCCTGAGTAAATAGAGGCATATTTCCCTTTATAATGCATAAATAGCATTCATACATGCATTCATAATACATGTATTTTAGCACTCCATTTGCATTTAAATGAGAAGCTAAAATCCCTTGTAAAATATCCACCTCATAAAAATAAACTCTCCCTTATACTATGTACACCTTAGTTAATATTATAAGGAAGAGAGACAGGAATCCCCTTTGTAAGAGCACCAATAAAGCCCTAAAGCCCTTGGACCTCAAAATGCCCATAGATCCCTCATACCAACTCCAAACTAGGTCTACTCACTTTCAGGTTAATACACATTAAAAAACCTTTAAAATGAGACTGATTTCATCCAATTTGGAGCTCGTATGAAAAAGTTGATTTTTTGGGCCTCTTTGTATACTATCTATATGTATATTTGTATCTTTGTATTTTTTCTATCATATTTGACCTCATCTACGTCTTTGGTCAACATAAAACTTGTAGATCTCATCAAGATCTACAACTTTCATGTTTTGAGTTTTTCCAAATTCGGCCTCTTCCTCTCCCTATATTAATTTTTACTTTCAGCCAATCACAGGTGGCCACGTGGCACCCTCTGGTTGCGCCACGCAGCCCGCCCCCTTTGACTCATCCGCCTGCGCTATCAGCCGTTGGATCTCCTTCCAGATCCAACGGTGGATCCGCCTCCACGTATGCCTTAAATGTCCACCGTCTGATCATCTCCAAGGCCTTATCTGACTTGCTCATTAGCGCCTCGCCCACAGTGCGCCACACGTCGCACGTTACACCCTTGGATGATGCACGCCGCCCTCCATCGCAACCGCTCATCCCGCCTTGCATCCCAACCCTCCGATCTAAGCCTTGATCTCATCACGGCCGCCCGAGCGCGCTTCATCCCATCATGCCACGTGTTGGCCTCCAGGGCCCTAAGATCCCCTCGCCTCGATCAGATCTCGCACGCTCCTTAGTGATTAGATCTGGGCCGTTGGATCGCAAGATCCAACGGCCACAACCTCGTCTCCTACCTCTGGCACCCCTCTCTCCCACGATCTCCGCCTTGCGGGAGGGGTTGCCCCTTTCTATTTTCAGCAACGCTTCCTCCACCATCGACGACCACCATCACCTCTACGTCCTTCCCCACTCATTCCTTATCCTCGCCAGCCACCTCGCTACCCACGTCGACCGCCAGCAATGCTCCATGAACTCCATGAACCGCACTTTATCACCAGCCCGGTCGGCTACTTCAACCTATAAATACTCGCCCTCCGGCCGATTTCACACCCATCCGCCACCCCTGAGAGATCCCCCGAGCTCGGAGAGTCCGATTGGTGACAGAGATTGAACGAATCCTCGAGCGAAGACGGTCATCTTCTTCGGCGAGATCCTCGACGCCACCGCTGTGTCGCAGCCACTCCTCTGAGTCACTGCTTGAGCTCAGGGACTTACCGCCCCTTCGAGCAATGACCTGGACCTCGACCTCGAGCTCCAAACCCCAGGTAAATTCCTCCATCTCCGTTTGATTCTCGATCTTATTTTTCTTCACTTTTCTCGCATTTAATTACACCTTCACCGTCATCTTCTCGACTCGTTCTCACTTCGCCAAGCTCCGCGATGGAGCTCTCATCCTCGTGGTACCATTCACGCCCTCAGACACTTTACTTCACCTTCCATCGGTTCCAGCTCCACCACTTGGCTGGAGCACCATCGCCGAGCACCCGTTCACCTCGCTTTAGGCCTCGCCGTCATCCTCCACATCTCCACGAGTGCACCACTTGCTTCGGCTACTCTTCTAACACCTGCAGGTACCTGCCATTCATTATCGGAAGTTCACCGGAGCTCCTTTTGAGCTTCGCCGCCACGGAGCTCTGACGCCCCTCTCCAGCTCCTGAAGCCACCTGACCCTCGCCGCACCGCCGTGCTCCTTCTGGGATACCTCCGAGTCCTCGGAGAGCATCATCGACACTAGGAGGGACGGGCGGAGCCAAGGCCACATCGTCGGAGCCCTGCCATCTCCTCCGCAGGCGGCAGAGGTCCGTTGAAGAAGAAGGCCCAGCCACCGTTCGATCATCTTGATCGAACGGTCCAGAGCCGCCCACGTCACCCGTCATCAGGAGCAGCAGACGACCGTAGGATCGTTCTTGATCCCACGGTCAGGAGTACACCACGTCACCCCCTTCCGCGGATTCCTAGCACCGTTGGATCTATCCAGATCTGACGGCCTCTGATCTCACCACGCGTCATCACCGCCATCCTTTGGATCGATCTTGATCCAAAGGCCCGCAGCCAGCCACGTCGACGAGGCCCAAGCCTCTTCCACGACCCTAGGCTCGGACCACCCGAGGCTAGCCGAGCCTCCCTCCAGACCTCCAGGAGCATCCGAGCCAAGCCCCGAGCCTCCGAAGTCGCCCGAGCCTAGGTCCCCACGTGAGAAGCATGTGCGGCCTGGGTAAATTGCACAGAGGCCCTGGAAGCTTTTCAAATTTGCAAAAAAAGTCCCTGTGAAGCAGCCCCCACGTGAGGAGCACGTGCCAAGTGGAGAAATTGCATTGATACCCCCAGCATTATAGGTAATTGCATTTAAGTCCCTGTCAGCATATTTTTTTTATGTAATTTTATTTTCTTGTATTGCAAATACACCCCTATCTTTGCATGCATCCCTAGGTGTCATTTTACATCATTTTGGAGTTCTAAAAATTGCATATTGTTGAGTAACTTGTCCTCTATCTATTATACCACTTGTCACATTTTTGTAATTGCAGTAGATTTTTAAATGAATTAATTGGTTGATTTCTGTGTTATTTTCCCAGTTAGACCTTTTAATTAATAATTAATTCTTCATAGCTCAAAAAATTCTCAAAAATTCACAGTAGCTCTAGGATAGTGAACTCAACCTTGCATTAAAATTTCATGTCATTTGCACACATATCACGGCCTAAATAAATTCTTTGGTGATTCCCTTTGTTTAATTTTAATAGGTTCATTTCACATTAAAATTAAGGTTTGTTAATTTTCCTAGATTTCTTATCATTAGATCTATCTAGGATAATTTTTGTTCCTGAAAAAATGTGATTTGTTATTTATTAAAATTAAATTAGTGAAAATCACCCTGCCTGCATTTTTTATTCACAGTAAATTCATTTAGTGTCTAAAAATTCCAAAAAAATTATGGTAGTTCATTTTTATCATATTTAATCATCTGGCCAATTTTCATAATTTTTAGACTTCATTTGATACCTTAATTGATTTAACTTTGAATTGGCTTGCTTGTTGCATGTGTCCTGCATAGAAATTAAAAAAGACCAAAAAAATAATTCATTGAAAATCGAACATTGGACTTTGCTAAAAATCTATCTAAGGAGACAGATGCCTCCCTGAGTTCGACCTTGGACTTCACCAAGTAAAAAAATCTACCGCTTGAAATTAACTTGAATCAAATTAAAAGTGGTTTTTGATTAGCCCTCTCGTATCTGACTGCAACGAACACATCTAATTAATTTGGACATTAATCTGACCAAGTTAAATAAGGGTGCGGAGTGGTTATCAAAATGGCGCCGTTGCCGGGGAGGCACGGCTTAGGTTAATTTGCAATGATTTTTGAGTGTTTGAT
This sequence comes from Ottelia alismoides, assembly GCA_037367405.1. NCBI lineage: Eukaryota > Viridiplantae > Streptophyta > Magnoliopsida > Alismatales > Hydrocharitaceae > Ottelia > Ottelia alismoides. Next base: position 802,053 of record JAZKJV010009629.1, on the reverse strand, counting down.
TTTTTATCCCCGGGTAGTCTGACCCCCGATTTTCTTGTGAATATTTTCTGTCTTTTATTTTTGTATTTTTTGTTGATTTTCTCTGACCTCGATTTATTTTTGTGCGAGGAACGTAAGGAGTCAAAGACGCTTCGAAGATTCGACATTGTAATTTATTGAATTGAGAAAATCTGTATTTTTATTTTTCTTTATTTTTTCGCATTATTTCCAGCGGTTCCCGTTTGGGTTCTCGCGCGTGTAAATATAGTGAAACTGTGTCCCCGTGTGCTGTGTGGTTAAATGGTAATTTAGACATGCACTAGCGGCTCCTCGAGCCAATCTAGGATTTGCTTGTGCTCGTAACTTTATAGGACCACACAATCACTTAAAAGATGTACTTAGACCGCAGGACTTAGCCAAATCAAAATGTTCTTCATTCGTTGATAGAACTGCTTGTCTAGGAGCAGCTTTTATCGCTTGCATTTGCATTTAGTATAAAAAGTTTTCAATTCTGTTTTGCATCCTTTATAAAAAAGCGAAGGGATCACTGTAAGTCTCCTGAACTCAGCATAGCATCATTGTTTTATCTTGCATCGGCTTTTCTCGATTTCCCCCTCTGATTTTCACATTTAATTAAACGGAAATTGGGACTGTCCGATAGGCGTGTTGTGTGGTTGGACTTAATCAGTGAGAACTTAACATAAAATCAGGACTACTAAACATTATTGACCAAAAAAAGGGAATAAAATTTGAAAATTGTTTGCGGGAGATTAATCCCCGACCTTGTTTTCAGGCTGAGTGAGGGTACTTGAGTGTGTGTGAACACCTTAAGGCAGAGCCCAAATCCCCGCCTTCCATATCACGTTCTAACTGATCCTAGCAAATATCACAAGTCGAATAATTTCAGATTCACTGACTAGTACCAAGTAGCCTCCGCATGTCTCAGGTAGATAGGGGCGAAATTGTGGTACATTGCGACAAGTTGCCAGTAACCCCCCGGGGTGAAGTTCCGGCCTTGTCAGCCTCTGCCTGCTTGCAGGTAGATAGGGGTGTGGTCTTTGAATCCATCGACTTGGGATAGGAGTGAAGAAAGGAAGGACCGGCGGTATCTAAGGCGACAGGTTAAACAGGGAAGACGCATCCGGCTCTGAGCCGACTTCCCTATAGGCCATGTAATCCTTGCTATTTTGCTTGAAAATCACACTTAAAATCTACAAGATTAATTGGACTCAATTTCGAGTCCTTCACTGTGTTGAGTGTGAACCCAGTGTTTTGGATTGATTTGTTTGATTCAGGTAGGAGTAAAATCCCATCTTCTTCTCGCCATATCAAGATGAGCGACTGGGGAGATCTCGACTCTTTATTCACTGATCTCTCTATGAGTCCCCCACATAACTCATCTTCATCGGTCCAAGCGCACCTTGGACCACCCAGGACTCATGACCCTCTTGAGTCTTGGTTCCCTCATACTCAGGGTGTTACTCTCAGACCAACCCTTTCATCTCCTCTAAGCTTATCGAGAAAGACCATCGCCTCGGTAAGAACCCCTTCCTTGATTTGTCCTCTGACACCGATCTTAATTCATACCCAGGACTAGAGGACAAGTTACCGCCGAAGCAGCCACCACCGGATGAGGACCAACTACGTCAAATTCTCAATCGCCTGGCTGAAGCCGAACAAAGAAATGCAGATCTCACGACTCGGATGGGACAGATCATAGTAGCAGGAGCTATTGACCGACCAATGGTCGATGCATACAACCCGGCGGAGAACGAGATACGGAATTGGTTGGCACCAGCGGTTCCCGCCGAAGCATTTGAGCTGAAGCCCCACTTCCTTAGTCTGCTTCCAAAGTTCAACGGGAATACCAATGAAGAGCCGTATACCTTCCTCTGTGACTTCGAGCTGGTTTGCAACAATCTTAGCCATCCCAATGTTGGCCAAGATTACATTAGACTGAAGGCCACCCCATTTGCCTTAGGAGGTAAGGCAGCTCATTGGCTGAAGAACCTAGGGGTGATATGTACTACCTGGATGCAGTTCAAGGACCTATTCTTGAAAAAGTTCTACCCTCTCAGTAGGACTAACCAGATGAGAATGAAGATCGCCAGCTTCTCCCAGGGACCTAGTGAACCTTTCCATGATGCCTGGGATAGGTTCAATGACTTAGTGCAGAAATGCCCCTACCACGACATTTCAAAGGAGATCTTAGTCCAGACCTTGTTCTGTGGTCTAACCCCGGAGATGCAGGGGTTAGTCAGTGCCGCCTGTGGAGGAAGCTATCTGAATAAGAACGAGCACGCCGTGTGGAAGATCTTGGAGCAGATGGCGGAAACCGGCAGGTCGCAGGCCACCAGGGCCTATCAATTGTCTCCTTCAATCCTATCCAACGAGACAACCCGAAGGAGTGTAGCGGATCTGACCGAGGACCTCATCCTCAGCATGTGGATGATTGCCGACAAGCTAACCATGGTCGAGCAGATCCACAAGAGGGTCACTAACCTTGAGTCTCTCTCGCGTCTACCGAAGCAAGTGGAGGAACTCACTGAGAAGGTAGCCAAGATGAAGCTACCTGCCCCTTCTGCACCACCTGCACCTGTGCATCGAGTCCATCTTGTGCAGGAGCAGGCATCGGGGCCTCACAGTGGCTGGGTGGAGGATCAGACTTACACCCAACAGGACCAGCATGCACCCCCACAAGTAGAGACTGGATACGAGGAGCCTCCGTAGGTGTTCGAGATCAACGGGCTTTGGTACAACCACGACCCCGTCAGTAGACAGTCGGGGATGGGGAATGGTCAGCCTCACCGACCTTCCACAGCTTACCAAGGAACCAGCTCCGTCCCCGTACCGTGCTTTCAGTCCAGGCCAGAACAAGTGTACCAGCCTCAGCAGCACCAGCAGCAGCAACGCACATATCAGCAGGGCAAAGCATCGTCCCACCAGCAGCAGCAGTATCGGCATGGCCAGCAGGGCCAATACAGAACCTCGTCCGCGAATCAGCCAGCCCAGCCCACCGAATTGGAGTCCCTCACCTTGGCGATCCAGACCCTGTCTAATAGGGTCCAACAGATGCAGAACGATTATCTGTATATGAGAATCGATTAATCGTGTCTCTCGTACCCAGGACCAACAGATGGTGCCAAAGACATCAATTCCCGCACAGGTTCAGGCCAACCCGAACAGCATAATCCATGGCCAGAACCGACCTTGTGATCAGGTATATTATTCAGATAATTATTTATCTGAACATGAGATCCTTTCATACGATAATGTAAACTATATGTCCCTCAGGAGCGGAAGGACCGTGACCATACCTGATCAGGCATGGGCACATAAGGAAGGAGCCTCCGAGTCTCTACCTGAGGAGAACTTGGAGGAAGAGGAGGAGCATCACCACCACCATTGCCGGCAGAAGAAGAGGACATCTGAGTCCTCGAAGCAGCAGTCCCGCGTCAGCTTGGAGTCCGACAAAACCGATGAAGAGCCCGCACCTCCATCTGAGGAGGATCGTCCAGAAGTCGCGGAAGAAGCATCACCGATTTCGCCTCAGCATTTTCATTCAGTCAGAGTCAGGGTCCTAGTTTGTTTCAGAGTCAGAGTCATGTAAAGAACTCAGTTCCAGAACTTAATGAAAATCTTTCAGTTTCCGAACATGAGTTGGAGTCAATAATCCCTTTCCCCCGAGCTCTCAAGGGTGGAAAGAAGAAAATGAAAAAAATCCAAAAAGATGACCATGAGACGGCAGAGTTCTGCGACAAACACATCAAAGTCACAATCCCTTTTGACAAGTACGTGGAGATGACACCTGCATTCCAAAAATACCTTAAGGTGAGATGCACACCAACTAGGGTTAGCAGGAAGACCAAAAACCGTGTTGAGAAACACGTTTTATCAGTAGCCACAACTTGTGCAATAAAGAACTCGTTTCCAAGGAAACGAAGAGACATGGGTGCACACTATGTAGTGAGTCATGTTGATGACATCGCGGTTGCACGCACTCTCCTGGACAATGGATCCTCAATCAATCTGATGCCTACATCCCTCTATGAGCGGCTTAATCTCGGACCTCTTAGGAAATCTAGAGCCCTCTTGCAATTTGCTGATAAATCAACCAAGAGGTCCCAAGGAGAATTGAGGAACATTGTGATCAAAGTCAAGGGGCAGGAATACATGGTGGATTTCACTGTCCTGGATATGGAAACCCCTCGTAATTGGAGAGATTCCCAGATCATCTCAGGCAGGCCCTTCCTCAGAACAGCGGGGGCCTTGTTTGATTATAAGATCGGGAAGGTCCAGTTCCAATCTCCAAGCGGAGATGAGGAACTTGAGATGAAGCAGACAAGATGGCAGAGACCGGATTTCGAATCCAGCACCGAGTACTCTTCTACTGAAGCAGACTGCGAGCATGTAGACACAGTTGGGCCATGGAGACAGAACCCATACAACACCGACGAGTCCATCCCCTCCGGAGATGATCCAGTGCATGAGTCAGTTTGCGAGATCCTCAGGAACGAGCACAGCTCTGAACCTGCATCGCCCTACATCTTCGATGACTTAGAGGCCTAGTTGGGCCTGTCAGTCCTTCCCTCTTTAGGACAATCGGAAGATGAGGATGACGAGTCGGACGAGGCTTTTGCTGATTGCATGGAAACCTTTGACGATCTGACTCCAGAGCCGAATAACTTGGTGGCAGCTATCACGGAGAAAGATCCAGCCACTTCCAACACTGAACCAGATCAGATTGAGCCAGACTTCTTAGACGATCACACTATTCCTAAGCTCAAACTTTTACCCACAACTTCAAAATACGCCTTCCTAGAGGGTCAGGACAAGAAATTTCCGGTCATCATCAGTTCGCGATTGACCGAGGAGCAGGAATCTCGCTTGCTAGAGATCTTAGAGAAAAACCGCAAGGCGATAGGCTGGAGCATTTCCGATCTCCACAGGATAAATCCCGCTCTGTGTTCGCACCATATCTACTTGGAGAATGAATCCAAACCCTTTCGTGAATTCCAACGTCGTTTAAATCCAAATTTACGAGAGGTTGTGAAGAAGGAGATAGAGAAATGGTGCAACGCGGGTTTCATTTACCCAATCTCCGACTCTAAATGGGTGGCCCCAATCCATGTTGTCCCGAAAAAGTCGGGAATTCAGACGACCACCAACGAGGACGGAGAGGAGATCGTGACGCGAGTACCCATGTCGTGTCGCGTCTGTGTGGATTACAGACGCCTGAATGACGCGACGAAGAAGGATCATTTCCCCATGCCGTTCATTGATCAGATCTTAGAGAGACTAGCGGGGAAAGAATTCTTCTGCTTCCTAGATGGGTTATCGGGCTACAATCAAGTAGCCATAGCTCCAGAGGACCAGGAAAAGACCACATTCACATGCCCCTTTGGTACCTATGCGTTCAGGCGCATGTCCTTTGGGTTATGCAATGCTCCAGGTACTTTCCAAAGGTGCATGATTGCTGTATTCACCGAAATGGTCGGCGAATTCCTGGAAGTCTTCATGGACGACTTCTCGGTCCACGGCGATTCCTTCGATTCCTGTCTTAGGAATCTGGACCGAGTCCTCAAAAGATGTTGTGAGGTTAATCTGGTGCTCTCCTGGGAGAAAAGTCACTTCATGGTGACGGAGGGCATTGTATTGGGCCACGTCATCTCCAAGAGAGGAATGGAGGTTGACCCTGCCAAGGTGGATGTGATCAGACGACTCCAGCCACCAACCAACGTTAAGTAGTTGCGGTCGTTCATCGGGCATGTTGGATTTTATCGGATATTCATTAAGGATTTTTCTAAGATTGCCCGACCGCTAACTGAACTTCTAGGAAAAGACTTGGAGTTTATTGTTGATCACAAATGTCTTGAGGTCTTTAAGCTATTACAAGGAATGATTATGGATGCACCTATCCTACAAGCCCCAGATTGGTCTCTACCTCTTGAGATCATGACGGATGCCTCAGACCATGCTGTTGATGTTGTGTTAGGACAAAGAAGAGATGGCATCCCGTTCATAATTCACTACGCAAGCAAAGTGCTTGACCCCGCTCAGCGTAACTATACAGTTACGGAAAAGGAAATGCTTGCGGTAGTGTTTGCCTTGGACAAGTTCAGATCTCACTTAATTGGATCCAAGGTAATCATGTTCACTGACCACATGGCACTACGATATTTGATGTAGAAGAAGGACGCGAAGGCGCGTCTTCTTCGATGGATTTTACTTATCCAGGAATTTGATTTGGACATCCGTGATAAACCTGGAAAGAAGAACGTAGTAGCCGATCATCTCTCTCGTCTCGAAGATCTTAATACTTCCAAGGATTCACCAATTCGAGACTCCTTCCCTGACGAGTCGATTTTTGTTGTCGACTCACTCCCATGGTACGCCAATATCGTGAATTATCTTGTCTCCAAGAAAGTTCTCGAAGATTGGCCCAAGAGACAATTGACCGACTGAAGTCGGACGCTAGACACTACCATTGGGAGGATCTGATCCTTTTCTTTGAAGGATCGGATTGTGTCTGTAGACGGTGTATTCCTCAGGAGGAATACCAGAGTGTCCTTTCTTTATGCCACAGCTTAGAGGCAGGAGGTCACCACTCCGGGAAGAGGACCGCATGGAAGGTTCTTCAGTGTGGCTTTTACTAGCCGACTCTGTTTCGCGATGCCATCGCCTTCGCGAAGTCGTGCCCGGTATGTCAGAGAATGGGAGGAGCCGTTGGTTCCAAGGATGAGATGCCTATGCAGCCTGTCATCATTTGTGATGTCTTTGACGCCTGGGGCATCGATTTCATGGGCCCATTCCCTGTTAGCCACGGGTTCGAATATATCCTTCTTGCGGTGGATTATCTATCCAGATGGGTGGAGGCTATCCCAACCCGAGCCGCAGACAGCAAGACTGTCTGTAAATTCATCAGAGAGCACATCATCTCTAGGTTCGGGATCCCCAAAATGATGATATCAGACGGGGGTAGCCACTTCGTGAATCGGGAGGTGAAGAAACTCCTGAAGGACTACGGCATCGAACACCGTGTCGCTAGCCCTTACCACCCTCAGACCAATGGTATGGCTGAGGTGTCAAATAGGGAGGTGAAAACCATATTGCAAAAGCTTGTCCGTCCGGACAGGAAGGACTGGTCTCAGTTCTTGGATCAAGTCCTCTGGGCGTATCAGACAGCTTACAAGACACCGTTAGGAACCTCCCCATTCCGAATGGTATTCGGAAAGCCGTGCCATTTGCCCGCAGAGTTAGTGCACAAATCAGAATGGGCAATCAAGAAGGTCAATTGGAACACACACCTTGGGCAGAAGAAGAGAGACATGGATCTGAATGAGCTTGTGGAAGTCAGAAACCACGTATATGACAACAATTTGGTGTACAAGGACAAGGTGAAGCGTGGCATGATAGGTATATCAGACGAAAGACCTTTGTTCCTGGACAGAAGGTATGGTTGTTCAATGCTAGGCTGAAGATCTTCCAAGGCAAGTTGAAGTCCAAGTGGACAGGCCCATTTGTCGTCCGTACGGTGCATGATAGTGGATGTGTCGAGATCTCAGATCTCGCAGATGACGCACCGACATTTCTAGTGAATGGACACTGTTGAAGCAATTCGTCGAATCCAATGAGCAGTTAGTCCATGTTGAGGAGATTGTATTCATGCGCGAGACAGATTCAGCAAATGCACCTCGAGCCGCGTATGAGACCTTGCAGCAGTGAGCTCCCGCCATGAGCAGCATCTTGAAAGATTCAGACCGACTCATTTGTATCTATCATCACTCTTCTTGTACATCCTATCCTCTCTCCCACGTGACTCTAGTAACCCATCCCCACCTCATTAGATCACTATCATGGACTATACTTAGGATGACCAGATCCTAAGTATAGGGGGGAGGAGTTACTTGAGTCGGTTCTCTGTACATTCTTCGGATCACATCGGTTCTCATACTCACTTCCGTCATATACTTAGGCTGACCTGAGCCTAAGTATAGGGGGGACCGATGCCCACATTGTATATTCATCCACTTCTCTTCTTGACCTTGTCCGCCCCACTTTTTGACTTTCTTCTACACTTAGGCTGCCAGAGCCTAAGTATAGGGGGGCCGGTCGATTTCTATACATTTTTTTTCTTCTCTTTAGCTCTCCTACGCTTAGCACAAGCTATGTCTTTTTCCTCGCTCTTCGTGCTCTGAGGACATAGCACACGCTAAGTATAGGGGGGCGTGTATATAATACATATATACTTTACCCATAGCTTGTACTTTCGCGTATTTTCGCGTACTCTTTTGCAATAATTACGGGTGGGTAAAAATTGAAAAAAAAATGTATATACTTGTATAATACTTACAAACCTCTTGTAAATGGTTGTAAAATAGGAGGTATACCAATAAAAAGAAAGAAAAAAAGAAAAAAAATAAAAATAAAAATAGGCTTCTTATTTATTCTGGCATATCATCTCTACATCCAAAAAGAAAAGAAAAAGAGTCTTGCATTTTCATTCATCTTCATAGCATGACATCTGCATCTCATCTGCATATCTTGCATATGCAAGGTGGAAAGCTAGTGTGTTCTGAACCATGTTATGAGTAGATATTGAGGACGGACTTGATTTGACCTTAATCCACTGAATTTCAGAGGAACCTCATAGGAACTGGAGTTAAGATTTCTCAGGTCAAGTGACTTAAATCTTTGAGTCCGCAAGTCTATGTTCACATGTCATCTTGATTGGTCTAAGTAGAATATCTCGTGCATACGCAGGATTCTTTTAGATAATGACCTAACTTGGACAAGCACAATGCATGTAGCTCACCATTGATGAGGTGGTGAGGAGGTAGAATCCTTTAGCTTGGAGTAGCACACGGGTGGAAACATCCGTCCTCCTCTAAGGAGGGCAGTGCATCTCAACCTAGTCTGGTGGTGTTGACATCTAAGGACGGGATGTTGTGGGTTGCAATAATGCTTCAAAAGAGGGATAGTCTACTGACTTAAGAGGAAAAACTCCTGATGTACATGCTGCACCTTGTATGAGTTTGAGTAAAAAAATGCAAAAACTCCAAAAAAATCAGACAGGTCCAAGTGAAAATAAAATACCTGTCGGAGTCTGTATATTAGCAAAGAAATGCAGCTGGATGACTTGGCTACACTGGTCAGGCATCCCGGGATAGATGGCTACATTGGCTACCGTCCATTCTTTTCTTTACCCCCTCCTCTTGAGTTTGTCGCACTTGAACTTAGAAGGGAATACCCCGCTCCTCGAGGAAAGAGTTACTGGACCGAGTTATTGAGTTACCTTGTTAGAGGAGGCTGGTTCCGAGTCATTTCTGATGTGGAGAGCTATATCTCACTTACACAGTACAAGTAAGAATCATAGTCATCAGAAATTTACGTTTGAGGATTTGTTCTAACCTGACTATTGAGGCGTCTTGAATAGAAGACTTGTGGAACTTGAAGTCTATTAGGTCTTAAGTTCAGGCCCAAATAAGGTTCCGCCACACAATTAATCCAAAGGTCGAGTGAAGCTCCATTTTTAACTTTTGTTCATGACCTTGGTATGGAACCCAAAATCATTTCACTCTTGCATTTCATTTAGTTGCTCGGGGACGAGCAAGGTTTAAGTAGAGGGGGTTGATGAATCTGTGATTCATCACTCCAAAAGTTAAAAATAGAGCCTTGTTCTTGAGTAAATAGAGGCATATTTCCCTTTATAATGCATAAATAGCATTCATACATGCATTCATAATACATGCATTTTAGCACTCCATTTGCATTTAAATAAGAAGCCAAAATCCCTTGTAAAATATCCACCGCATAAAAATAAACTCTTCCTTATACTATGTACACCTTAGTTAATATTATAAGGAAGAGAGACAGGAATCCCCTTTGTAAGAGCACCAATAAAGCCCTAAATCCCTTGGACCTCAAAATGCCCATAGATCCCTCATACCAACTCCAAACTAGGTCTACTTACTTTCAGATTAATACACATTAAAAGACCTTTAAAATGAGACTGATTTCATCCAATTTGGAGCTCGTATGAAAAAGTTGGGTTTTTGGGCCTCTTTGTATACTATCTATATGTATATTTGTATCTTTGTATTTTTGTATCATATTTGACCTCATCTCCGTCTTTGGTCAACATGAAACTTGTAGAACTCATCAAGATCTACAACTTTCATGTTTTGAGTTTTTCCAAATTCGGCCTCCTCCTCTCCCTATATTAATTTTTACTTTCAGCCAATCACAGGTGGCCACGTGGCGCCCTCAGGTTGCGCCACGCGGCCCGCCCCCTTTGACTCATCCGCCTGCGCTATCAGCCGTTGGATCTCCTTCTAGATCCAACGGTGGAGCCGCCTCCACGTACGCCTTAAATGTCCACCGTTTGATCATCTCCAAGGCCTCATCTGACCCGCTCATTAGCGTCTCGCCCACAGTACGCCACACGTCGCACGTTACGCCCTTGGATGATGCACGCCGCCCTCCATCGCAACCGCTCATCCCGCCTTTCATCCCAACCCTCCGATCTAAGCCTTGATCTCATCACAGCCGCCCGCGTGCGCTTCACCCCATCACGCCACGTGTTTGGCCTCCAGGGCCCTCAGATCCCCTCGCCTCGATCAGATCTCACCCGCTCCTTAGTGATTAGATCTGGGCCGTTGGATCACATGATCCAACGGCCACGACCTCGTCTCCTACCTCTGGCACCCCTCTCTCCCACGATCTCCGCCTTGCGGCAGGGGTTGCCCCTTTCTATTTTCAGCAGCGCTTCCTCCACCGTCGACGACCACCATCACCTCCACGTCCTTCCCCACTCATTCCTTATCCTCGCCAGCCACCTCGCTACCCACGTCGACCGCCAGCAACGCTCCATGAACTCCATGAACCCCACTTCATCACTAGTCCGGCCGGCTACTTCAACCTATAAATACTCGCCCTCTGGCCGATTTCACACCCATCCGCCACCCCTGAGAGATCCCCCGAGTTAGGAGCGTCCGATTGGTGACATAGATTGAACGAATCCTCGAGCGAAGACGGTCATCTTCTCCGGCGAGATCCTCGGTGCCACCGCCGTGTCGCAGCCACTCCTCTGAGTCACTGCTTGAGCTCAGGGACTTGCCACCCCTTCGAGCAATGACCTGGACCTCGACCTCGATCTCCAAACCCCAGGTAAACTCCTCCATCTCCGTTTGATTCTCGATCTGATTTTTTTTCACTTTTCTCGCATTTAATTACACCTTCACCGTCATCTTCTCGACTTGTTCTCACTTCGCCGAGCTCCGCGATGGAGCTCTCATCCTCGCGGTACCATTCACGCCCTCAGACACTTCACTTCACCTTTCATCGGTTCCAGCTCCACCACTTGGCCGGAGCACCATCGCCGAGTACCCGTTCACCACGCTTTAGGCCTCGTCGTCATCCTCCACATCTCCACGAGTGCACCACTTGCTTCGGCTACTCTTCTAACACCTGCAGGTACCTGCCATTCATTGATCGGAAGTTCACCAGAGCTCCTTTTGAGCTTCGCCGCCACGGAGCTCCGACGCCCCTCTCCAGCTCCTGAAGCCACCTGGACCCTCGCTGCACCGCCGCGCTCCTTCTGGGATACCTCCGAGTCCTCGGAGAGCATCATCAACACTAGGAGGGACGGGCGGAGCCAAGGCCACGTCACCGGAGTCCCGCCATCTCCTCCGTAGGCGGCGGAGGTCCGTTGAAGAAGAAGGACCAGCCATCGTTCGATCATCTTGATCGAATGGTCCAGAGCCGCCCACATCACCCGTCATCAGGAGCAGCAGACGACCGTAGGATCGTCCTTGATCGCACGCTCAGGAGTATGCCACGTCACCCCCTTCCGTGGATTCCTAGCACCATTGGATCTATCCAGATCTGACGGCCTCTGATCTCACCACGCGTCATCACCGCCATCCTTTGGATCGATCTTGATCCAAAGGCCCGCAGCCGGCCACGTCGATGAGGTCCGAGCCTCTTCCCCGACCCTAGGCTCGGACCACCCGAGGCTAGCCGAGCCTTCCTCCAGGAGCATCCGAGCCAAGCCCCGAGCCTCCGAAGTCGCCCGAGCCTAGGTCCCCACGTGAGAAGCACGTGCGGCCTGGGTAAATTGCACAGAGGCCCTGGAAGCTTTTTAAATTTGCAAAAAGGTCCTTGTGAAGCAGCCCCCACGTGAGGAGCACGTGCCCAGTGGAGAAATTGCATTGATACCCCCAGCATTATAGGTAATTGCATTTAAGTCCCAATCAGCATATTTCTTTTTATGTAATTTTATTTTCTTGTATTGCAAATACACCCCTGTCTTTGCATGCATCCCTAGGTGTCATTTTGCATCATTTTGGAGTTCTAAAAATTGCATATTGTTGAGTAACTTGTCCTCTATCTATTGTGCCACTTGTCACATTTTTATAATTATGGTAGATTTTTAAATGAATTAATTGGTTGATTTCTGTGTTATTTTGCCAAGTTAGACATTTTAATTAATAATTAATTCTCTGTAGCTCAAAAAATTCTCAAAAATTCACAGTAGCTCTAGGATAGTGAACTCAACCTTGCATAAAAATTTCATGTCATTTGCACACATATCGAGGCCTAAATAAATTCTTTAGTGATTCCCTTATTTTAATTTTAATAGGTTCATTTCACATTAAAATTAAGGTTTGTCAATTTTCTAGATTCCTTATCATTAGATCTATCTAGGATAATTTTTGTTCCTGAAAAAATGTGATTTATTATTTATTAAAATTAAATTAGTGAAAATCACCATGCCTGCATTTTTTATTCACAGTAAATTAATTTAGTGTCTAAAAATTCCAAAAAAATTAGGGTAGTTCATTTTCATCATATTTAATCATCTGGCCAATTTTCATAATTTTTGGACTTCATTTGATACCTTAATTTACTTAACTTTGAATTGACTTGCTTGTTGCATGTGTCCTGCATAGAAATTAAAAAAGACCAAAAAAATAATTCCTTGAAAAATCGAACATTGGACTTTGCTAAAAATCTATCGAAGGAGACAGATGCCTCCCTGAGTTCGACCTTGGACTTGTCCAAGTAAAAAAAACTGCCGCTTGAAATTAACTCGAATCTAATTAAAAGTGGTTTTTGATTAGCCCTCTCGTATCTGACTGCAACGAACACATCTAATTAATTTGGACATTAATCTAACCAAGTTAACTAAGGGTGCGGAGCAGTTATCAACCGTTGAACAAGAAACTCGCGTGCTAGAGGTTCTTGAGAGAAACCACAAGGCCATAGGATGGAATATCTCGGATCTCAGTGGGATCAATCCAACGTTGTGCTCGCATCATATCTACCTAGAGGGTGGTTGTAAACCCTCCTGTGAATTTCAACGCCATCTAAATCCAAATCTAAGGGAGGTTGTCATGAAGGAGATTAATAAATAGGGTGATGATGGCTTTATATATCCCATTTCGGATTCCAAGTAGGTCATCCCTTTACATGTGGTCCCGAAGAAATCCGGGATTACGATCGTAAAGAATGACCATGGTGAGGAGATTCCGACATGGCGTGTCTATGTAGATTACCGACGCCTGAACTCGCCTATCAAGAAGGATCACTTTCCACTGCCCTTTATTGATCAAATTATTGAGAGGTTGGCAGAGAAAGAGTTCTTTTGCTTCTTGGATGGGTACTCGGGATAAAACCAAGTTGCTATCGCTCCTGAGGATCAGAAGAAAACTACTTTCACTTGTTCGTTTGGCACCTACGACTTTAGACGGATGCTCTTTGGATGTGTAATGTCCCCGCTACATTTCAAAGGTGTATGTTGGTCGTTTTTGCCAACATGGTGGGTAATGTTCTTGAAGTCTTCATGGATGATTTCTCGATCTACGTGGATAGTTTTGACACATGTCTTTCTCATTTAGACTGAGTTCTTCAACGTTGCTGTGAGGTAAACCTAGTGCTCTCGTGGGAGAAGAGTCACTTTATGCTGACTAATGGGATTGTATTGGGCCATGTCATCTCCAAACATGGTATGGAGGTTGACCCAGCTAAGATTGATGTGATTTTCATGATAGAGCCACCACAGAATTTGAAGCAGTTGAGGTCATTTTTGGGACACGCGGGATTCTATAGGAGATTCATAAAGCACTTTAGCAAAATCGCCAGACCTTTGACTGAGCTTCTGTGTAAGGAGACTGATTTTGTTGTCGATGAGAAAGTCCTCCTTGCATTCAATCAAATGAAAGAAATGGTTACTAGTGCTCCTGTCTTACAGCCACCTGATTGGTATCTTCCTTTTGAGATCATGACGGATGCATCAAATTTCGCAGTTGGAGCAGTTTTAGGACAGAGAAGGGATGGGATACCATTTGCTATACACTATGCTAGCAAGACTCTGGATGAAGCACAACAGAATTATACAGTTATAGAGAAAGAGATGTTAGCAGTTGTGTTTGGGCTAGAAAAGTTCAGATCTTACCTCATCGTTTCACACGTTATTGTGTATATGGATCATGCTACCATACAATACTTGTAGGCAAAGAAGGATGCCAAACCACGCCTTATCAGATGGATCCTTCTTCTTTAGAAATTTGATTTAGAGATTCGAGATAAACCTGGAGTGAAAATTGTTGTGGCAGATCACCTTTCCCGTATCACAGATACAAAGACCTCTGAGCAGAACATGATTCCTATTTTCGAAACCTTTCCAGATGAGGCCATTTTGTCTGTGGAGTCACTCCCATGGTATGCTGATATTGTGAACCATCTTGTCTCCAAGAAAGTTCCACAAGATTAGATGAAGTACAAGGTAGACAGATTTCTGTCAGAGATTCATTATTACCAGTGGGAGGATCCGTGCCTATTTCTTGAGGGTGCGGATTGTATCTGGAGAAGGTGCATTCCTCGGGAGGAACACACCATTGTACTTGAGCACTGTCACAAACTAGAATATGGTGGACATCATTCGGGGAAGCGCAAGATAGCGAAGGTTTTACAGAGTGGGCTATGGTGGCCCACATTGTTTAAGGACGCTACAGAGTTTGTTCGAGGTTGCACTGATTGTCAGAAAATGGGACGAATTGTTGGTTCCAAAGATACCATGCCCCTAAGATATATATAGATTTCTGATTTTTTTGAAGCTTGGGACATTGACTTCATGGGCCCATTTCCTGTCAGTCAGGGATTTCAGTACATCCTGCTCACCGTGGATTATGTTAGTCGATGGGTGGAGGCTATCCCCACCCGAGCTGCAGATAGTCATTCAGTGTGTTCCTTTCTCAAGGATCAAATTATTACGTGGTTCGGTATTCCCAAAATACTGATTTCAGATGGAGGAAGCCATTTCATTAATAGAGAAGTAAAGAAGCTTGTGAAGGATTACGCCATTGAGCACAGAGTTGCGTCTCCTTACCACCCTCAGACTAATGGCTTGGCAGAAATTTCAAATAGGGAGGTCAAGACGATATTGTAAAAACTTGTACGTCCAGATAGGAAGAACTCATCCCAGATGCTTGATTCAGTTCTATGAGCTTATCGGACGGCGTACAAGTCTCCTTTGGGTATGTCTCCCTACAGATTAGTGTATGGAAAGCCTTGCACCTGCTAGTGGAATTAATTCACAAACCTTTATTGGTACTCCGTGTATGCAATTTAGATTATGAGAAGGCAGGAAAGCACAGGAAGTTGGATTTGAAAATATTACTGGAATTATGAGACTTTGCATATGATAACTCACTTATGTATAAGGAGAATGTCAAGCGCTGGCATGATAAACACAATCGAAGAAAGACTTTCTCCCATGATCAGAAAGTTTGGTTACTTGATGCTAAGTTGAAGTTGTTTCCAGGAAAATTGAAAAGTAAGTGGTCAGGACTATTCATCGTGAGAGCTGTGCGCGACAATGGGAGCATTGTCATATCTGGGTTGTCATCTGACGCACAGCCATTTGTTGTGAACCGACAGTTGCTGAATCCATACCTAGATCATGATAAATTCTTGTCCGTCGTTGATTCGATATTTGTAGTATTATATGATGATCTTATGATTCCATCTTCTGTGTTTGATACATGATCATCCACTACTCTTGTATATCCTTTTGTTTCATTCTTTCTTCTCCCGTTTTATCATTCACCCCTTTTCTGTGTGTGTATATATGCTATACTTTGGATGTGCTTTATCTTAAGTATAAGGGGGTGAATGATTCATGTTGTTCATATTCGTCCTGTTCATCACTCTTGTTGTTGCCTATACTTAGGGATACTCTACCTTTAGTATAGGGGGGTGAAGTTGTTCATATCGTGTCTTTTTATTTTTGAGTATGTACATTCTCTTCATCAGTTTTCCCCTTTTGTACACTCTATTATACTTAGTATTACTTGATCCTAAGTATAGGGGGGATCACCAACTTCTCTTCTTTTTATCTTTTCTTTGAGTCGTTGTAGCATAGGAGTCTTTTCACTTTTCTATACTTAGCACGAGTTATGTCTTACTTTTTCGCTCTCGGATCACTATGAGGACATAGTTCGAGCTAAGTATAGGGGGGTGTCATATATATTGTATATATACTTTAGACATAACTCTTTAAATATGTTTATTTCGGGGTTATGTATATAATTTTGTAAAATCCACATTTGTAAAAAAAATAAAATTATATACAACAAAAACAAAAACAAACTAAAAACAAAACAAAAACAAAACAAAAATAATAAAAACAAAAACAAAAAATAAAAAACAAGAAAATTTCTTGTATATACTTGTATATATATATATATACTAACCCTTTTTTCCTTTAGAAAACTACAAAACCAAAAATCTATAAAAACTTGCATAATTCGAAAAAAACCTTTTCTTTTACATCTATATTTTTCTCCAAAAATCCATAAAAAGTTCAAAATTAGAAAATTGTTTAAAAAATGTTATTTTCACATGTGCATCATTTATTTTCAAAACAAATCTTTGCATTGTTCATCTTTTCTTGCATTTGCATGTGCATGTTTCAAGATAGTATTGACATTTAAACTATGTCTGGAATAAAATTGAAGAATGGAGCTTAGTTGGGCATTAGTCCACTTAATTCCAGAGGAACCTTGTAAGAAATGGAGTTAAGACTTTTCAGGTCCTAGTGACCTAATTCTTTGAGTCCATAAAACTATGTTCACATGTCATCTTGACTAGCCTAAGTAGAACATTTAACAACACACGCATGATTCTTTCAGATCGTGGCTTATCTTGGACAAGCACTCTACGCATAGCTCTTCATGGATGAGGTAGTGAGGAGGCAGAATCTTTTGGCTTGGGAAAGCATAAGAGGGTAGTACATCTAGGCAGAACCTCTCGTCTTCCTCTAAGGAAGGAAGTGTGTCTCAACCTGGTCTAGCGATGTTGAGGTCTAAATACAGGATGTTGTGGGGTTGCAATAATGCTTCAAAAGAGGGATAGTCTACTGGCTCAAGAGGAAAAACTCCTTATGTACATGTTGCACCTTGTATATGCTTTCAAAAAAATGGAAAAATGCAGAATCTCCAAAAGTGGACAGACCTGATTGAAAAGTAAAATGCTTGCCGAAGTGCATATAGAAGGATAAAAAAATCAATAAGAGCTTCAAAGATAAATTTTTAAGCTTGCAGTGGATGACTTGGCTACACTGATCATGCATCCAAGGAAAGGTAGCTACACTGGTTACCGTCCATTCTTTTCTCCATCCCCTCTTCTTGAGCTGGTTGTACTTGAACTTAGAAGGGAATATCTCCGCTCCACGAGGAAAGAGTTGCAAGACCGGGGAACTAGAGTTACCTTGTTGAGGGAGGATGTTTCTTTGCTACTTCTGAGATGGGGAGATATACCTCACTTACACCGTACAAGTAAAGATTCATAGTCATAAGAATTGGTATATGCAGACTTGTTCTGACATGACTGTTGAGGTGACCTGAATAGGAGTCTTGTGGAACTTAGAGGTCGTTAGGTCTTAAATCCATCTCCCATTAAGGTTCCGACACACCAATAATCCAAAGGTCCGACAGAGCTCCAAACTACAATTTTATGAAGATAAGTTTAATACTCAATATTGTCCTACTTTCTTTATTTTCCCTTTCTTTTTCTTTTCTTTACTTATTCTTTCAAATAAGTGTTTGCTAAGGGACTAGCAAAGGTAAAGCATAGGGGGATGATGAATCTATGATTCGTCATCTTTATTCATTTATTTTAGCTTAAAATCCCTTATAGAACACATGTATATAACACTAACTCCATATTCTTACTAACTTGCATCTGTGTGTAAATATTGTATATTTGTATATTATTTTAACTTAACATAAATAAAGAAAGAAAGAAAGGACAAATAAAGAAAATAAAATAAAAAAAGAGGAAGACTGTATATATGTAATAGATACAGGCGGACCCGAACCCCGAGAGAAGGTCAAGACTTGACCTGATCGACCAGGAATAAAGTAGGGGAAGATAGGGTCCTCAATTATAAAATCCAAAAAAATTGTGTGTTGTGTATATTTGTATACTACACTATTTTATGTGTACATTAATTGACCTCAAATCAAATAACTCTCAACACCAAAGGTGTAACTAAAAATGTGTTCTAATTAATAAAAATAATTACACAATTAAATCATATACAGAATAAAAGCAACCACACTTGGAAAAAGCCACTAAGCACTAATTTAAAGACCAATTCCGGTTCCATATGAACTCAAATTGAACAAATCTCACTTCCATTGGATTCTAAATTAAAATATCTTTAAATTGGTTGTGATTTCATAATTTTTTGAGTTACAAGTAAAAAGTTGATTTTCTGGGGTGGTTTGTGCAATTTTCCCATGTATTTTGTAAATATCATATTTGTATATATTTGTAAATTATTTTTACTAATTATTTAAAAGAAAAAAAATTTTAAAACAAAAAAACTAATCTGCTTATTTACCCATGTAGATAATGTCATATTTGTATATAGCATATGTATATATTTAATTTTCTTAACTAACTTCCATAAAAATAATAAAATAACATATTTTATTAAAAAAATAAAGTGACAAAAATTCAAAAAAATAGTTAATTTTGTAAATAGTTTTATCTCTCTTTATCTTTATCTCATTCTAATTTTCATCTCTCTTATCTCTTCAACCAAAAATTCAAAAATTCAAATTTCATCTGCATTATCTTTTCTATTTATATGGCTCCTTCTCCCTCATTCCAATTGATCAATCTTTGGGAGAGGAGTCCAATCACCGAGAGATATTTTCTTCAAGAAAGGTGCCTAGCCTCTGAGCCGTCTGGTGACAGCACGTCGGCCTCGTCGAGGCGATCACGGTAGCATTTCCGCTCCTAAGGTGATATCCGTCATTTTTATTCTTATTTTATCCTAGATTAATCGTATTTTTATTTTCTCATAGTTGTTCTTCGTAGTCATTTTGTCCTTCTAGATTTTAAAAAAATTCCTCTCGATTTGATTCGTCTCTGATTCTGAATTTTCATCTCACTATCTCGATCTCCACGCGTTCTTTTCTATCTTCCACGATTTATCAAATCCGACCACGCACGGTGGTCGGAGAATCAGATTCGATCCTTTCATTTTTGTCGGATCCTCGTTCATTTTTCGATTTGTAAATAAATAAAAAAAATACAAAAAAATATTTGTTTTCTCTAACGTTTGTTTTGCAAGATCATTAAAAAGAAAACAACAAAAAATAATAAAATAAAAAACATATTTCTTAGTTGTTTGTTCCTATCTTTAAGATTTATAAAAATAATAAAAAAAACAAAAAAAGTAATTTCTGCATCCCTCTTCGCGCTCCCCCACGTGCGCCGCCCGTTGTCTGCCCCGCAGGCGGCATCGTTGCGCCGCGCGCAGGCCACGTTCCACGCAACGTCGGCCCCCGCATCCTCCCAACAGGGTTGCAACACCGCACGAGGCAGTGTCCGCCTCCTTCAAGCAGCCGTAGCGGCCGCCTTCAACCGTCGTTGCGCGATCCTGACCTCTACCAAAGCGCCTCCAGCGTCCCGCCACACCTCCCTCACCAAGCCAAGAGCGGCGCGCCTCCACCAACTAGCCACAGATCTGAGAGGGGCGGCGGTGCCCCCTTGGCCCTCCTTGGGTCTTGCTAAAATGAAGCAACCAGGAAGACCTAGGAGAATCTTGTTTAAAGTAAAAAAATTTGGGATATTTGCATCAAGGCTCCTGGAACTTCCAAAATTTACGAAGACGACCCCTACCAATATGAAGTCATGTGCATTGCAAACAATGTTTGGGTAATTTACAACATCTTACCTGTTTCTTATTATTGTTCCATTCCATTCTCTGCAAAAACTTTTGAATAATTACCTTTTAGTCCTTACATTCCAGACCTTAAACTTGCTTGATCTTTTCATTAAAATAAATGGTTTTATTGTCCTAAAAATTCTCTCAAAATTGTGCATGCTTCTGCTGTAGTGCTTTTCATTGTATAAACTTTTCATAGCATTTTCTTACTATTTATTATTATTAAAAAATAAAAAACAGTGTCATTTTATCTTCCTAAAAGTAAAAAATTCATAAAAATTCAAAAATAACTCAAAAAATACCAAAAAATTAGGGTAGTTTTATTTCATTTTCTTTTAATTACTGTACAAATTTCACGCATCAATTATTTATAAAACCCTAAAATATTGAAAAAAAGCTAAAAATCTTATAAAAATCACAGAAAATTCTACAAAAATCCAAAAAAAGTGATTTCAGTTCCTGTTTGTAGATAATTGCTTCTATTTTGTCATAAATTTTCAGGAGTTATGGGCACTTAAAATATTTTAAGTTGCAAATTACTCCAGATTGTGCATTGTTTTGCATTTTTATCACTGTTTGATTTTAAAAAATATAAAAAACATCTGAAAATTCCACAAAAATTCTCAAAAACATTTCAAAACTTTCAAAACCCAAAAATATTTTCTTCATATTTTTCTGAGCATTACTAATAAATTGAAAATTACAAAAAGGTTGGTGTGCCTATTTTTTATCTTGTGAATATTGCTTTGTGTTATTTTTGAAAATAAAAAATTATAAAATCAAAATCACTAAAATATTGAAAATCAGAAAATAATAAAATAATAAAAAATAATAAAATTAAAAAGATAAAAATTCACAGAGAAATCAAGGATAGTTATCCTTTGAGATTCCTATTTTCTCTTAACTAATTCTTGATTATTTGAATAACCTTCGGGATTTGTAGCCCTCTTGAGTTCGACCATGTCCACTATACAGGTTAATAAGTAGCAAAAATAAAAAATATTTGTTTTTTTGTCACGGGACTTTTGGGGATAGCAAGGACTAATACATCAATCAATTATCGATCCTCGAGAAAAACACGATAAACAACACCTCAGGACTGGAAGAAGGGTGATCGAGGGGGGAACAGGGTAGAATCGAACTCTGGTTCGGAAAGCGGGTCTAAGCTCTCTCGAACCTGCCTAAATTAGTGGGGAGGAGTGCTCGAAAGTGATGCAGCCAAAGGTTGCCTAAGGGACCTCCGGCCCATCATCGTAATCTGGAAGAAAGATGGACGGGATATGGAAACAAACAAGATCGGCAGTCAAACCCCCAATTCACCTATGCAACGCAAAGCTGATGACCGTGAAGGTTCGGTCTTTTATCTTGTCAATTTTATTTAGGTGATAATACAATCTACAAGGGTGATTAAGCGAGCTGGTACAAACCCGATGCTCCCAGGAGACTGGCCCAATCACAAAGCTAGATCTTTTCCAGCCAGTACAAGTTGCGGACCGTTTACCGGCTACCCGATCAACTCGCTCTTTTAAGGATATTGCGGCCTGCTTTACTAGAGATTGGAGCGATCCTCACTGGAGAACGACTAACCCCAAGACTAGTAGTCTGACGAGAGTTCAGGTATGGCTCTAGCCTAGTGTGTGGGTCACTCTCTAGTGCAAGCAAACCAAATAATGAGGGGATGAATCTCCCAAGACAAATTTTTAGGTG
Organism: Ottelia alismoides; assembly: GCA_037367405.1. Taxonomy (NCBI): domain Eukaryota; kingdom Viridiplantae; phylum Streptophyta; class Magnoliopsida; order Alismatales; family Hydrocharitaceae; genus Ottelia; species Ottelia alismoides. Next base: position 780,122 of record JAZKJV010009629.1, on the reverse strand, counting down.
AGGTGTCTTTTAGGATCAAGTTTGTTTAGCAATCCCAATTTTATGGTTATCTCTTTTTATGGTATTTTTCAATAAGCAAACAAAAGCCTAATGAATTTCTCGATCTCCTGATTATTTAAAGTCCAAAAATCGGGGGGGAGTCGAAAAGCTGGTGTGCGGTCGAAACTTATGATGCATGCAAAGTAAGAAGGCGTACCTGACTCCAGCACTCTACATGCAGGGTGATCCGCGCACAATTTTAAAAACTGAATTTAAACTAATCTAAATGATGCAAGAAGAAAATGACCTTAGATGAGCAATTTCTAATCACGAAGAACTGTAGCTAACTGGTTAGAGAGAGAGGTCTAAGTCCGGTCTCTGATGCTTATCGGTGTCCGCTACAATGGATCCTACACGCGCTGTATACCGCCTCTAGCGGCACGTGACCTTTCAAGCGACCAAGTTAACTTTTTATTATGATTTTTAATTAAGGTCCAATTACGAAATATAGGTGCATGTAAGATATTAGGGATTGGGCTTTAAGCAATTACGTCGCAATCAAAGAAATTCTTAAATCTTGGGGCCAAATTCTTTGAGAATCGAAGAAAATAAAAGGCGAGAAAATTAAAACCTACGAAAAGTCGTTGTGACGTCCCCCGAGCACACCGGTGCTCGGTGAAACAGACCCTGATATAAACAAAGTCCAGAAATTTTGAGGTATATTATTACAATAACAAGAATGTGCTGAAAAGCAAAAGTTACTCTATCCTATATAACTAAATTCCTCCTATCCTCCTACTCCTCCTCGGGTGCGGTTACTCCAACCGAAAGCTGCAGAGTCCTCGAGCGGTCTCTCGCACAAAAAGTCAAGCAGAAGAGTGTCAAAAAAATAGTTATATAATAGTGACAAAAATGAAAAAAAAAATTGAAACGACTACTAAACCATGCTCCCCGACAACAGCACCATTCTGATGACCCACCAAGGCAACTTGGGTTAAGTAATATCTAAGGGTCGTTGTGACCCGAATCGCGAGGCTCGGTCAATCGAGAAAAATCAAGACCACAATTAAGACAATAACAAGCATAAAATCCAATATAGCGGTCTCCGCTATTTATTTAACTTGGTATAGCGATCAGGGTCGAATACAAGGAGCACATAAATGTACGAAGTAGTCGGTAATCAAAAAATAAAAGGCATATTTTTATTGTTTTATTTTTTCATTTTTTTTATATTTTCTAATGAGAAAACAAATAAGAAGAATAAGGTAAAAACAAGTTCCAACAATTTTTATTAGGCCTAAAAATACTCAAAAATTAAAAATAAAAATATTTTTATATTTTTCAAATATGCAGATGTTTTTGGTGATTTTATTGTATTTTCCTGATTTTTATATGATTTATAAAAATGAAAGAATTGTTAGAACATTCTGGTTGTGATTTTAAAAAATCAAATTTAAAATACTTGCCCAAACTTCCTGGTTGTGATTTTTATGATAAAGTAAATAAAAAGATCTAACTAACAATTGAAATCCTTTCTTGTAGGATTTTTAATGATTTTTAAAAGAATTTTAGAGTTTTTAGCTTTTGAAGGTTTGCATGAAGAATTTTTTAAAAAATATTGGTCCTGGAATGAAAACACAATAAGACAAGATAACCCTAATTTTGTATAATTTTCGGAACCATTTTTATATTTTTTTGGATTTTAGAAAATAGATATGACACTTTTAGGGGTTTTTATTTTTATAAAATATCAAATAAAATTAAATCGATTCATAAAATTTATCAAAAATATTACACATTAGCAGAAGCTAACGATAATTTTTGTGGAATTTTTGGAGTTGATTTAATAATTATTTCATTGAAAATAACATGCACAGCACACAGAGACCTATTTGCAATTATTGAAAAGTTACAAGCCAATCAGTAACATAACAAAAGCGCAGGGGCTTAGAGTGCAAAAATTCTAGATCACTGCGCGTGAAACACGTGACACATGCTTAGAGGGGCATAAATGCAATTCTCAAAAAAAATTCACTCAAAGCATAACACTAATAAGGCTCAAGGATTTAACATGCAAATAACCCAAACAATCGCAAGTCAAGCCACGTGCTACACATAAAGAGGGACTGAAATGCAAATACTAAAAATTGGAGGTTAAAACTACAAATAGTCCAAACTAAAAATAACTACGACAACTATTTACAGAACTAAAAATAAATGCAAAACGTTGAAGGGTCTAAGTGCAAATTACCCTTTATTAAAGAGCGGTCCAACATCAGGAGGAGGCCCACTTATGGATGGACGACTGAGATCTTCTGATACCTCTTCGGCGATGGATGGTTGTGCAGCGACCCTCGGACGGATCGGACGATCGAGGATCTCCCGTAGACGGACAGGGGAGATTAGAACTAGAGGGAAGCCCGATCGAACGGCTGCGATGATGTTTGGATGATCAGGGAGGAACTCGCCTCCGACGAGCATCAACCTGCTCTAGTGCGTGGCTCCGACATCATCTCGGGCAGCTGAGATGTGCAAAACGTCGGCGTCAGTAATCTGCAGCTACTAGAAGGCTCTGAAGGGTCCAAGACCAAAGAGATGATCCTGGGGAGGCGCGCCGGACCTGGAGCTTCCTGGAACCTCTCGAGACCTCCAGATGAGGGCTGGATGCGTGCAAGCCCTGCACGAGGAATGGTCGTGCTCGGAGAAGCCGCTTGGAGAAGACCTTCAGACGAGGACAGGTCACTACAAGCTGAGGGTGGGACCTGCTTCAACAACTCCAATCCGATGATTGGAGTCTCGTGGAAGTTTGTGGAGCTAACGTAGAAGTGGAGGGTAGTCGATTGCGAGGTAGAATAACGTCGGAGGGGAGTGAAAGAGGGTATGGAATAGGGTGATCTAAGACGCTCTGTTTCGCGAATGCAAGATGGATTAGAATGTAAATGGAAGGTAAAACGGGTACCTGAAGGGGAAAGAGGGTGCCTGAGGGTGTGGAAGAAATCAATAGTGGGTTGTAGCCTCGATGGTCGGCACAGCCAGGGGCTCGGCTCCTTACGGTGGAGCTTGAGGTGCACCTCACCGGACCTAGGGTTTCCACGCTCTCAAAGGGATCCCTCACCCTCTCTCACAGTTACTGTCACTCTGGGAAGGGAGGTTGGGTATGCAGGAGGAGTTGGTGCAGCCAAAGGTGCACGAAAAGGAAGGAGGGCATGCATGATATATAGGTGTGGGGGTCCGAGAGGATGGGAATGATACCCACGAATCGAGGCGCGGATCAAGTAGAGAAGGATCGGGCGAGGGTCAGGGATCCGCACTCTCAATCCGAAGCGAAAGTTTGGGCGAAAAGGAGGTCAGGTCGGGTCTAGAAAATTTGGAGAAAAGCAACCGAAAACCCGACTCGACGAAGAGGGGGTCCGGGGGGACCAGTTGACCGGAGTCAACAATCCCTGCTGGACCAATTAGAAGAGGCGGAGCATAAGGACAAAATACACTACACGACAAAACTGCTAGAAAAATAAAGAAAATTGATTTAAAAATAATAAATGAATTTAATTAAAAAAATGAATAAATGAAAAATGTTTGTTATTTTTCAAAGATTTTTTCTGTGATTTTTAATTATTTTTATGAAAAAATAAATTGTTCTCTATACAATATAAGGTGTAATATACAGGTATATTATACTTATGTTTTATGTACAATCATTTTTATTTTGTTATTTTCATAGAAATACCCCAATTTTTATATTTTATTTATCTACAACATAATTTTTGGAGTATAAAATAATTTTTATTTTATTTTTATTCTTTATTTACAAGTATATAATAAATAGAGAGTGAGACATATATACATGTATTTTACATTGGTGAGAGAGGATTTTATTTGATTTTTATCAAATTTTTATTTTATTTTTTTTTTAGAAAAATATACAAGGAGGTAAAAAGACTATTTTATTCTTATTTTGTCAAAAATAATTATTTATAAGTAATGCGTACAATATAGAATAGGCCCTATCTCTCTCTACTTATTTTGTTTGGTGATCAGGTCAAGGCTTGACCTTCTCTTGGGGTCCGGGTCACTCTGTATTTATTCTAAATACCTCCTTCCTTTTTCTTTTCCTTTATTCTTTTATTTTTGCACAAATACATGCTAAATATAGAAAGTTAACAAATGCATGCTGCATGCTAACTTATTGTATTTACATCTATTTACATGATGCTTTGCCAAGATAAATAGCTAAAATAAAAGAATAAAGAGTGAGAATCAGGGATTCATCACAGCCTCTAGCTCAGGTCAGACAGAGGAGCTAGCAACAGCCCATCACTCCCAGCAGTACCAGCACCAGGGTCCTCGTCCCTACCATCAGGGACAGCAGTGGAGGTAGCCACAACAGCCTCAGTAGTACTCCCAGCCTCCTCCTCACTACCAGTAGCAGTCTCAGCCTCATTTCCAGCGAGGCAACCTATCCGGTTCTCATGGACCTTTCTATGAGAACCCAGCCCTTAACGTCCTCGCCCGCCTACTTTCTGACCAGCAGGCATCCTTCCGGTCGAAGATGGACGAGTTCCGGCAGGAGATGAGGGAGATTATCAAGGGCAAGGCCACCATACATGCTCAGATTGAACCTAACCCGAACAATCTGAAGAGGAAATTTGAGTTGGTATAGTTTACAGAGACTACCAATCCTAGTGATACTTTGGGTGATATTTCTTCTTATGTATTTAATGTTGATTTTGTGACACTTAGGAGCGGTAGGATGCTAATCGGGAGCATCTCGTCTGAGCGACGACCACTTGGAGATTATGAAGCGCCAGATGAGGATGGAAGCGGTGCTAATGCCGCTCATGATGATGATGACGGTGGCGCTGAAGCCACCAAGGATGTTGATCCAGCCGACGGTACTGAGGCCATCGTGATTCTAGTAGCAGACTGTGGTGTTGATGCCACCAGCATTCCAAATGTTGGTCTAGAGCGCGGTGTTGATGCCGCAAGATCAGATGTTGTGGGTGGTACTGAGACCACCAGTTTTCCTTCAGTTGTGTTACCTTCTTTTGTAACTCATGATAGTTTCAAAAAAATATAAAAAATGGAAAAATGGAAAAGAATAAAAATATGAATAAAGGAAAGGTTTTTATATCCCCTACGGATCCGTATGTGTTGCACGATGATATCGGTGCGGATTCTACTCTTCTAAATGCGCAGGAACCTATTCCTGGCCCTCATCTTTCTGGAGAGGGTCCAGCCATCCCCTTCCCTATAGCACTCTACTTTGCGAAGGGGAATAAATCAGAAAATCCCACAAAGAAACACCAGCTAGAGTTCAACCAGCAGATGATCGATCGATTCCATACATAGTTGACTCTACAGGATGCACTAGAGCACATCCCTCTCTTCAAGAAGAATTTGAGAGAGAAGACCACCATTCGCGAGAAGAGAAGTAACCACAATGCAGAGATCCATTTTCTTACTCGTGCCACTTACTTCTCCATTTAGAACTGATTGCCAGCCAAGAGACCTGGTGCAGGAGCTTCATATGTCAAATGACATATCCATGAGCACCGGTTTCGATCGTACCCTATTAGACAGTGGTTCTTCTATTAACCTCCTTCCAGTAGACTTACTCGACCGATTACAGTTTGGCCCTCTTCGATAGAGCAGGACATCCTTTAGTTTGTTGATATATCTATCAAGAGGCCAAAGGGGTTATTGAAATACGTGGTCGTCACAATTTAGGGCCTGAAATTCATGTGGACTTTATTGTCTTGGACATGGAGATCCCTGAGTCTGTGACAGATACCCCAATCATACTGGGACACCCATTCTTGGCCACAGCCAAGGCAGTATTCGATCATGATAGCGGGAAGATATACTTTTCCATCGAGAGGGAAAGTGTACAAATAGAGACGATCGAGGAGACTAGAGCGAGATATTCATCTTGCTCCGAGCAGTCGAGTGATTCAGAGAAGATGATAGATGTAGAGTGAGACGTCCACCAAGAGTGTGTCTTTGTGATCACAGACGATGAGGTAGTTTGGTTAGACCTCGTATCACGAGCTCTTATCATGCCATCAGATAGTGCAGACTTACAGACTATGGTAGACGAAAGTTCGGAGAGCACACTCTTGACAATGGACACATTTGACGCTAATGATCGTTGTCAGGATAGAGAAGCAGAGTATATTTCATGTTCTTCTAATTCAGATCCCTCAGATTCAGGTATTGATTGGTATAACTTTGATGATTTTTACCATGTTTGATTCCCACATAGCCGAAGCTAGGGGGGAGAGTGAGCCAGCACAACTTACAGAGACACTAGTAGGGCCACCTTCATCATTTTTCACATGCAGCGAGAGTTCTCCCATGCAGATATGGTAGCCTTCACTTAGGCATTCCAGAGCCCAGATTTGCCAGCTCCCAGTTATCCAGAACTGAAGACCTTGCTGCAGTCAATGAAGTATAGATTCCTTACTGGTGAGCCAGAGATGTTCCTAGTCATTATCTCAGTAGATTTGACTAGAGATCAAGAATCTCGTTTGATGGAGGTTCTTGAAAGAAACCGCAAGGTGATTGGATGGAGCGTAGTTGATCTCCAAGGGATAGGTCTGGCCCAGTGCTCCCACCACATTTATCTCGAAGAGAACGCTAAGCCATCGCGTGAGTTCCAGCGACATTTGAACCCGAATCTTCGAGATGTGGTTATGAAGGAGATATCAAAGTGGTGGAGCACCGATTTTATCTACCCCATCTCTGACTCCATGTGGGTTAGTCCATTGCATGTGGTACCCAAGAAGTTGGATTTCACTACAGTTTTGAGTGAGACCGGAGAGAAGATAGCTACCCGAGTACCTAATTCTTGGAGGGTCTGTGTGGACTACAGAAGATTGAATCAGGCCACCAAGAAGGATCATTTCATGTTGCCATGTATTGATCAGATTATCGAGAGTCTAGCTGGGAAGAGTCATTACAGTTTCCTTGACGGGTACTCCGGATATAACCTAGTGGCCATAGAGCCTGAAGACCGGTAGAAAATGACATTTACATGTTTGTTTAGGACGTATGATTTTAGACGGATGCCCTTTGGTTTATGTAATGCTCTGGCTACATTCCAAAGGTGCATGCTTTCCATCTTTTCAAACATAGTGGGTGACGTTTTGGATGTCTTCATGGATGACTTTTCGGTCTACGACGATGGGTTCGATGCTTGTCTTGACTGCCTAGACCGTGTACTTCAGCACTGTATAGAGGTCCATCTTGTATTATCTTCGGAGAAGAGTCACTTCATGGTGACTCAAGGGACGGTGCTTGGCAATGTCATCTCGAACAGGGGCATGGAGGTCGATCCGGCCAAGGTGGATATCATCAAGAAACACAATCCACCGTCCAATTTACGACAGTTGCGGTCTTTTTTGGGGCATGTCGGTTTCTACCGATGATTCATTCAGGATTTCAATCGTATTGCCATTGCTCACTGATCTGTTGATGAAAGACACCGAGTTCATTGTAGATGATAAGTGTCTAGCATCATTTGAGACTCACAAGGGATTAGTTGTCGAGGCTCCTGTCCTTCAGCCACCCGATTGGTCTCTCCCATTTGAGATCAAGACGGATGCTTCTGATTTTGTCGTTGGGGCTGTGTTAGGACAGAGGAGGGATGGATTGACTTCTGTCAAACACTATGCTAGATGATATTTGGACGCTGCCCAGCGGAATTACACTGTGACTGAGAAGGAGATGCTAACCGTAGTCTTTGCTTTGGACAAGTTCAGATCTTATATTCTTGGATCCCGATTTACTATATTTACAGATCACACCGCAATCTGATACCTCATGGCAAAGAAGGATCCAATGCCAGATTGACCAAATGGATCCTTCTCCTCTAGGAGTTTGATATAGAGATTAAGGATAAGCATGGAGTCAAGAATGTGGTGGCGGATCACCTATCCTGATTAGAGAACCTTGAGGATTCCGATCATATTGCACCTACTATAGAGACCTTCCCAGACGAGGTGATCGTTGCTATCGCCTCGCTTCCATGGTAGACTGACATTGTGAACTATCTTGTCACCAAGAAAGTTCCACAAGGTTGGCCCAAACAACGACTTGAGACTTTCCTTATGAAGGCCAAGTCGTACCATTTAGAGGATCCCATCCTTTATCATGAAGGAGGGGATAGTATCTGGCGTCGGTGCATTCCTCGAGAGGAGCACCATAGCGTCCTCACATATTGCCATAAGCTTGAGGCAGGAGGACATCATTTTGGGAGGAGGACAACACAAAAAGTGCTCCAATCTGGCCTCTGATGGCCTACTCTCTTCAAGGATTCTAATGAATTCGTGAAGATGTGTACTGACTATTAGAGGATGGTGACAACTCACCTCGCAACTCGGGTTAAGGTATCAGATAAATCTCGAGAGGTTGTTGTGACCCAAATCGCGAAGCGCAATCAACAAGAAAAATAGAAATCACTCAAAAATAAAACAATCAAAATAAGGAAATGTCAACGGTCTCCTCTATTTACTTTACCAGGTATAGCGTTGAACACAAGGAGCATGGAAATATACGAAGTAGTCAGAAATCACAGGAATAAAAACATATTTTTTTGTGGTTTTTAATTTGCAATTTTTTTATATTTTCAAAATGAAAAAACAAATAAAAAGGATAAGGTAAAAATAAGCTTGAATATTTTTTATTAAGACTAAAAATACTCAAGAATTAGAAATAAAAATGTTTTTTATGTTTTTAAAATACTCAGATGTTTTTGGTAATTTTATGGCATTTTTCCAATTTTTATATGATTTTATAAAATGAAACAAGATCAAAACAGTGAAACAATGTACAGCCTGGACTAAAAGGTAAGTTTAAAATAATAAAAATACCTTAATGTCCTGGGTATGATTTTTATTAAAAAGCAAATCAAAATATCTAAGCACAGTAACCGGAAAACTATTTTTTGATTTGTGTGGAATTTTTAATGATTTTTATAAGATTTTGAGTCTTTTGTGATTTTTAGGGTTTTTTAAAAGATAATGCAACAAAAATGATACTGAATACAAAGCATATACAAACACACACACAAATTTTTATCGATATTTTCAGACAATTTTTTGAATTTTTATGTATTTTAGAAAATAGACAGAATAGTTTTTGGGTGTTCTTGATTTTCAGAAAATATCAAATAAGACTAAATTAAGTCACAAAAATGATCATAGATACCACGTTTTAGCAGGAGATAACTATAATTTTTTATGGAATTTTTGGAGTTGATTTAGTAATTACTTGATTAAAAACAGCACAAAAAGCACATAGGAACCTAATTGCAATTATATGAAATTTGCAGGCCAAGTAATATCATAATTAAAAGCTCAGGGGCCTTATCTGCAAATTAATCAAATCAACGTGCGAAATACACGTGACACAGGCTTAGAGGCGCATAAATGCAAATACTAAAAAGCTCGCATTCCAAACATAACATCTAGGATGTACAAGAATATAATGCAAATGTACCAGAAGAGCATGTGACACTATACGTGAGTTCACTTGGACTGGACTAAAATGCAAATACTAAAAGTAAGAGGGTTTAATTGCAAAAAGTCCAGAATAAAACTAACTACGATAAATATTTACAAGACCAGAAAGTAAATGCAAAACAGAGAAGGGCCTACGTATAAATTACCCTTTACTAAAGCTCGATCCAACGGCTAAGAACGCTCCACTTAATGGATGTACGGTCACGATCGAGGGACAACGCTTCGGCGATGGATGGCTGCAACGCGATCCTCAGATGGATCCAACGATCAAAGGCTCCCTAATGATAGACGGTTCCGATTAGACGTGGGGTGAGCTCCTATCGGACGGTAGAGGGATCGTCTGGATGAATGGAGAACTCACCTCCGACGAGTTTCTTCCGTCAATTGCGCACGACTCTTACACTCTCTCAAGTTGCAAATGGATAGGATCAACCGGTGATGGCATTCCGCAGCTTCAGGAAGGCTCCAATGGGCCCAGGACCAAGCGAGAGGCCCTGGGGGTGACTAGGTACCTCGGGCTTTCCTGGACTCCGTGATGCCTCCAGATGAGGCCTCTAGGTGTGCTAATCCTGTAGAAGAAGAGGGTCATGCTCAGAGATAAAGCTCCGATGAGGATTAGGCACCCAAAAGCACAGTGAACAAAGGGGTCAGTGAACGAGGCATGGCCTATATGAAGCGGAGAATTAGACCTGCTATGCAACTCCAATCCGATGATTGGAGTCGATGGGAGGATGCGGGGACTGACGTATAAGTGAAAGGTATCCAGAGCGGGGTGGAGTCTCATCAAAGGTGTGTGAAACGATGGAGAATGGAAGCTCATCGGAGCTACTCTGTTCGGTGGTGAGATGATGGATTAAATGGATGAAAAGCGGTAGAGGAGTTACCTGAAGATGGAGGAAGTTGTCCTATGAGTCATGGATGAAATCCACCGAGGTGATGGCCTCAATGGACAGTGGTTCCAGAGGCTGGAGCTCCTTGCGCTGGAGCGGAGGCAAGGCTCATTGGACCTAAGGTTTCCACGCCCCAACAGATGCCCTAGCATTGTCCCTCTCTTGTTGTCATTCTGGAAAGGAATAGGCAGGTGCAACTGAAGAGGTGGAGCAGCAAAGGTACAGAAAAGGAGGAGGGTCAGTCTGATTATATAGGCGTGGGGGTCTGGGAAGATGGGGATGGCACCTGTTAACCGAGGCATGGATCGAGCAAGGGATCAACGGGCAAGGGTTAGGGATCTGCCACCTCTAATCGGGGGGAGGTGAAATGGAACTCGGGCCGATCATGGATAATTGGGAGAAAATCTGGTGAAAATGATGTTAGCGATGCAGGAGACCCGGGGGGACCAGTTGACCAAGGTCAACAATCCGAGGTGGCCCAATTAGAGTCCACCTAGGATACAGACAAAATAGGCTACAGAACAAAACATGGAAGAAAAATAAGGATAATAATTTTAAAAATAGTGAATAAATTTAAATGAAAAACTAAATAAAATAAAAAATGTTTATTATTTTTCAAGGAAGTTTTCTGTGATTTTTAATTATTTTTATGAAAAATAAATTACTTTATATACAGTATGGTATTATATACAGGTATAATATACCTATGTATTTTGTACAATTATTTATATTTGTTATTTTTACATAAATACCCTAATTTTATATTTTATTTATTTTCAACATAATTTTAGGAGTTTAAAATAATTTTTATTATATTTTTATTATTTATTTATAGATATAAAATAATTAGGGAATGAGACCTATATACATGTATCTTATACAAGTGAATGAGGATTTTATTTTTATTTTATTTATTTTTCTGATTTTTATTTTGTTTCCTTTTTAGGAATATATAAAAGGAGGTAAAAAGAATATATTATTTTTATTTTATCAAAAATAATTATTTATATATAGGTAATATGTACACATAGAGTAAGCCATATCTCTCTCTACTTATTTTATTTGGTGATCAGGTCAATGCTTGACCTTCTCTTGGGGTTCGGGTCACTCTTTATTTATTCTAAATACCTCCTTCCTTTTTCTTGTTCCTTTATTCTTTTATTTTTGCACAAATACATGCTAAATATACAATGTTAACACATGCATGTTGAATGCTAACTTATTGTATTTACACCTATCTACATGATGCTTTGCCAAGATAAATAGCTAAAATAAAAGAATAAAGAGTGAGAATCAGGGATTCATCAACACCCTATACTTTATCTTTGCTAGTCCCTTAGCAAACACTTATTTGAAAAAGAAGTGAAAAAGAGAAGAAAAGAAAACGAAGGAGAATCAAGGTTGATTATTAAACTTGTCTTCATTAAATTGAAGTATGGAGCCTAGTCGGACCTTTGGATTATTAGTTTGTCGGAACCTTAAGGACTTAAGCTTAAGGCTCAACAACCTCTAAGTTCCACCAATTTATGGTCAACACTCCTCGATAATCCAGATCAGAACAAGTCTAGATACACAAACTCTAATGACCATGAATCTTTTCTTGTACAGTGTAAGTGATATGTAGCTCCCCACCTCAAAAATGACAAGACAACAGCCTCCCTCCGCAAGGTAACTCTAATGCCCTTGTCTAATAGCTCTTTCCTCAAGGATCGGGGTGTTCCCTTCTAAGTTCAAGTTCAGCCGGCTCAAGAAGAGGGGGAAAGAAGAGAATGGATCGTGGCAGTGTAGCCACGTATCCCTGGGAGCCCTACCAGTGTAGCTAAGTCTCCTGCTGCAAGCTTCATGAGATGAGAAGGTGTAACACAAGCTTTGCTTTATTGGACTCTATACACTCCGGCATGCGTTTCATTTTCTATCAGGCCTGCCACTTTTTTGGAGTTTTTCTTTCTTTTGCACATTTTTTTTCGATGTGCATATGTACAACATATCTACATGGTGCAGCATATATACATAAGGACTTTTTCTTATTGAGTTAGTAGACTATCCATCTTTTGAAACATTATTGCAACCCGCAACTCCTGTCTTAGACCTCAACACCGCCATACCAAGTTGAGACACACTTCCCTCCCTAAAGGAAGACGAGAGGTTCCGCCTAGAAGTACTACACTTGTATGCTACCCCAAGCCAAAGGAAACTGCCTCCTCACCATCTCATCCGTGTGGAGCTGAGTGTAAAGTGCTTGTCCAAGTAAAGCCACTATCTCTGAGAGTCATGTGTGCATTGTTAAGTATTCTACTTAGGCTCATCAAGATGACATGTGAACATAGCCTAGTGGACTCAAAAAATTAAGTCACTAATAGACCTGAAAAGTCTTAACGCCAAATCCTATAAGGTTCCTCTGAGAATTAGATGGATTAAGGTTTTAACCAAGCTCCATTTTTCAATTTAATTCCAGACTAGTTTAAATGTCAACTATGATTCAGAAGAATATACGAATATATACAAAAAATCTTTTTATGCAAAGTTTTTGAAAAATGTGCAAAATTTTTGAAAATATTTGGATGTATGCATGAAAGCAGAAATTTTGCAAACTATTTACAAACATTTACACAGGGATTTTTGCAAACTTTTATTTTTCAAACATTTTAAAAAAATTGTACTATATACATAGCTTTGATACAAAAATATTTACAAACTTTTCACAAGCAAAATATTTTTATAAACATTTGTACAAAAATAGTTTTTATAAATAGCTTTGTATGTGCAAGAAAGAAATTTATGTACAAGAAAATTTTTTAATATTTTGTGATTTTTAATAAGTAATTTTTAGCAATTTTATTTATTAACACACTCAGCAAAGTACAAGTTATGGCTAAAGTATATATGTAATATATACGATACCCTCCTATACTTAGCTCGAACGATGTCCTCAGAGTGATCAAAGAGCGATGAAGAAGACATAACTCGTGCTTAGTATAGGGAAGTGAAAAGAAAGACTATACTACAACAACGAATAAAAGAATAGAAAGAATAGAGCTCGGTGATCCCTCCTATACTTAGGATTAAGTAATCCTAAGTACAGCAGATTGTACACAAAGGGAAAACCGAGTGATAGAATTTATAGAGTCTACCTCCCCTATACTTAGAGTAAGATATCCCTAAGTATAGGCAGCAAAACAAAGGTAAAAAGAATCAAAAGAATAATCAAAAATCTGATACCCCCTATACTTAGGGTAAAGTACACCCTAAGTATATCATAATCATAAGATGCAAACAGGGTGTTAGAAAAATGAATGAGATGGTATAGACATATGGATCTATACAAGGCGGAAGACTGTGATAATCAGGCATGAGATGCTACTGATGTGAGTCAAAGACCACATCTTATGCAAAATGAATCAGGATGACGTCAACAATCAGTGGATCATGATCTAAATATGGCTTGAGATGCTGACCGTTTATGCGAAAGACAAACTCAGATGTCATTTCAGATATGTCGATACTACCATTGTCATGCACCTTTCGGACCAATTATGGTCCTTTCCACTTACTCTGCAACTTCCCTGGAAATAGTCTAAGCCTGGCATCAAACAACCATACTCTCTGATTTGGCTCAAACTGCTTATGGCTGATATGAGAATCATGCCATATCTTTACTCGCTCCTTTTACTGTAAGCTATTTGTATATCTAAGCTCCTCTAGGGCTGCCAATTTTGCCTTCCTTTGATTACCTATACTCTATGGATACAATAATATATCAGTGACAACCCATAGTGACTTGTGCTTAATCTCAATAGGTAAATGGCAGGGCTTGCTATAAACGAGATGAAAGGGAGATTTACCTAAAGGAGTCTTGAAGGAAGTCTGATATGTCCACAAGACCGACTCCAAAAGTTGTGACCAATCGTTTCGATCTGAGCGGATTACCTTCTGCGGTATCATCTTAATCTCCCGGTTCGATGCTTCAGCAAGACCATTGGTCTGAGGATGATATGGAGTGGCAACTCGAATCTATTATGAACTCGTTGGCAAGGGCCTTTACCTTGTCATTGATAAAGTGAGACCCCCTGTCAGATATAAATACTCTAGGCACCCCGAATCGCGAAATGATATTCTTCCTTAAATTTGCAACCAGTCCTAACATCTGTGGTTCGGGCGGGGATGGCCTCAACCCAGCAACTGACATAATCAACAGCCAACAGAATGTACTCAAATCCCTGACTCTTAGGAAATGGACCCATGAAATCGATGCCCCATGCGTGAAAAACCTCATAGAAGTGAATGGGCTACATCGGCATCATATCACCATGTCCACAAGTGCCCATCCTCTGACAGTCGGTAACCTCTTCACGAATTCATCAGAATCATTGAAGAGTGTAGGTCACCATAGGCCGGATTGGAGCACTTTCTGTGCTGTTCTCCTCCCAGAATGATGTCCTCCTTCCTCAAGCTTGTGGCAGTATGTGAGGATGATGTGGTGCTCCTCCTGAGGAATGCACCGACGCCAGATGCTATCTCCTCCTTCATGATAAAAGATGGGATCCTCCTAATGGTAAGACGTGGCCTTCACAAGGAAGGTCTCAAGTCATTGCACGGGCCAACCTTGTGGAACTTTCTTGGCGTCAAGATAGTTCACAATGTAGGCGTACCATGGGAGAGAAGCGATAGCAAGGATCGCCTCATCTGGGAAGGTCTCTGTAATAGGATCAATCTGCTCGAATTCCTCAAGATTTTCCAAACGAGAGGGATGATCCGCCACCATATTCTTGACTACATGTTTATCCTTAATCTCAATATCAAACTCCTCGCGTAGAAGTATCCATCTAGTCAGTATCACTTTGGCATCCTTCTTTGCCATAAGGTACCTGATGGCGGTGTGATCTGTAAAGATGGTCACTTTGGATCCAAGAATATATAATCTGAATTTGTCTAAGGTAAAAACTACGACTAGCATCTCTTTCTTCGTGATTGTATAGTTCCGTTGAGCGGCATCCAATGTACAGCTAGCGTAGTGAATGGCAAATGGTATTCCATCCCTCCTCTGTCCTAGCACTGCCACCACGATAAAATCGGAGGCATCCATCATGATCTCGAATGAGAAAGACCAATCAGACCGCTGAAGGATAGGAGCCTCAACAATTAAGCTCTTGAGAGTCTCAAATGACGCAAGTCACTTATCATCTACAATGAATTCGGTGTCTTTTGTCAGCAAATTAGTCAACGGTCAGGCAATCCTGCTGAAGTCGTGAATAAAACATTGGTAGAAACTGACATGCCCCAGAAAAGACCGCAACGGTCGCAGGTTGGATGGTGGATTGAGTTTCTTGATGATATCCACCTTGGTCGGATCAATCTCCATGCTCCTGTTGGAGAAGATATGACCAAGCACCGTCCCTTGAGCCACCATAAAGTGACTCTTCTCCAAAGACAAGAAAAGATGAACCTCTATGCAACTCTGAAGAACACGGTCTTGGCAATCAAGACAAGCATCAAACCTGTCAACGTAGATCGAAAAGTCATGCATGAAGATCTCTAAATAGTCACCCACCATGTCCGAGAAGATGGATAACATGCACCTTTGGAATGTCGTCGGGGCGTTACATAGACAAAGGGCATCCGTCTGAAAGCATAAGTCCCAAACAGACAGGTGAATGTCATTTTATCCTGGTCTTCGAGCGCTATGGCCACCTGATTGTAGCGGGAGTACCCATCAAGAAAATAGTAGTGACTCTTCCCAGCTAGACTTTCTATGATCTGGTCAATAAAAGGCATCGGGAAATGATCCTTCTTGGTGGCCTGATTCAATCATCTGTAGTCCGCACAGACCCTCTAAGAAGTGGGTACCTAGGTAGCTATATCCTCTCCAGACTTGCTCACAACTGTAGTGATGCCCATCTTCTTGGGCACCACATGTAATGGACCAACCCACTTGGAGTCAGAGATGGGGTATATAAAATCGGTGCTCCACCATTTCGAGATTTCCTTCATGACCACCTCTCAAAGATTCGAGTTCAGCCGATGCTGGAACTCACACGACGGCTTCACGTCCTCCTCAAGAAAGATATGGTGGGAGCACAGAGCCGGACTTATCCCCTGGAAATCAGCTACACTCCATCCTATTGCCTTGCGGTTCTTTTCAAGAATCTCCATCAATCGAGATTATTTCTCTCCAGCCAAATTTGCTGAGATAATGATTGGGTACATCTCATGCTCACCCGCAAGGAATCTATACTTCAGTGACTGCTCATGCAAAACTGGTGAAGCCTTGCTAGTGTATTTGTACTCGGTGTTGGTACGATCTCCACCCTAGCTGTTGGCTCTGTGGAAATCAAGCAAGGTAATAAATCATCAAATTCTGTATAGTCTATGTCTGAATCTGAGGGATTTGAATTGGAATCACAATATGTATATTCTACCTCGCTATCCCGAACACGATCATCAACCTCGAAAGTGTCCTCAGCCAAGAGTTTGCTCTCCGAACTTTCCTCTGCTGGAAACTGCGAATCTACGGCATCAGAAGGTGAGAAAAGGGCTCGTGAAATGGGATCGGACCAAGCGTCTTCATCATCAGTGATCAAAAAGTCGTACTCCTGGTGGACGTCTCGCTCTGCCTCTGTCGTCTGCTCTGCATCACTAAACTGCACTGAGCAAGCTGAGTCTCGTGCTCTGGTCTCATCGATCGTCTCTATTTGTATACTCTCACCCTCGACGCAAAAGTATACCTTCCCACTATAATGGTCGGACACTGCCTTGGTTATTGACAAGAATGGGCTTCCTATGATGATGGGGGTATCGGTCACAGACTCAGGGATTTCCATGCCAAACACAATGAAGTCCACAGGGAATTTCAGGCCTTGAATTGTGATGACCACATCTTTCAACAACCCCTTCAGCCTCTTGACAGATCTATCAGCAAACTGAAGGACTGTCCTGCTCTGTCGAAGAGGGCCAAACTCGAATCGGTCGAGTAAGGTTGCCGGAAGGAGGTTGATGGAAGAGTCGTTGTCTAATAGAGTACGGTCGAATCTCTTCTTATGAATGTGGCATCTGACATAGGGAGCTCTTGCATCTGGCCTCTTGGTTGGTAGACGGTTCTGAATAGCGAAGTAGGTGGCACGGGTTACCACATAGATTTCTGCCTGATGGCTCCTCTTCTTCATGTGGATAGTGGTCTTCTCTCTCAAGTTCTTCTAGAAGAGAGGGATGTGCTCAAGTGCCTCCTGTAGAGTCAGCTGGATATGGAATCTATCAATTATCTATTGGTTGAACTCTAACTGTTGACCTTTTTTTGGATTTTCTTTTTTATTCCCCTTTACCAAGCGGAGTGCTTGAGGAAAGGGGATGGCTGGGCCCTTCTCAGTTGGAGCGCTAGGAAGAGGTTTATGTTGCTGAGAGGGAACAGAATCCATACAAGTCTCATCAAGCATCGCATATGGACTCGAATATGAAGAAACCTTTACTTTATTAATTTTTTTTGTTCTTTTTCATATGGTCCTAAGGTACAAAAACTGGAGAAAACACAACTGGAATAGAAATGGTGGCATCAGTACCACCCACGACATCTGTCTTTGCGGCATCAGCATCGCGCTCTGGCTCAGCATCATGAAAAGTGGTGGCATCAGTACCACCGGCTAGATCTGGAGAAGCGACGGCTTCAGTACCGTCGACTGGATCAGCATCCTTGGTGATGTCAGCACCACTGTCATCAACATCATCAACGGCATCAGCACCGCTGTCCTCCTCGTTTGGCGCTCCTGAATCCTCGTGGTGTCATCGCTCAGATGAGGCACCGCCGACTAGCAACCTACTGCTCCTAAGTGACACAAAATCGGCATCAAATGTATACGAAGAAATGTCACCCAATAACTCATTAGGAGTGGTGGTCTCTGTAAACTATACCTGCTCAGACTTCCTTTTAAGATTGTTCGGGTTGGGCTCAATCTAAGCGGGTATGGCAGCCTTGTCCTTAATGATTTCCCTCATTTCCTGGCAAAACTCATCCATCTCTCGCCTAAAGGATGCCTGTTGGTCAGACAGGAGGCAGGCTAGATCATCAAAGGTTGGGTTCTCATAGGTTGTCCCATGAGAACCAGACGGGTTGCCTCACTGAAAATGAGACTGTTGCTGCTGAAACTAGTGAGGGGGAGGCTGAGAATACTGATGCTGAGGCTACTGCTAGTGCTGCCTCCACTTCTACCCCTGTTGGTAGGGATGAGGACCTGACTTAAAGTGTTGTTGCTGTGGATGGTGGGAGAACTTGGGCTGCTGGTGTTGCTGGTCGAACTATCCACCCTGAACTGGAGGCTGCTGCTGGGATGAGGTACCTACGGTCGACCACCTGAATCCAGGGTGATCTCAGTGGATCCTGGGTTGTTGTCGGTCATAACATATCCCATTGACTTCCATCAACGGCTCCTGCTCGTAGGGTATGGAGGGAGAACTGCCAATGGCTGATCAAGTTGATACACCAACATCTAGGTGCCCTGAGATGGTGGTGGCTGAGAGTACTGGTGTTGCAACTACTGGACCGGCTCTGCCTGGATGTGGTGAACCTGTCGGTACTAGACGGAGGGCTGGGATGAGCCGCTACTGCTAGGATCAGCTCATTACCTAAGACGGGGTTGAGAAGCCGTATGTGCCTCCTGGAGACACATGATCTGAGTCTTTAGGTCACTCAAGGTCTATGCCCAATGATCTATCTGAGTCATGCCCTTGCACTGCTTCTTCTCAATTATCTCGGGTTCAGCTTCTCGCTGATAATGCCCATATCAGCGGTTGACGACTCTGTCTGTGCTGCGGTTGCTGAAGAGGTGGATGGACCTGCATTAACTCGTGCTATCCTCTAATAGGACACGACATGGGGTGGGGGCTTCCCCTACGTGTAAAGACGGGTCTGGGACATAACTGTATAATTCTCAGCCATCTCATCATGTATGGTCTTCGTCCTTGACGAAATATGAGCCCCCACAAGAAGCATTCACAAGCCCCTGCAGCTCCGGCGTTAGCCCACAAAAGAAACTATGTACTAAATTGGGCTTGGAGATGTCGTGGCATGGACACTGGTCGATGAGCTCACGGAAATGATCCCACGCCTTATGGGACTGCTCGTTGGGGATCATAGAGAAATTGTTGATCAGAGCTCGCGCTGCGTTCGTCCGGTCGAGTGGATAGTACTTGTTCAAGTACTCGGTCCGGAGCTACACACACGTAGTGACGTATCTCCCCAAATGCTTCAACCAATAGGTTGCTATGTCAACCAGGGAGAAAGGTAATGCCATCATCTTGATGGTATCCTCGTCCACATATCTGTCGTGGACAGTGTTGCAGATCATCTCGAACTCCTGCAAGTGTAGATGCAGCTCCTCAGTGGCAAGCCCATGGAACTTGGGCAAGAGATGAATGGTCCGAGGAGGAAGCTTGAAGTCGCCCAGAATCGCTGGCAACTAGATCCAATGTTGTGTAAGGGTTACACCGGGGTTGTGCAACTCCCTCATCACTCTGGCTGGTCTGACTGGCTCCTGTGGCTCGTCTGGCTGTCCTCCATCTCCTCCTCCAACCTCTGGAATCTCTCCTTCTCCTGCTCGGTGCGGCTCTCCTTTGTCTGCTCACATCGGTGTGATCTCTCTGCGTACCTCTATCGTGAAGGCTCCCTGGTCTCTAATCTGACTCTGCATCATCTCCGGGGAGGTTAATAAGGTGTTGTTGATGGCAACCTGGTCTAGAACATATGTGATACTCTGGGTCTATCCATCGGTGTGTACCTCACTGTTGGCCATCTCGTGGGTCTCTAAAAAGGCAAAAGACCCAAACTCAAGTGCCATCAAATGAACAAATATCTGTGTTGGTCTCTGCTCAGGCACCTGGAGACTGGAAGAAGGGTGGTCAAGGGAGAACATGACGGAATCAAACTCGAGTTCGAAGAGCGGGTCTGGGCTCTCCCGAACCTGCCTAGATGAATGGGGCAGAGTGCTCGAAAGCAGTGCTACCAAAGGCTGCCTATGGGACCTCCGGCCCATCATCATGATCTGGAAGAAGTGTCGATGGTATCTGGAAACAAACAAGATCAGAAGTCAAATCCCAATTTCACCTACGCAATGCAGAGCTGATGACTATGAAGGTTCGGTCGTTATCTTGTCAATTTTATTTAGTTGATAAGTCAGTCTTGCAGAGCGATTAAGCGAGCTGTTGGGAACCCGATGCTCCTGAGAAACTGGCCCGATCCCAAAGCTAGATCTTTCCTAGACAGTACAAGTTGCGAACCATTTACCGGCTACCCGATCAACTCGCTATGTTAAGGATATCACGACCCGCTTTACCGGAGACTGGAGCGATCCTCACTGGAGAACGACTAACCCCAAGACAAGTATTCTAATAAGAGTTTAAGTGTGGCTCTATACTAGTGTGTGGGTCACTCTCTCGCGCAAGAAAACCAAACAATGAGTGGATGACTCCCATGACAGATTTTTAAGTGAAGTGTCTTTTAGGATCAGGTTTGCTTAGCAGTCCCAATTTTATGGTTATCTCTTTTTATGGTATTTTTCAATAATCAGACAAGCACCTAATGAATTTTTCGATCTCCTGATTATTTAAAGTCTAAAAATGGGGGGAGAAGTTGAAAAAGCCGATGCACAATTGATGAATACCCATTCATCACTCTTTATTCTTTTATTTTAGCTACAAAACCTTTGCCAAACACATGTAGATATATGTAAATAATAATAATTAGCATTTGGCATGCATTGTATAAAAATAAATAATTAGCATGTTTTTGTGCATAAATACAAGAATAAAGACACAAAAGAAAAAGAGGGAGATAGTTAGAATAAATATTGAGCGACCTAATCCCAAGGAAGGGCTCAGCATGGGCCTGACCGCATAATAACCAAAGTAGAGAGAGATAAGGAAGCTCATGTGTGTAAATATATACCTATAAATAAATAAAAATATTTTCCTCTAAATAAAAATAAAAATGGGTTTGTATTTATGTGTATATATTTGTAAATATAAAATTAAAATAAAAGTGAGAAAATTAAAAAGAAAATAAAATCCCTTCACCCTTGTCTATGATCACCATGTACATAGAACCACTCTTCTATTTATTTACCCCTGTAAATAATTAAATAAAATTCCACAAAAAATTGTATATACTCCTTATTTCATAATGTAAATAAATAAAATAAAAATCAAAAAACAAAAATAAAATAAAAAGAACAAAAATAAAAATCAAATTAAACATTCTATATAGACCATGTATATATGAGTATATAACTATTAATTTAACCCTTGTAAATAAATAATAGAAATAAAATAAAAATACCAAAATATTCCAAATATTATTCTATAAATAAATAAAACATAAAGTTGGAATAAAAATGTACAAAAATAAATAATTAAAAATCAAAAATTAAAATTATATGTTGTATATACCTATATATATCGTAAATACTTAATTTTTATTTCAAAAGAAACAAATAAAAATCACAAAAAAAATATTTTAAAATAAAAGAAACATTTTTCATGTTTTGAGTTTTGAAAAATTCGGCCATTTACTATTTTATTTTTAATTTCCAAATCTTTATTGCATGGCCGCACCTGATTGGTCCATGGGGGATGTTGACCCCCGATCAACTCCCCCCCTTGGACCACAAGCCCACGGATCTTGTCGCCTAACCCGACTTCTCTGAATTTTCGCGACTCGATCCGATCACCAAATCCTCAAACCCTGGGCTCCATTTGACCCTTGTTCATCCCTGATCCACACCCGAGAAGGGTTTTGGGGATCCGTGCTCCAATCTTGTCGCCCAACTCCCATCTAGCCAGATCCCTAGCCAAATAAAATCTCAGCTCCGGCAGCCATTTCACGCATCTTTGGCTCCGCCTTTCCATCCCAGGACCTCCACTGCCTTCGCTTCAGTGACAGTGAGCTGAGGGTGTTGTTGCAATGAGGAGGGAGTGTCCAGCCACTGATCCGGCAGCTCTTCACCACCGTACGTAGCCCCTTGAGTAGCGCTCAAGCCTCGGGCATCGATGGCCCTCGAGGCAAGGACCAAGAGCTTCAGGAGCTCATTACCAGTCGACCTCGACCATCTGGTAAGCTTGATTTGTCCTATTTTTCGCTAATTTCCATTTACGCCCAAATCCATCGTTCGTCGTCATCAGCCGATTCCGACCATATCCGTCACTATCTCGTCCATCGGAGTCGACCCTCACCTTCGCCCTTCTCCCCTACATGTTCTTCACCCATCCATTCAACCCAGTTCGCCACGGAACTGGGAGTCGAACTCCTTCGTCGTCGCATCACCGGAGTTCCTCCGCCCCGACGCACCGTCCACCCACCTCGCCTCTAACCGGGTCGAGGCACTGTGCCCTCGACCCAGGAGCTCGTTGCACTGCTTTTCAGGTCGGAAGGACCCCATCTGGGGGTCTTCACGTTTGAGCAACGGAGCTCCAGGCCCCTGCCGTCGTCGGAGCGTCTCCGACATCTCTAGCCTCATCGGAGGCATCCACGAGCTGCGGGACATCTTGGCGGAGCCATTCTGCATCTCAGGAGCTGCATAGGAGGACCACTGCGCACGTATCGGGCTGGCGAAGTTCGTCGGCCACCTATTCTTCCAGGATCCTTCCCAGCCATCCATTCAGCCTCGAGCTCCAGTTGCGATCCCAACTGTCCATTTGAGGAGCAGCAGTCCACCGTCGATCCCCTGAGGCTAGATCTGGACCGTCCGTCCAATGAAGGGTTAGCTACAGCGTTTCTCAACCATTGATCTTCCACGTGGCGAGCCCTCCACCGTTGGATCAGAGCCAAGGGCCCTTTGTTCAGCCGCAGCGCGTCTCCACCGCACGATCATCCACGTAGCGCGCATCCAGTCCCTTTGATAATAAAAGGGTAAATTACCCTTAGGCCCTGTCTCTTTTAGTTTTTAACATTTAGTCCTGTAAATATTTTCTGTAGTTATTTTTATTTTGGTAAAATTGCATAGAGGACCTGTTAGTTTATTTAATTGCATTTTTACCCTTGTGTATCGTGGACACGTGCTTCGTCACGTGATCTTTTGGTGAAATTGCATATTGTGGCCTGTAGTTTATGTTTGTTAATGAATGAAATATATTTTTGGATAATTACACTTATGCCCCTGTGAATGGTTTATTTCCGCATGTGTCAAATATAGTGGGCTTTTTACAACTTAGCCCCTAGACTTTTAGCGCCTGTTGCTAATATGTCCAGGCACTTAAGCTTCATTGCATATAGGTCCTCAGTGCCCAGCCCACGTGCTGCGCGCGTGGGGAACGTGGTAAAATTGCACGAGGACCCCCAGCATTTTTGAGTTTGTTCCTTTTAGGCCTCCAGAAGATACTTTTATGACAATCAGGTCCCTATGCACTGTGGGCTTTTGATTGTTTTAATTAAAATATCAAAGTTCATCCAAATTGAGTGAAAATTTGATACGTGGCTCCTGCCACTGCGTAGAATTTTCACTAATTTTTGGGAAAATTTTTGAGCTCGTTTGTTATTTTTAAAAATTCAAAAACCCTTAATTTTGTTTCTGTTCAGATTTAAAATTCATAAAAAATAAAAACCTTTTCAAAAATTATTAAAAAATTGGGCTTTGTGTATTTTTGTGTTTTTGATTTTGTGGCCATTTTTGGCCATTTTTGGATTTATAAAAATCATAAAAATTGAAAAACTCCTAAAAACTCATAAAAATTCTAATAAATTATAGAAAACTCAAAAATTAATAAACTCTTTTTCTAAATTTTCCTTTTTATTTCTTCTTTACATGAAAAATACCTTCAGGCTATTTTAGACCATTATATATTTTATTTTGGTCCTCCAAGCCTGACTGGACAGCCTTCTTCTGTTTTTGCCTTATTTCATTTTTAGAAAATTCCCTAAAAATCAGAAAATTATCAAAAATTCACCAAAAACAGTAAAAAATATAAAAACCATAAAATTATTTTTGTTTGAATTTTTAGAGTATTTTAGAGTAAAAAAATGTTGAAAGTTACTTCTTTTCCTTGTTTTCTTATTTTCTTTATAATTAAAAAATCCAAAAAAATTATAAGTATTAAAATCCACCAAAAAATAATTTGTTTTTATTTTTTCTTTATTTAGACTACTCCGTAGGCCGCGAGGCCATCTCGTGCTCCTCGAATTCGACCTTGGGAGCTATACTAGGTCAATCCCTTAGCTAGGACTGCTAGTTTGTTTTCACGTGTTTCTATCTTATTTGGTGGTCCGATTTATTTTTCTTGATCGAGCTCTGAGTCCCGAGTGACTGAGGTCACAACGACCTTAGTGACACCTGATTTACCTCAGTTGTTCGGGCGGCTCATCAACGATCAAAACTTATGATGCATGCAAAGTAAGAAAGGCATACCTGACTCCAACACTCTACATGAAGGGTGATCCATGCATAAATTAAAGATAGAATTTAAACTAATCTAAATGATGCAAGAAGAAAACGGCCTTAGATGAGCAATTTCTAATCACGAATAACAATAGTTAACTGACAAGAGAGATCGGGGTCTGGTCTTTAATGTCGATCGGTGTCCGCCACAACGGATCCTGCACACGTTGTATACGGCCTCTAGCGGCATGTGATCTCTCACTCAATCAGGTTAACTTTTTATTATGATTTTTAATTAGGTCCAATTACGAAGCTATAGTTGCAGACAAGATATTAGGGATTGGACCTTAATTATTTACAACGCAATCAAAGAAATTCCTAAATCTAGAGGCTAAATTCTTCGAGAATCAAAGGAAAGAAAATGTGAAGAAAATTAAACCATCGAAAAACTGTGATGAGGTCCCCCGAGCACACCGGTACTCGGCGAAACAGACCCTGATATGTCAAGCATCTAAGAAAGAGTCTGAATGTCCCTATGTTATTACAACAATAATAAAGAGTTTGCTGAAAAGAAACTAGCTATGCTAATCTATCAATTATAACTATCTCTGCTACAACTTCTACTCCTCCTCGAATTCGGTTCTCCTCTAAAGCATCCTCGGGCGGTTCCTAGCACAAAAACAGAAACAGAAATGGGTCATAATGCAGTTATAAAAGATAGATATCAAAATAAATCAAAAATGCTGAAAATCGACTACTAAGTTGTGCTCCCTGGCAACAGCGCCATTCTGATGACTTGCCTCGCAACTCGGGTTAAGGTATCAGATAAATCTCGAGAGATCGTTGTGACCCAAATCGCGAAGCGTAATCAACAAGAAAAATAGAAACCACTCAAAAATAAATCAATCAAAATAAGGAAATGACACCGGTCTCCACTATTTATTTAACCTTATATAGCGACCAGGGTCAAACACAAGGAGCACGGAAATGTACGAAGTAGTCGAAAATCAAAGGAATAAAAACATATTTTTTGTGGTTTTTAATTTGCATTTTTTTTATATTTTCAAAATGAGAAAACAAATAAAAAGATAAGGTAAAAATAAGCTTTAATAATTTTTATTAAGACTAAAAATACTCAAGAATTAGAAAGAAAAATGTTTTTATGTTTTTAAAATATTCAGATATTTTTGGTAATTTTATGTAATTTTTCCAATTTTTATGTGATTTTATAAAAAATGAAACAAGATCAAAACAGTGAAATAATGTACAGCCTGGACTAAAAGGCAAGTTTAAAATAGTAAAAAGGCCTTAATGTCCTAGGTGTGATTTTTATGAAAAAGCAAATAAAAATATTTAACCACGGCAACTGAAAACCTTTTTTTTATTGTCTGGAATTTTTAATGATTTTTATAAGATTTTGAGTCTTTTGTGATTTTTAGGGTTTTTATAAATGATAATGCAACAGAAATGCTATTGAATACAAAGCATATACAAACACACACAAATTTTTATAAAACTTTTCAGACAATTTTTCGACTTTTTATGTATTATAGAAAATAGACAGAATTGTTTTTGGGTGTTTTTTATTTTTAGAAAATACAAATAAGACTAAATTAAGTCAAAAAATCACCATAAATATTACGTGTTCGCAGGAGCTAACTGTAATTTTTATGGAAATTTTGGAGTTGATTTAGTAATTATTTGATTAAAAACAACACACATAGCATACAGGGACCTAATTGTAATTATATGAAAGTTGCGGGCCAAATAATAACATAATTAAAAGCTCAAGGGCCTTATATGCAAATTAGTCAAATCAACATGCGCAATACACATGACATAGGCTCAGAGGGGCATAAATGCAAATACAAAGAAGTTTCCATTCCAAACATAACATCCAGGAAGTATAGGGAATATAATGCAAATGTACTAGAAGGGCACGTGACACTATACGTGAGTTCACATATACTGGACCAAATACTGAAAGTACAAGGTTTTAATTGCAAAAAGTCCAAAATAAAACTAACTACGATAAATATTTATAGGATTAGAAAGTAAATGAAAAATAGAGAAGGGCCTAAGTATAAATTGCCCTTTACTAAAGCTTGATCCAATGGCTGAGACCACTCATGGATGGTCACTGTCGAGGGGCAACGCTTCGGCGATGGATGGCTGCAACGCGGTCCTCAAATGGATCCAGCGATCAAAGGCTCCCTGATGATAGACGGTTCCGATTAGACCTGGGGCGAGCTCCTATCGATCGGTAGAGGGATCGTATAGATGAAAGGGGAAGAACTCACCTCCGAAGAGTTTATTTTGTTGATTGCGTATGGCTCCGATGCTCTTTCAAGCTGCAGATGGATGGGATCAACCGGTGATGGTGTTCCGTAGCTTCAGGAAGGCTCCGATGGGCCCAGGACCAAGTGAGAGACCCTGGTGGTGACTGGGTACCTGGGGATTTCTTGTACTCTGTGATGCCTCCACATGAGACCTCTTGGCGTGCTAATCCTGCAGAAGAAGAGGTCATGCTCGGAGATAAAGCTCCGATGAGGATTAGGCACCCAAAAGCACAATGAACCAAAGGGGTCAGTGAATGAGGCAGGGCCTATATGAAGCGGGGGATTGGACCTGCTATGCAACTCCAATTTGATGATTGGAGTCTATGGGAGAATGGGGGGAGTGATGTAGAAGTGGAAGGTAGTCGGAGTGGGGTGGAGTCTCGTTGAAGGTGTGTGAAACGATGGAGAACAGAAGCTCGTCGGAGCTACTCTGTTCGTAGGTGAGATGATGGATTAAATGGACGAAAAGCGGTAAAGGAGTTACCTGAAGAGGGAGGAAGTTTGCCTGCTGAGTCGTGGATGAAATTCACAGAGGTGATGGCCTCAGTGGACGGCGGTTCCAGAGGCTGGAGCTCCTTGTAGTGGAGCGGAGGCAAGGCTCGCTGGACCTAGGGTTTCCACGCCCCAACAGATGCCCTAGCCTTGTCCCTCTCTCGTTGTCACTATGTAAAGGAATAGGCAGGCGCAACGAAGAGATGGAGCAGCAAAGGTGCAGAAAAGGAGGAGGGCCAGTCTGATTATATAGGCGTGGGGGTCCGGGAAGATGGGGATGGCACCTACGAACTGAGGCGCGGATCGAGCAAGGGATCAACGGGCGAGGGTTAGGGATCCGCCACCTTTAATTGGGGTGAAAGATGAGGTGAAATGGAACTCGGGTCGGTCCTGGATAATTGGGAGAAAATCGTATGAAAATGAAGCTGGCGATGCAGGAGACCTGAGGGGACCAGTTGACCAAGGTCAACAATCCGAGGTGGCCCAATCAGAGGCCACCTAGGATACGGACAAAATAGGCTACAGGACAAAACAGGGAAGAAAAATAAATATAATTATATTTAAAATAGTAAATGAATTTAAATGAAAAAATAAATAAAAAAATGTTTATTATTTTTCAAGAAATTTTTTTGTGATTTTTAATTATTTTTATTAAAGAAATTAATCTATATACAGTATATAGTATTATATACATGTATAATATATCTATGTATTTTATACAATTATTTTTATTATGTTATTTTTACACAAATACCCCAATTTTATATTTTACTTATTTTCAACATAATTTTAGGAGTTCAGAATAATTTTTATTTCATTTTCATGATTTATTTATAGGTATAAAATAATTTGGGAATGAGACTTATGTACATGTATCCTATACAAGTGAGAGAGGATTTTATTTTGTTTTATTTTTATGATTTTTATTTTGTTTCCTTTTTAGGAATATATACAATGAGGTAAAAAGAATATTTTATTTTTATTTTATCAAAAATAATTATTTATATACAAAGGTAATATGTACACATAGAGTAAGCCCTATCTCTCTTTATTTTTTTGTGATCAGGTTAGTTCTTGACCTTCTCTTAGGGTTCGGGTCACTCTTTATTTATTCTAAATACCTCCATCCTTTTTCTTTTTCCTTTATTATTTTATTTTTGCACAAATACATGCTAAATACACAATGTTAACACATGCATGTTAAATGCTAACTTATTATATTTACACCTATCTACATGATGCTTTGCCAAGATAAATAGCTAAAAAAAGAATAAAGAGTGAGAATCAGGGATTCATCAGATGGGCACTTGTGGACAGTGTGATATGATGTTGATGCAGCCCATTCACTTCTGTGAGGTTTTTGACACATGGGGCATTGATTTCATGGGTCCATTCCCTAAGAGTCAGGGATTCGAGTACATTCTACTTGTTGTGGATTATGTGAGTCGTTGGGTTGAGGCCATCCCCACCCGAACCATATATGCTAAGACTGTATGAAGAGTTTTGAGGAAAAATATCATTTCACGGTTTGGGGTACCTAGAGTTTTGATATCTGACGGGGGGACTCATTTTATCAATGTCAATGTAAAGGCCATTGCTAACGAGTTCAACATTGACCATCGTGTTGCCACTCCATATCACCCTCAGACCATTGGCCTTGCTGAAGTATCAAACATGGAGATCAAGACTATATTGCTGAAGGTTGTCTGCCCAGATCGAAAGGACTAGTCACAGCTTTTGGACTCGGTCTTGTGGGCCTATAGGACTTCCTTCAAGACACCTTTGGGTACATCTCTCTTTCATCTCGTTTATGGCAAGCCATGCCATTTACCCATGGAGATTAATCACAAGTCACTTTAGGCAATCACTGAGTAATTATTGGATCCCAAGAGTATAGGAGACCATAGGAAAGCAGAGTTGGCAGCCCTGGAGGAGTTTAGAGATACAACCTTTTCGAGTAGCCTATAGTATAAGGAGAGAGTGAAGATATGGCATGATTCTCATATCATCCATAAACAGTTTGAGCCGAACCAGAGAGTATGGCTACTTGAGATTATTTCCAGGGAAGTTGCAAAGCAAATGGAATGGACCTTCTTGGTCCGAAAGGTGCACGACATTGGAAGCATTGATATGTCTGAATTGCCATCTGAATCCACCTTTCGAGTTAACGGTCAACGCTTGAAACCACATCTTGATCATGATCCGTTGATCGTTGAGTTGCCCCTATTCATTTTGCATGAGATGTGGTCTTTGACTGACATCATTTGCATCTCATGCCTGATTATCACTTCTCTTTCATAGATGTATAGATCTAGTTGTCCATATCACACATTCTTTTTGTCTAAACACCTCATTTTCATCTTATGATTGTGTTATACTTAGGGTGTGCTTTTCCCTAAGTATGAGGGGTGTTAGACATGTGATTATTCATTTGATTCTTTTTACCTCTGTTTTGCTACCTATACTTAGGGATATTTGACCCTAAGTATAGGGGATGTAAATCTTGTACATCCTAACCCTTGATTTTCCCCTTGTGTAGAGACTTCTATACCTAGGATTACTTGATCCTACGTATAGGGGGATCACTGACCTCTATTCATTACTTTCTTGTATTCGTCATTGTAGTATAGCCTTCTTTTCACTTTTCAATACTCAGCACAAGTTATGTCTTCATTTCATCGCTCTTTGATCACTCTAACGACATCATTCGAGCTAAGTATAGGGGGTGTCAAATATATTGTATATATACTTTAGCCATAACTCGTACTTTGTGTAAGTGGGTTAATAAAATAAAATGGCTACAAAATCATAAAACAAAAAATCACAAGAAAATTTAAAAATTTTCTTGTACATAAATGTTTGTAAATAGCTTTTTGTGAAAACTATTTTTGTACAAATGTTTGTAAAAATTATTTTGATTAAAATGTTTGTAAATATTTTCATACCAAAATTATATATGTAGTACAAAATATTTGAGAAAATGTTTGGAAAATAAAAGTTTGCAAAATTTTTTTGTAAATGTTTGTAAATATTTTGCAAACTCTCCCTTCTTCCTTGCATTCAAAATTTTCCATAAAAATTTGCAAAATTGCATAAAAAGAGTTTCTATACATATTTACATGTATATTTTTCTGGATCATATTTGACATTAAAACTGGTCTGGAATTAAATTGAAAAATGGAGCTTGGTTAAAACCTTAATCCACTTAACTTCAGAGGAACCTTATAGGATTTGGGGTCAAGACTTTTCATGTCCATTAGTTACCTAATTCTTTGAGTCTACTAGGCTATGTTTACATGTCATCTTGATGAGCCTAAGTAGAACACTTAACAACGCACGCATGACTCTCAGAGACAATGGCTTGACTTGGACACACACCTTACATGTAGCTCAACATGGATGATGTGGTGAGGAGGCAGGATTCTTTGTCTTGGGGTAGCATACAAGGGTAGTACTTCTAGGTGGAGCCTCTCATCTTCCTCTAGGGAGGGATGTGCACCTCAACCTGGTCTAGTAGCATTGAGGTCTAAAGACAGGAGTTTGTGGTTTGCAATAATGCTTCTAAAGAGGGATAGTCTACTGGATCAAGAGGAAGACTCTTTAAAAGTGAAAAAAATATGAAAAAAAGAGAGGTCTTATGTACATGTTGCACCATGTAAATATGTTGTATAAATGCACATCAAAAAAAGGTGAAAAAATATGAAAAACTCTTAAAAAGGGGACATTCCTGATTGAAAATAAAATGCATGTCGGAGTGTATATAGTGAATAAGCAAAGCTTATGTATTCCACCTTCTCATCTCATGGAAGCTTGCAGCTGGAGACTTAGCTATACTAGATTCGTTCCAAGGGATACGTGGCTACAATGGTCATGGTCCATTCTTTTCATTCCCCTCTTCTTGAGCTGGTTGAACTTGAACTTAGAAGGGAATACCCCGCTCCTCGAAGAAAGAGCTGCTAGACTAGGGAATTAGAGTTACCATGTTGAGGGAGGTTGTTTCTTTGGCTTTTTTGAGGTTGGGAGCTACATATCACTTACACAGTACAAGGAAGGATGCATAGACATTAGAGTTTGCGTATGTAGACTTGTCCTGACCTAGTTTATTAAAGAGTCTTGACCATAGAATTGTGGAACTTAGAGGCTGTTGAGTCAAACATATTTCCCAATAAGGTTCCGACAAACTAATAATCCAAAGGTCTGACTAATCTCCATACTCCAATTTAATGAACATAAGGTTAATAATCAACCTTGATTCTTTTTCTTTTCATTTCTTCTTGATTTTCACTTTTTTTCAAATAAGTATTTGATAAGGGACTAACAAAGGTAAAGTATATGGGGGTGATGAATCCATGATTCTCACTCTTTATTCTTTTATTTTAGCTCCTCTTTTTGCAAAATCACTTGTAAATACCAGTAAAAATAATAAATTAGCTTTTTGCATGACCTTGTTAATATTGCATAGTTAGCATTTATTTTGCAAAATAAAATAATAAAGGAAAATGAGAAAGAATGATGTATTTAGAATAAATATAGAGTGACCCAAACCCCAAGAAAAGGTCAAGACTTGACATGATCAAAAAATAAAATAAGTAGAGAGAGATAGGGTCTACTATGTATTGTGCATATCACCTATACTGGTACATATCATTTATTTATTTATTTATTTATTTATTTATAAAATCAAATTATTTTATTATTTTACACCCTTGTATATAGTTTTATAAAAATACAAATAAAAATCAGAAAAATAAAATAAAAATAAAAATAAAATCATCAAACCTTGGTATAATTACATATGGACATATCACATCCACTATTTATTCTATACCATTAAATAATCTATAAAAATAAAATAAAAATTATTTTATACTCCTAAAATTATGTTGCAAATAATATAATACTATATATTGCATATACATTATTTTATTTCTCATAAAAATAATTTAAAATCATAGAAAATAGTTTGAAAAATAATAAACATTTTTTTTATTTTAGTCTTTTTTTATTTTTAAACTGTTTATTATTTTATTTATAATTCTTTTTATATATCTCCCTATTTTATCTTCTAGCCTATTCTGTCATTTTCCCCATCCGCTTCTGATTGGTCCACCTCTGCTTCGTTGACCAAAGTCAACAGGTCCCCCACCTCCTTCCTTTTTGCTGGATGGGTTTCACACCATTTTCTCTCCATTTCTACAACCCAAGCCGAACGATTTGTCCCTCAACCTTTCGCTCCGATTGGCCCCCTTGGATCCTAATCTTCGCTCGAACACTATCCTTAGGATCCACGCCTTGGTTCATGCGCTCCCCTTTGATCCTTCTCGAACCTAGGCTGCCTATAAAATCTCATGTGCCACCTCCCTTTTACCGCACCTTCGGCTGCTCCACCATTCGGTTACGCCAACCTTCCCTTTTCAGAGTGACAGTTGAGAGAGGGAGCGGGTGTGGGTAGCGTTTGGGACTGAGTGCCCTAGGTCCGGCGACGTTTCCGTCTAGCTCTACTGTGAGGATCTTACATCCTCTGGTCGCACCGCCATTCGAGGTCATCACTTTGGAGGACCTCGTTCTCCAGTCCAGGCGTCAGCAGGTAATCTCTCTACCTACATCTCCTTCGAATTCTGCACGTTAGACCCATTTTACATCCAGCTCTAACCTTCAAATCATTTCATTCCCGTTAGTCCGCTCCTCGCACACCCCACACGACTCACGTCCGCTTCTACGTCGAGCTCTGCGGTTTGTCCCTCGATCCAACCATAGGGTTGGAATCGACCTTCAGGTCGAATCCTTCACACGTCGTTGACCAGACCCATCTACCTCCCTTGTTTACGATAAGTTTGCGCCTTCACCCTCCGCCGGAGTTCTATCTTCGAGCAAGCACTTACCCTTGCAGGACCAGCGCCCAAAGACATCTGGTTAGGACGATATTTCGTGCCTGCGACCCTTCCTGAACGCTCCAGCTCATCGCGCCTCTCCAACACTCACTCAGTGGTCCTGGACCCTTCAGAGCACCTTCATTGTTGCAGACCGCCATCAGCAACCTTTCGCCTATCAGGGCAGCGTTGAGGAACGTAGGGCTAACATGTACTCACCGATCGAAAATCGCCGGAGGTGAGTTCTTCGTCTGTTCATCCAGATGTCTTCCCGTTCGTTGGATCTAGCCCCCTCCCAGTTCTAATCTCCATCGTTCAAGATCGAGGGGGCCCGGGTCATTGGATCCATCTGAGGATTGTGCCAGAGCCGTCCATCGTCGAAGGGGTATCCCCAGATCCTCATTGTCCATCATAAGTGGAGCGACCCGAACCGTTGGATAGCACAAAATAAAGGATAAATTTCACTTAGGTCCCTTTCTATTTTGCATTTGCTTTCTAGTCATGTAAATATTTGTACTAGTTTATTTCGCTTTGGGTAATTTGCATATTAGACCTCATAGTTTTTGGTATTTATAATTTAGTCCTTCTGAATTTGAAGCATGTGTGTGTTCACGTGATTGCTGGGTTATTTGCATTATATGTCTTGAACTTTCTTCTGGTTATTGAATGAATGCCAAGTTTTTAGTATTTGCACTTATGCCCCAGTGAGCCTGAATCACGTGAAGTGCATGCTTTTGCTGGCCTATTTACATGATTGGCCATGATCATTATTTGTGTGTTATTATTTGGTCCCTAAAACTTATTTTCTTCACCTAAAGCCCATGTGAACTGTGCTTAATTACCTTTTGTATTTTATACTTAATAAATATTTAGTTAACTCGAAAATTTACACAAAAATTGCCATTGGCTCCTATTAGTGTGTAGTTTTTACGGTAATTTTATTGGATTAATTTATTTGCATTTTCTATTTTAAAAATTCAGAAACCCATAAAAATATCCATGTTTGTCTTATAAAAATTATAATTTGAAAAATATATTAGAAATCCTATAAAATTGTTGTATGTGCCTTTTTGTGTGTTTTACTTCTAGTATTACTTTTGTTTGAAAATTCACTATAAAAACCCTTAAAATTACAATACAACCAAAAACTTATAAAAATTATATAAAATCTAAGAAAAATCCAAAAATTCTACTTTCAGATCCTGTTTGTAGCATGATATTTCTATTTTATCATAAAATTGCTATCCAAGACTATAGTGGTATTTTAAATATTTTTAAATTGCAATTTGGTCCTAACTGTGCACTATTTTGAATTTTGAGCCTTATTTGATTTTTATAAAACCACAAAAACATTTGAGAAATTTAGAAAAATTACCAAAAACACTTTACAATCCAGAAAACCAAAAAAATTTATACTTTAATTTTCTAACTATTTTTTGTTCTCTAGAAAAATCCAAAAAATTGTTGTGTGGCTTTCTTTTATCTTTTTGTTTTTTTTCTTATTAAAAATTAAAAATCTAAAAATTTAAAAAACCACTTTAAAAAAATGTTTTATTTCTTTGAAATTTGACTACTTCATATTCTATTCGTGCTCCTTGTGTTCGACTTAGGTGTCTATACTAGGTAAATAAAAATAGCAAACTGCTTATATTTCTTGATTGCTTGATTTTTCTGAGTGGTTTTATTTTTCTCATTGATTACATCTGGTAATTCGGGTCACAACGACCGTTGTTTATTTGCATACTTAACCCGAGTCGTTGGGCATGTCATCACTCTCTGAAAAACACACATGATCTAAAGAATAAAAAGGTCGTTGTATCGACTTGATGGATTTTAGCAGAAAAATTATTTTATTTATACTCCTAAACATAAATGTATGTAGTGTAAATACTGAAGTGTCGAACTCAAAGAGGGAAACTAATTACAACTAAGGTAAAATTATAGGAAACTAAGGTATATATGTTTCCTAATTTTTAGGCATTTTTAATATATTTTTTTTCGAATTTTTAATTGATTTTTATGAATTCTATATTATTTTTATGATTTTAATATACCAATGTAAAAATATACGTATAAATTTCTTATTCCTATATTTTAAAATTTTGTTATATTTTTCTGAATTTTATTATTTTATGATTTTTATGTAATTTTTAGAAAAGTATTGTAATTTTTATTTAGTTTATAGTTGAAAACTTATTCTTATTTGAAAACAAATTTTTATTTATGATTTTAAAAAATATAAAAATATTGAGAAAATTTTTTTATTTTATTTTTATTAGAAAATAGATAAAATACCTTTAAAATGATATTTTGTACGTTTTTATGTGATCTTTATTTATTTATTTGTGATTTTTTCTAAGGTTTTATGTGTTTTGTAATTTTTTATTGGTTTTAGTATTTAATATTTATTTTTTCTTTGGTTTATTATGTAAAATATAGTAGAAGATATTAAAAAAATTATTACATTTTAGTAGTGTTTTTTATTTTTTTATGTGTTTTATAAGGGATTGTGTATTTTTTATATTTAGAAATTATTTATTTACTATAGAAAATATTTTTTTTCAAAAATTACTTAGTACTGTATATAACGTAAAATACAGCATTCATATGTATTTTATTATATCTTATTATATTTTTGTATTTTTTATTATGTATATAATAATTATAGCATAGTATATTGTAAAGGGGTACTAATTAATGCTAAGGAAATTTAGGGCACGTGACAAAATCAGAAAGCTACAGGGATGTGCGCGTAATCTCCCAAACTGCACGTGGTATCTCATATGCTCATCCAGCAGCTGTACGAGACATGTACGCAATAAGGATATCCAAGAGAGCACGATCGCAAAATGTCCAACAGAACACGTGTTTCACACATGTTTAGGCATGTACGTGAGACATATTCACAATGTTTACAAGATCGGGGGAATATTCGCAAAATGGCCTCAAATATCTCGAGCGCATGTGTAGAGCACGTGCGCGGCTTAAGCGGCAGGGCCGTGAGCTCGGTATGGTTACGACGCATGTCGATGTTTAGGCGACTATATTGCTTTTGATCAAACGTCCTGGATTAGAACCCCCAAACATTGAGGTTCGGCTCCAGACGTTCAAGCGACGGTGGCGATTCTTTCCCACTCGAGTTCCGGTTCTTCTTCGCGAGTGGCTATGGCGATGGAGATCGTGGCAGATCCTTTTGGCTGGTGTTGTGGCATGATCAGGATGATATGTAAGTCCATTAACTCGATGAACGGTGTCTCCCCTCCAGCTCCAATTGCTCAGGTTGACTGCTCGAATTCGATTGTGTTCTTCTGCTATATCATGTCTCCAGGTGCTGCTCGATCTGTTGGGATCTACAGATGATGCGGTTTCGCATCAAATCTTCAGGTGCTACTGGATGTTTAGGTCGATCAACTATCCTTCTAAGTTCCTCAATGAAGGTTGCAGCTTTAGGACTCTCTCTCTCTCTCGATCAACTGTTTGTTTTACTACATGTTATTCGGTTATGCATATTCAGATATTCAAGTAAGGCTCGGCTTTGCATAGATGATGATGCTTCTTGATCCACAAAGACCTATGAATGATGAACGAAGGATATAGGTTGAAGTCCTCGACCTGAATGTTATTTACGGTATCGTATAGTCATGGACGCGAGAGGTTCCTCTGAAGATAGAGGATCTGAACCTAAACTCCGACGCGATCTCACTGGAGTTGAAGAGATAATGGAAGAAGGCAGAGAAATGGATCAAAATTGGATGAGGTAATCAATGGATTGAGAGGAAAAATGGAATGATCGAAGAAGAACGATGGAAAAGGGAGGAATCGAGGATAGAAGATAGGGAAAACAGAGAGAATAGGGATCTACAGGGAACTAACCTGGATGACGATTATGGGGGATTTGCCTGTAGAGATGTAGCTCGGTGAACCTCCATCTTGTAGCCTCGATCTTCAGTAGAGAGAGGCTCGAGCACGATGGAGCGAGGTTCATGCTGGCGCTGATCATGCCTGACCTCACCCTCGTTCAAAGACTACCAGAGGACTGTCACTCCTCTCGTACGGATCTCAAGAGCAGTTTGAGGTACGTAATGGTTGATGGCATGGGTAGAGGGGGAGGGTTTTATATTTATATGGATGGCAGACGTGATGCCCAAGGAAGGAGGTACAGTCACTAGAGGAGGAGTCCGGTGACCGCGAGTTAGTTGGGACACCAGCATAATGGTCGGTGGTTGGAGCTATTAGAGGCCAGAGGAGAGGAATAAGGGCGGCAGAAGCAGGGCATTGTCGCAGGGGAAAAGGGAAGAAAATGCGAGGAAGGAATAGGAGCGAGGGCGTGCGGTGCACGTGCTGGCGTAGGGGAAGAGGAGGCGTGTGTTGCGTGTAAGAAATAAATAAATAAAATAAAATAATTAAGTAAGAAATTAATGGTTAATTAATGTAATAATTAGATTAAATATATTAATTTAATAAATGCTTAAATAGATAATTACATAATTAATTAAGTATTCAAGCAATTAAATAATTAAGTATATAATAAAATATATATTTATAAAAATACCTTAATAAATAATAATTAAATAAGTGATAAATAAATAAATTTAATTTATTTTAATAACAGAATATTAATAAGGTATATAAATATGATGGATATCATACATTAAATAAGATAAAATTAAGGTTATTATACATTATATAGAATATGGTCCCAAAATTCACTTTTCGCATATTAACTGTTATTTTAGTGAAATTATTTCATTTGATAGATAACTCTATAAAATGAACTTTAAAAGTGACTATGCCCAATTCGGAGTCCATATGGCCAAGTTACGAGGTCTGAAAAATTTAGTTCACGGCTTTGTGGCTTCGGGATTTATCGTCATTTTTACTTAAGTTATATTTTTATATTTTTTTTCTATTAATTTTTAGAAACACTTAGAAAAGAAATTAAGTAAAACAGAGTTAATAAAAATTAATTAGAAAATCAGGAAGTTTCTACATATAGTACATATAGACAAAAGAGGCCAAAACACCAAAACTCGCCTGCTATATTCTAATATTTTTTGATATTTTTAGTAAATAGTATTAGTTATAAAACGAAGTTTAAAAGTGATTTTGGTTAATTTGGAGTTTTCTATAAATAGATATGAATCTTGTAAGTTGGCTTTTACGATTTTTTTGGTTCATCAATGATGAATCAGCGATTCATCATTTCAATATCTTGATCTTAGCAAAATCCTCAAGTAAAATCCCAAATAAATGTCCATAAAATCCATAAATTAATAAAATGATTCTTGTTAATAAAATACATTAATTATTATATATTAGATTGTACAAAATAATTTATCAATAAAAAGCCGTAAAAATAAAGGAGTTTTCACTTGTAAATAGCCCAAAACTTCATATATTTTTAGTAATTTCATTTCAACTCCTTTTTGGCTAATTCTTTCTCTATCTTGTTCATAAAAATGTATATAAAAATACAAAAATACAAAATAAATTTCACCTCAAATAAATGCTCCTAGATCCCAAAGACAAAAAAGCTGTAAAGTCCAACTTCCAAGCCAAATTCCTGCTCTGTATGAACTCCGAATTCACCAAACTCACTTTTAAAGTTCAAGTTAGAAAATTATCTATCCAACGGAAGTGGTTTCATTAAAATCGGAGCTCGTTTGCAAAAGTCAGGTTTTGGGACCTAGATGTACATTGAATATTATGTATATATT
The DNA here is from genome assembly GCA_037367405.1 of Ottelia alismoides. Classification (NCBI taxonomy): domain Eukaryota; kingdom Viridiplantae; phylum Streptophyta; class Magnoliopsida; order Alismatales; family Hydrocharitaceae; genus Ottelia; species Ottelia alismoides. Next base: position 740,966 of record JAZKJV010009629.1, on the reverse strand, counting down.
CTTTCTTTCTTCATTTTTTATTTTATCTTTCTTAATTACTAAAAATCCAAAAAAATCATTGTTGTGTTGTATTTTAATTATATTATTTTATTGTATTTTTTCTGTTGTAAATATCTTTTATTAAAAATACAAAAAAATTAAAAGTAGAAAAGTAGAAAAATGTACATAGTGTTTGTCTTATTTTGTAAATTCCCTACTCTTTTTCTTCTCTTTTATTTTAGTGTATTTAAAGTAGCCTACTTTATTTCATTTTTTTTCCTTTTATTTTTTCCCCATTCTCTACAATAACTTCTATTCTACCGCCAACTCCCATTCCACCCCACATTCTTCATCTAACCTCCATTCAACTCCACCAATAATCTAACCTCCATTCATCTCCACCATCTTTCTAACCTCCCTTTCTCTTTTTCTTTATAATCATCTCTACATTCTCGTTTTTGCCCATCCGTCATTCTAATAGAAAAAGGAGAGAGCTTGGAGTGTGTTGTTGGTGACAGCGATGAAACATTTTCCTCAAGCGACGACCTCCTTCAGGAGAGATCCGCGGAGCTCCGCTCCGCGTCACGAGTTCCCCATCGAACTCGCTTAGCTTCTCCGATTTTCATTTCTCCAATCGGATCGAAGCGACGATAGGAGTCCAGCGTAGCTGCTCCACTAATTCGGTGAAGATTCAGGTAAGTATCTCCTTTTATTTTTCTTGTTATTTTATTTTATCTAATAGTTTGTTCCATTGTTGTCTCATCATTTTCGTATTTTTTTTACATTACCACCACAACCATCATATCATCACTTATCATTTCCATCTCCACCTTCCCCACCATATTTTTTATCTTTTGCATTTCACCACCATCATATCATTTTCATCACCACTTCCATCATCATCATCATAGCATCTACAAATCTATCTACACATTGTCCACCTTCATTTGTTTTATATCCTCTTCATATACTATCATCACATCAATTTTTCCCCTTCATTGTCATTTTTTATTTTTGCATTCTCTATTTAAAAAAATATAAAAAAAAATAAAACAAAAAAAATTTCTTAACAGCAGAAATTAAATTAAAAAATCAAAAAAAATAAAAAAAACCAACGAGGCAGCAGTGTACCGCCGCCCCCTCCATCCACGGGCAGCGGCGCACCCGCTCCCCCACCTTCAAGTGGCCACCGCCACCTTCCACCAAGCGGCGTGCCGCCCGTCACCGCCGGTAGCTGCGTCTCCTCCTCACCGACACGGCCGCGCGCAGCCACGCGGGTCACCTTCGGCCGCCTCCCCGTCCACCTCAACGCTCATCCCCCCTCCGCCGCAACCGACCCTCGCGACCCACGCCGTCCAAGCCGCGCGCCTCCTCGCCGTACCACCGTCCCTCCGCCGGGTCACCGCGCCTCCATCTCCGTCCCGTGTCGCCCGCCACCGACCCCCCAATTTGGGTTCTACTCCCATCGTGTGCCCAGGAAGAAGGTCCAATCACTTTTCAATTTTTTTATTGTAACATTTGCATATTTTTCCCGCAATGTATTTGTAAATACTTTTTCGTCCTTGTGCATGTTTTATATTATCAATTCCATTTTGTGTTTTGCACGTATACCCATGTGTTTGACTTTAAATTTGGACATCAATATTGCATCTTTTTATTCAATGAAAAATGGCATTATGTTGAGCAACTAATTGTGTACGTTCTGAATATTTATTTGGATTTTTGTGATATATGGGTAATTAATTAAAATTGTCTAACTGAAAAATCGGACATTTTACTCATTTTGAGCACTTAAATTTATATCTCACACACGGTTGCTCTAAAAATTCCACAAAAATTATATGTGATGCCTTGAGGAGTGTTTAATTCACTGTCCAAATTTCAACCAAAATGGATTATCTTGTGCCTGAAATAAATTGTACAGTGTCTTTAGTATTTGATTTTTAGTTAAATCCACATACATCATTTTTGCGAAATTTCAAGTCTCCTGGATGCAATATGAAAATATCTATTTGAGATAAGTTGCTCTCTGACTAATTTGATAACGTGGATTTAATAAAAATTAATTACTCATTGCCACTCTGTTTTCACTAAAATATCCATAAAAAGTTCATATGTTGTCAAAAAATTCCAAAAATATTACTGTAGTCTCCTTGCATAATGTTTATATTTCAGTAAATTTTTCATGATTTTTGCTTAATGTTTGTGTGATAAATTGCGAAAAAACCCATAAAAAGTGTGCATTTTTATTTATTGCATTTTAACCTTGAAAAATACAAAAAAAATATGTTTTGTGTTCATCATTGGATTAAGATTCTAGGAAAAATATAACTTTGCTAAATTGGACTTATTTTCCATTAAAATTAATTTGGCCTTGTTTGTTCTTTCTTAGTATCGTAATTCACTTGCATTGGCATTTGTTTTGCATTAAAAAAATTAAAAAATATACCGCTTGGAAATCTAAAACTTAATTTTCAAATTATTCTCAAAGTTGTTCCTTTGCCTCCCTGAGTTTGACCCCGGACTTGCCCGGGATATAAATTAAGACGAGACACTCTTCACGGAGATCTTCTCTCGGTTCTGACTGAATCGCTGAGTACACGTGCTACAACGTGACCGAATTATTTATCGTATTTAGCGACTCATCAGATGGCGCTGTTGTCGGGGAAGAAAATGGCTTAGGGATTAATTTAAAATTTTGGATTTAGTTTTTCATTTACTCGGGTAGTCTGACCCCCGAGCCACCTTGTATTTAGTCTATTTTCTTTCAATTATTTCTCTCCATATTCTTGTATATATTTTATTTTATCTCTCTAATATAAATTTTATTTTCCTTGCGAGGGCCCGATGAACTTGGAGTGCATCGGAGGTTGACGGACGTGACACGCGCCGACTGCTGAAGATCAAGGAGAATTAGTTTATTTTTGAGAGAATTTTTGTAATTATTGTAATAATTTAGGTAATTCTCACTCTACAGCGGCTCTTGTTTGAGAGCTCGCGACATTTGACCCGCTCGTGGTTGTGTGGTTGCTTGACGTAGATTAGGACTTGCACTCGTGGCTCTTCGAGCATTTTTATTAGATTATCTTGATTGCTTGTGCTCGTAATATTTAGGACCACACATCACATTTAACGAGACGCACTTAGACCGATGGGCTATTAGTCAAATTTAACTTTTTCATCACTCGCTAATAGAATTGTCTGTCTAGGAACGGTTTTCTCGTTTGCATTCATATAGTATAAAATTTCAATTCTGCCTTGCATCCCGCATGTAGAGCGCGAGGATCACTGTAAGTCTTCTGAACTGGGCATGCATCATTAATTTCATTATTTGCATCGGTTTTTCTCGACTCCCTCCCCTTGGTTTTTGAAACTTAGGTTAAAAGGAAATCGAGACTAGTCGTTAGGCGTGCTTTGTTTGGTGGACTAATCAAGTGATAACCAAACTTAAAATCGGGATGGCTAATCAGAGTTGACCAAAAAAACTGATTAAAACTAACACTTGTTTTGGGAGAGCAAAACCCTCATTGTATGCTTGGCTAATTTTGATTGTTGAGAGGTGAGGACGCATCCCTAGGATAGTGCCCAAAACCTACTTTTTAGCCTTGCGTAATTGGATTTATATCTTGATTTATCACCTAATTAAAACTAAAAAGATAAACGGTCGAACTTTTGCGACCATCACTGTGTTGAGTAGGTGAACTCAGGGCTTGCTCTTGTGTTTATTTGTTTGTGTGTTATTCGGTACACTTGCACGCTTTCTTCCTCGATCCGCTTCATTCTCCCATTTCCCTCCAAGATGTCAAAATATTGGTCATCGTATCCACGTCATTCTTCTTCGATCATATTTCGATCATCTCCACCCTCTCATTCCTCTTCATACCCATACCCCGACCGCAAAGTCAAAACTCTGACTGACTTCCGTACTTCTTCGTCCTTCTCACGTACCCCACATTCTTACTCCCATGACCCACAACCACCCTATATTGACTCAACATATTCTCGTCCGCTTGCTGGAATCAAGGAATAAATCGAAGAGCAAGCGACTGCTGAGATGAATGATTGGCATAATTAGTTGACCCAACATACCTCACTTTCACCTCGATTTGGGACAGATTAACAATTGCCATATACACATCCCTACTTAACCTTAGGGTACAACATGGTCGACCAGACAAACCGAATGGAGAGGCCTGCACCGTACGATCTTCCTGACTTGATTGACCTGAGTGATAGAGACCACATTGACCATCCTTCATATCACCCATTCGAAGAGCCGACATATACAGGGGATTGGACTCATGAGACCGATCTACAGACCCCCTATCTACTGACTCCACCTTATGAGGCTCCGACCAACATCTGCCATACAGATGGGTCATACTCAACCCAGCATTACACGCCTGAGTCAAGATGTGTTGAGTATAAGATCCCAAGTTCTCAGCAGTATCCTCCAATTGCATCGACTTCTCTCATGAGGTGTCATGAGAACTTATTGGAGGAGGACATTTGTAGACCGATCAAGAATCCAGGTAGAAATGTGGATCATGGATTTTGCGGATTGAATTTTAAAACCTGGAAGATACCGGATTGACCACACATCATGTACATCTGGAGTCCCTTCTATCTCCCTCTTCTACTAACCACTTTTCCTCCAAAATAGAGTCTGTACATTCTCCTAGTCCTCCTTCACCTACCAAAAAGATCAAAAAAATTGAAAACTCAGAAAATACCATAAAAATTGAAAAAGGAAAAGATCTAAAAAAATTGGATCATGCGGTTAGGGAAGCATTGGATAGAAAGTTGATTTTTGAGCTTCCCTTAATAATGGCCATTGAGAACTTTCCCGACCTTAAAAGATTTGTGAGAAGTAAATTGATGCCTAATAGGTTGGGCAATAAGAGAACAAGGACTGAGAGATATATAGTGTCTATGGCCACATCTTTGATGATAGGGAGAAAAATCAAGAGCCGCAGAGTAAAGCGGTTACTAGATTTGATTGTGAAACCAAAGATACCACATTCACCCATGCAAGAATCGATGATGACTTACCGATTAATATCCTCCCGACCTCCGTGTTTGCCAAGCTCAAACTCGGATCTGTCAAGAAGTCAAGAGAGATCATTTAGTTGGCATATCAGACCATTAAACGGTCGAGAGGAACCATTTCAGTCATCATCACTTTCCAAGGTGCTCTACTGGAGATAGACTTCACGATCATTGACATTGAGCACCAAAGAGAGTTCACCCAGTCTCCAATCATTCTTGGGAAGCCGTTCTTAGCCTTGGCTAAGGCAACTATAGATTGTGAGACTCGGGAAATCGATTTCTCTGCATTGGGAGCACTCCGACCTCACCCGATCTTTGAGGACACACGATATTCCAAGGTAACCCGTAAAGTTGCAGACAGTCGTGACCTTCGAGAGATAGTTGAGTCACGTCTCTCTACTACACCTGAGATACCGACTGTCCAAACGACCATTGGTTTAGAGACTTCCTACAACCACAAACCGCCTACTACTTGCACCACCACCGCGACAGCTTCTAGAGAGGACTCACGACCAGAAGCTATCATTGAGTCGGACATGACCTTTGTGGATTGCCTTGATCATTTCGATGATCCGACACAAGAACCCAACAATGTCAAGCCAACTGAGAACACTGTGCCTTATCAGAGACGTGTGTTGACCCTGCACGAGTATTACAATGCATACGGTGACTCATCTGATGATGAACCTCTGGTCAGAACCTCACACACACCACATCCAGGACATACATCAAAGGAGACAACTGGGACCAAATTGACCAATCTTGATAAATCGGTTGCTCCATCCTCTAGTCGGTCATCTAGTAAGAAGAAGACGGGTGTTGATTCCTTGAGGTGTTCCCCCAAACTCGTTAAGACGTATCAATCTCCTCTTCCTCTTGATGCTTCAGGTTCTAGAAAACCGACTATGAAGGTTACCTTCGATGTTCAAGAGAAGGAACTTTCTGAGGAGTCCTCATCAGGTCCGGATGAGGTGATCTACATGAGTGAGCTTAGTTCGGCTGTTCTGAAGCCATATTTGAGCAAGCAGTCGTGTGTCGACCCTCGTTGGATGTTCCCCACACCTCACTATTATTCCTCTGCGGACGATTCTGACAGCGACACACATGTATACTATCCTCCCCATCGCTCCCGCAAGAAGGTCCGTCACAAACCTTCTTGATCCTTGTATATTCTCACTCCTCCATGTACATATTTTTCCTTCCTTTATTTCCCTCCCTCCCCCATGATTCACATCACTCGCCCCAGTTCCGTATCGTTTTCATTTTGTGGCTATACTTAGGATGACTAGATACTAAGTATAGGGGGCTGAGCGACCCGAGTTGCTCCATCTTTTCTTTTTATTTTCTTTTTGTATATTCTCTCCCATTCTCATCGGACCCTATTCTTGTGTTCTTTCCAGTACTTAGGCTGACCAGAGCCTAAGTATAGGGGGGCCGATGCCCGTTGTGTATTATCCATACTCTTATTTTTTTTCACTTCTATTCTTTTCACCCACTTATACTTAGTACGAGCTATGGCTTTTTGTCACCTAGTGCCATGAGGACATAGCACATGCTAAGTATAGGGCGCGTGTATATATTGCATATATACTTTACCCATAGCTCGTACTTTTACGTATTTTTGTATATATTATACAATAATTATGGGGTGGGTAAAAAAACTTGTTGTCAAAAAAAACTCTCTTTAAAAAAAATTAAAAAAAATTCATTATTTGCTTAAAAAAACTTTTTCAAAAAAAAGTCCTTTCTTATTTACTTTCTTTTTCAAAAAAAACTTTTGAAAAAAAATCAATCAAAACTTTTTCTAAGAAAAAAAAACTATTTCTAAAACTTTAAAAAAAATCAATCATAAAAAACTAAAAAAAACCAACTAATAAGTTGTTTTAATCCCTGACACAATTCACTTTCACACAAGACTAGTGATGTTCAAGAACACTTGGTCTATGAGGTCTTGATATTTTGAGTCAACCAGCCTTAGTCATTAGGGTCTTGGACTTAATTATTCACATTTCTCTAATTTGAAAGATTTGTGTGCTATATTGCATGCTTAGTCTCTACCTTAAGAATATGATCAGCACCTCACATACACGACTACAGTTATGATGAGATGAGTTGAAATTTCACTTGAGGAACTGGGATGAGGGATTTGAGTTTGGACTTGATTTGATGATGCTCAAGGATGGGATAAAATCAATGAAGGCTTCATGAAACCTGAGTGTCAGCACATTTAGCCAGTATGAGAACATGGTTCTTGTACTAATCTCTTGATATTTACCTATGTGTCAGGATGTGATAAAATAAAAAAAATGTTGATCAGTGTGCGCCAACTCTTGGTAAAGCAGTGGCGCTAGCCACAAATACTACAAAGCAATGAAATATCAAAGAAAAGCTCTCATTCCACAAAGTCAATTATCAAAAGAGCTTCCACCAAAGGCGAGCGCTCCCAACCATTTCAAAGTATCCACTTGGACCACCGCTATTAGGACCAGGAGTCGGGCTTGCACCAAAAAAGGACTCTGCATCGTAAATGCTACAAGTCTGGGTGTAGAAGGTACGATAGGTACTCAAAAAAGGCACACCCCGGTGTACTCCCAGGAAAACAAGTGCAGACGGCTCCAACTTCTTTTGACGGACGCATTGATCAACACCAAAAAAATACGTTGAGAAATAAGGCACTCGAGAGGATCCTTGTTCCAATGAGAGGGAGAGAAGAAATGGCACAATCCTATGCCCGGTGGATTGGATGCAAGAAATGACTTATTCCCTAGTGTTGAGGATTGGGTTCTTAGGAGAGTCTCTTGGACTGGAACTTTGGGTGACGTTGCGACTCTACTCTTGTAACTGCAGTCAACACTTAAAGTCATATCCCTACTATATATGTATACAAAGAGAGTCTGATGAATAGGGAAATTGGATACCTTTTGACTAAAGCTTGGTTCAGCTTAGAATTTTAGGATCTCTAAAATCGAGAGTTCTTGAACGGATCAAGTATTGTATTCACATGCACAGTCAGGGGCTAATCCAACTTATTCATTCTTTGTTTGCTCGAGGACTAGCAAAGTTTAAGTATAGGGGGTGATGAATCCGTGATTCATCATCTCAATATCTTGATCTTAGCAAAATCCCCAAGTAAAATCCCAAATAAATGTCCATAAAATCCAAAAATTAATAAAATGACTCTTGTAAATAAAATACACTAATTATTGTATATTAGATTGTACAAAATAATTTAACAAAAAAAGGCGCAAAAATAAAGGAGTTTTCACTTGTAAATAGCCCAAAACTTCATATATTTTTAGTAATTTCATTTCAACTCCTTTTTGGCTAATTCTTTCTCTATCTTGTTCATAAAAATGTATATAAAAATACAAAATAAATTTTACCTCAAATAAATGCTCCTAGATCCTAAAGACAAAAAAAGCCGTAAAGTCCAACTTCCAAGCCAAATTCCCGCTCCGTATGAACTCCGAATTCACCAAACTCACTTTTAAAGTTCAAGTTAGAAAATTATCTATCCAACGGAAGTGGTTTCATTAAAATCGGAGCTCGTTTGCAAAAGTCGGGTTTTGGGACCTATATGTACATTGAATATTATGTATATATTCTTTCTTTCTTCATTTTTTATTTTATATTGTTAATTACTAAAAATCCAAAAAAAATCATTGTTGTGTTGTATTTTAATTATATTATTTTATTGTATTTTTGTCGTTGTAAATATCTTTATTGAAAATACAAAAAAATTTTAAATTAGAAAAGTAAAAAAATGTACATAGTGTTTGTCTTATTTTGTAAATTCCCTACTCTTTTTCTTCTCATTTATTTTAGTGTATTTAAAGTAGCCTACTTTATTTCATTTTTTCCTTTTATTTTTTCCCCATTCTCTACAATAACTTCTATTCTACCACCAACACACATTCCACCCCCACATTCTTCATCTAACCTCCATTCAACTCCACCAATAATCTAACCTCCATTCATCTCCACCATCTTTCTAACCTCCCTTTCTCTTCTTATTTATAACCATCTCTACATTCTCGTTTTGTCCATCCGCCATTCTAATAGAAAAAGGAGAGAGCTTGGAGTGTGTTGTTGGTGACAGTGGCGAGACATTTTCCTCAAGCGACGACCTTCTTCAGGCGAGATCCGCGGAGCTCCGCTCCGTATCACGAGTTCCCCATCGAACTCGCTTAGCTTCTCCGATTTTCATTTCGCCAATCAGATCGAAGCGACGACAGGAGTCCAGCGTAGCTGCTCCGCTAATCCGGCGAATATTCAGGTAAGTATCTCCTTTTATTTTTCTTGTTATTTTATTTTATCTAATAGTTTGTTCCATTGTTGTCTCATCATTTTCATATTTTTTTACATTACCACCACAACCATCATATCATCACTTATCATTTCCATCACCACCTTCCCCACCACATTTTTTTATCTTTTGCATTTCACCACCATCATATCATTTTCATCACCACTTCCATCATCATCATAGCATCTACAAATCTATCTACACATTGTCCACCTTCATTTGTTTTATATCCTCTTCATCTACTATCATCACATCAATTTTTTTCCCTTCGTCATTTTTTTTATTTTTGCATTCTCTGTTTTAAAGAAATTTAAAAAAATTTAAAACAAAAAAAAGTTTTTTTCTTAACAGCAGAAATTAAATTAAAAAATCAAAAAGAAAAAATAAAAAAAACCAACGAGGCAGCAGTGTACCGTCGCCCCCTCCATCCACGGGCAGCGGCGCACCTGTCGCCCCCACCTTCAAGTGGCCACCGCCACCTTCCACCAAGCGGCACGCCGCCCGTTACCGCCGGTAGCTGCGTCTCCTCCTCGCCGACACGGCCGCGCGCAGCCACGCAGGTCACCTTCGGCCGCCTCCCCGTCCACCTCAACGCTCCTCCCCCCTCCGTCGCAACCGACCCCCGCGACCCACGCCATCCAAGCCGCGTGCCTCCTCGCCGTACCACCGCCCCTTCGCCGGGTCACCGCGCCTCGATCTCCGTCCCGTGCTGCCCGCCACCGACCCCCCAATTTGGGTTCTTCTCCCATCGTGTGCCTAGGAAGAAGGTCCAATCCCCTTTCAATTTTTTTATTGTAACATTTGCATATTTTTCCCGCGATGTATTTGTAAATACTTTTTCATCCTTGTGCATGTTTTATATTATCAATTCCATTTTGTGTTTTGCACGTATACCCATGCGTTTGACTTTAAATTTGGACATCAATATTGAATCTTTTTATTCAATGAAAAATGGCATTGTGTTGAGCAACTAATTGTGTACGTTATGAATATTTATTTGGATTTTTGTGATATATGGGTAATTAAATTTATATCTCACACACAGTTGCTCTAAAAATTCCACAAATATTATATGTGATGCCTTGAAGAGTGTTTAATTCACTATCCAAATTTCAACCAAAATGGAGTTATCTTGTGCCTGAAATAAATTGTAGAGTGTTTTTAGTATTTGATTTTTAGTTAAATCCACATACATCATTTTTGCGAAATTTCAAGTCTCATGGATGCCATATGAAAATATCTATTTGAGATAATTTGCTCTCTGACTATTTTGATAAAATGGATTTAATAGAAATTAATTACTCATTGCCACTCTATTTTCACTAAAAAATCCATAAAAAATTCATATTTTGTCAAACAATTCCAAAAATATTAATGTAGTCTCCTTGCATCATGTTTATATTTCAGTAAATTTTTCATGATTTTTGCTTACTGTTTGTGTGATAAATTGCAAAAAATCCCATAAAAAGTGTGCATTTTTATTTATTGCATTTTAACCTTGAAAAATACAAAAAAAATATGTTTTGTGTTCATCACTGGATTAAGATTCTAGGAAAAATATAACTTTTCTAAATTGGACTTATTTTCCATTAAAATTAATTTGGCCTTGTTTGTTCTTTCTTAGTGTCGTAATTCACTTGCATTGGCATTTGTTTTGCATTAAAAAAATTAAAAAATATACCGCTTGGAAATCTGAAACTTAATTTTCAAATTATTCCCAAAGTTGTTCCTTTGCCTCCCCGAGTTCGACCCCGAACTTGCCCGGGATATAAATTAATCCGAGACACTCTTCACGGAGATCTTCTCTCGGTTCTGACTGAATCGTTAAGTACACGTGCTACAACATGACCGAATTATTTATCGTATTTAGCGACTCGTCAATCAACATTAATGTTTTTTACATTGCACAATTTTTCTAATATTTTTTGTAAAATTGTATATATTTTTATGAACCACTTTTTTGAAGAAAGTATTTTGATTTGAAGTGATCTTAGTGATAAATAAAATAGGTGAAATATTTACAATACCGAAAATGAATAATGTATTTTTGTGATCTAAATTTTTTAACATTCTTATATTTTATGATCCTTATCTCCCCCAACTTATTTATTTTGCCGACCAAGTCAATATTGACCTGGTCTCAGGGTTAGGATCAGTCTGTATATGTTTTTATATATATCCTTCTTTTCTTTTATTTTTAAGTTTTCTTCTTTATTATTTTTTTGGATAAAATAAGTGTTAAATATATAATATTAATAAATGTGGTTAGAATGTTGATTGATGAGAATTAGTGAGTATTTACATGTATTTTACCAAAGATTTTAGCCAAAATTAAAGAATAAGGCGATCAATCATCGATTCATCATTCCCCTATACTTTACCTTTGCTAGTCCCTTAGCAAATACTTATTCTATAAATAAGTGCAAGCAAGACGAAAAAGGAAAAGGAAAAAAATAAAAGAACTTAGAACATGCTTGTTTCTTTAAACTGAATCTCACTTCACCCAAAATTTAGAACTTGGAGTACGCCTTTGGACTATTAGCGTGTCGGGGCTCTATTAGAATTAGGATTTAAGCCTCGACAACCCTCAAGTTCCATAAATCCTTATCCAGGTTCACACTAACATCCAGCTCAGATCCACCCATCCATCACACAAACTTTTCATCGTTGAAGATAATTTGTACTATGTATGAAGGGTGTTAGCTCTTCCTACTTAGATAAGTGAAGAAACCTCCTATCCCAGTTATACACTCCCATTGGGCCCTCATCCAGCTACTCAATCCTCAAGGAGGGGGTATTTCCTTCTAATGTCATGTCATGTTGTGTTTATAATTGAGTAGAGAGGAAAAAGAAAAATTAGAAGAGAACTGGAATGTGATTAGTGTAATCACATCTCCTGTGAAGCTCAGTCAGTTTATCCAACTCTCCATTAAGATAATGCAGGCTTTCTGAAGCTTGGACCACTCTGGTCATATTTATATTTGGTGTATGCTTCTTTTTGGTATAGAATGATTGTTGACCTACATAGATCTTTTGCGTCCTGACGATTATATAATCTTTTTTTCCGTCCATTTTTTGGGGTCTTGGAAGAAATTGTGCCAGTAGATCCTTCCCCCATCCAAAGCTTTATTTCAACCCTACTCTTCCGTCTTTAGACGTCTGCGCCACTATATAAGGATGGAAATGCACCATCGAAATGGACTGCCCTTCGCAACCCCATGCAAGTTGAGATAAGTGTAGAGAGATGAGTTCAAAATTCAATCAAATGGAGAAGAGTTAAACGGAAGACACCATGTGTCCTACTTAGGCAAGTTCAAGTTGAATTACGAACACGGTCTCATAAAATCCAAAGAATTAAGTCTGAAAGACCTGAAGAGTCTTAATTTCAGTTCCTAATAAAGTTCCTTTAGAATTAAGTGAATTAAGGCCAAAACCAAGCTCCATCTCTCAGACTTAGATCCAATCGGCTCAAGAATCAAACTTGTTCTGAAAAATGCAAATGAATGCAACAATTTTTTATGAAGTTGATTTTCGGATTAAACTTTTATGTGATTTTTAAAGAATTTTGCAAATATTTATTGAATTTTAAAACTTCTAATTTTGGAGACCTTTTTGAAAGAGTTGGTTGATTAATTTGATTTACATAGATTTTACAAGAAATATGTATATTTTATCAAAGAATTTTATACACATTTTATATATGCAATATTATACGGATTTTATACAAAATTTTATTAAAGAATTTATTTACAAATTTTAAATAATTAAGGATTTTATCTAAGTATCTTGCAACATTTTTTATATACAAATGTTAAGACATCCTTTTTTATGTATTAAGTCATATTTACGGTTTTCTTTTGGCTTTAAAAAACCCAAAATATATACACCCATACTTTTAGAGAGCCATGTTATTAAAAATATAATAAAGTATGAGTTATGGCTTCTAAAGTATATATAGAATATATATATACACACACGACACCCCTTATACTTAGCATGAATTATGTCCTCATAGTGACCAAAGAAGCGGCAAAGGAAAACATAACTCGGGCTAAGTATAGATTGGTGAAAAGAATGCTATACTACAGCGGCTCAAAAGAATAATGAATAAAAGAATAGAAGGCAATCATCCCCTTCATACGTAGAATCAAATAATCCTATGGATATCAGACTCAAAACTGAAGATGATCGAGGTCAGGAAAATGTACACAATCAACGACTCATCTTGTTGCCCCTATACTTAGGTTAAAATATCCCTAAGTATAGAGAAGAATATCAATAGTTGAGGGACAAGTGAGAGAGCAGACAATACAAAAATTGAAAACAACCAAAAGCGATATTACCCCCCCTTCCATATTTAGGTTAAAACAACCCTAAGTATAAGCAACAACAGGGGTAATAGAATAGAATGATATGAACAACATAGTGTCTACACCCCCCTACACTTAGGATAAAGTATATCCTAAGTATAGAAAAAATCCTAAGCGAAACCTAGGGGTGTAAGACAAACAGAAGAAAGAATGAATAAAAGCAAAAACACATATTTACAAAGGGGTTGTGAAAATTAGGTATGAGATGCAAAGTGTAAAGAGCAAAAAAACATCTCATACAAAATGAATGGGGACAACCTCAATGGTCGATAACTCATGATCAAGAAATGGTTTCAAATGCTGACCATTGACTCGAAAGGTAGACTCAGAAGACAACTCAGATATATCGATGCCACCATTGTCATACACTTTTCGCACAATATAAGGGCCTTTCCACTTGCCCTGAAGTTTCCCTGAAAATAATTTTAGTCTCGTATCGAATAGCAAAACTTTTTGATCGGGCTCAAACTGCTTATAGATGATGTGTACATAATTTTAGTCTCGTATCGAATAGCAAAACTTTTTGATCGGGCTCAAACTTCTTATAGATGATGTGTGCATCATGCCATTATTTCATCCACTTCTTATAATGCAGGCTACTCGTGAAGGCTTCATCTCGTAATTCCTCCAAGGCTGCTAATTTTATTTGCCTGTGATCTCCCGCATCATCTAGACAAAAGATTACTTCTTTAACTGGCCACCAAGAGCTATGCTTGATTTCCACAGGTAAGTGGCATGGCTTGCCATAAACAAGTTGAAAGGGAGATGTACCCAATGATGTTTTGAAGGATGTTCTATAGGCCCAAAGAATTGAGTCCAAAAGCTGAGATCAATCCTTTAGTTCTAGGCGAACAACCTTGTGCAAGATCGTCTTGACCTCCCTATTCGAAACTTCGACTAGACCATTCGTTTGAGGATGATATAGAGTACTGACCCGATGGTCTATACCGAACTTGTGAGCAAGTGCTCTTACCTTGTCGTTGATGAAGTGTCTACTCATGTCTAATATTAGATCTCAAGGGACCCTGGATCGCGAAATGATATGATTTCTTAGGAACTTGCAAATAATGTTCGCATCAGCGGTTTGGGTAGGAATAGCCTCTACCCAATGAGTCACATAATCTACATCCAGAAGAATATACTCAAATCCCTGACTCTTAGCGAATGGGCCCATAAAGTCGATACCCCATGCATCAAATACTTCACAGAAGTGAATCGGCTGCATCGGCATCATGTCTTTATGTCCACAAGTGTCCATCCTCTGACAGTCAGTACATCTCCTTAACCAAAGATCGGATTGAAGCACCTTATGTGTTATCCACTTCCATGAATGGTGTCCTCCAGCTTCTAATTTATGGCAATATGTGAGGACACTATGGTATTCCTCCTGAAGGATACATTGACACCAGACAGATTCCGCTCCTTCATGATAAAGAATTGGATCCTTCTAATGGTAAGACTTGGCTTTCACGAGGAAAGTCTCGAGTCTCTTCCTGGACCAACCTTGTGGGACTTTCTTATCAACAAGAAAGTTCAAAATGTCGGAGTACCATGGGAGCGAGGCGACATCAAGAATCGCCTCATCTGTAAAGGTCTTCGTGATAGGTGTATCAAACTCAGAAGTATCAGGTAATTCTAATTGGGAGAGGTGATACTTCACCACATTCTTGACTCCATGCTTGTTTTTAATCTCAATATAGAATTCCTAGAGTAGAAGGATCCATTTTGTCAGATGTGGCTTGGAATCCTTCTTATTCATTAAATACACGATATGGTAAGTGAAAATTATGACTTTGGATCCTAAGATATGGGATCTAAATTTATCTAGGGTAAATACTATGAATAGCATTTCTTTCTCTATAACATTATAATTTCCCTGAGCAGAACCCAAAGTCTTGCTAGCGTAGTGTATGGCATATGGAAGTCCATCCCTCCTCTCTCTGAAAACAACCCCAACGGCAAAATCGGAGGCATCCATCATGATCTCGAATGGGAAAGACCAATCAAGTGGCTGAAGGAAAGGAGCCTCTACAACCATATTCTTGAGAGTTTCAAAAGATGAAAGACACTTATCATCAACAATAAACTCAGTGTGTTTTGCTAGAAGATGACAGTTGAGCAATTTTGCTGAAGTCTCAAATGAAACGTCGGTAGAAACTGACATGCCCAAGGAAAGATCGTAACTACATCAAATTAGATGGCGGATTCATCTTCTTTATGATATGGACCTTGGCCTGATCCACTTCCATGCCCCTATTGGAGATGATGTGACCAAGGACCGTCCCCTGAGTCATCACAAAATGACTCTTCTCCCAAGAAAAAATGAGGTTAACCTCAGTGCACCTCTGAAACACACGGTCTAGGCTAGAAAGTCAGGAGTCGAAATCAGTGTTGAAGATCGAAATTTCATCCATGAAGACCTCCAAAAGTCGCCCACCATGTCCACAAAAATCGAAAGCATGCACCTCTGGAATGTAGCCAGAGCATTACACAATCCAAAGGGCATTTGTTTGAAAGCATACGTTCTAAATGGAAAGGTGAAAGTCGTCTTTTCTTAGTCTTCAGGTGCGATGACCACCTGATTATATCCCGACTACCCATCAAGAAAGCAATAATGGCTCTTCCTAGCTAATCTCTCGATGATCTGATCACTGAAAGGTAATGGGAAGTGATCATTCTTGGTCTCCTCGTTCAAACATCTGTAGTCCACACAGACTCGCAAGAAGTCTGTACTCGGGTAGCGATCTCCTCTCCGTCCTCATTTATCACTGTAGTGATACATGTCTTCTTGGGTACCATATGTAATGGACTAACCCATTTAGAGTCAGAGATGGGACAGATAAAATCGATGCTCCACCATTTGGGGTATTTCCTTCATAACCACCTCTCAATGATTCGAGTTCAGCCTGTGCTGAAACTCACGAGATGGTTTGGAATCATCCTGAAGAAAGATGTGGTGGGAGCACAGAGCCGGACTAATCCCATGGAGATACGCTACTGACCACTCGATTTCCTTGTGATTCTTTTCAAGAATCTCCATCGAATGAGATTCTTAGTCTTCAGTCAGATCAGAAACGATGATGACCAGAAACATTTTTGGCTCTCAAGCAAGGAATCAGAATTTCATTGAATGAGGTAAAAATTTTAGCTCAGGGGGAGAAAGAACATGGAGAACTAGTTTGACTAGGGCCTGGGTATAGGATACTAGGTCTGTGTTCGTAAGCTCATCTTGCTCTGACTCAGAATGATATGGAGACTACTTATCTGAAAGACGAACATTCTACACTAGCTCAGTCTCCAGGCCGGTTGTAGGCTCTATAGATAAAATCTGAAGTGAAAGAAACTCAACGAAACACTGCAATCAGCATCCTCTGAATCTGACTGATCTAAAGTTTGATATATAAATGACTGAAAGAACTTATCATTCACTTCTGACTTGGAGGATCACGAATATCAACACAGATTGTAAAAGTACCAGAATCGTCTCTGCAAGCCTCATCACTAATTGGTTCCAAGACTGTCTTGTCCAATCTCCCATGATCTAGTATTTGAATCTCAGACTCTACTTAATTTGTAATGAAATATCTTGCGTTAGGTTTGGCCCAAACAGCATCATTGTCTATCTATATAAAGTCACAGTGCTTATGACTATCAGGCTCGTCCTTATCAGATGCTCACTCTGACTCAGTTGATCTATCTTTGATGTCATGGATTGTCTCTATATGTATACTCTCGCCCAGGATGTGAAAGTACACCTTCCCGATACTATAATCGAAAATGGCCTTAGTTGTCACTAGAAAAGGTCGTCTTAATATAATCGGGGTATCGGTCACAAGTTCAGGGACCACCATGTCCAACACGATGAAGTCCACAGAGAATTTTAAACCTTGAATGGTGATGATAACGTCCTCAATTAATCCCTTAGGCCTCTTGACTAATCTATTAATAAACTGCAAGACCGTCTTGCTTGGTCGAAGAGGTTCGAACTCGAACTTGTCGAGTAAGAAAGAAGGAAAGAGAATAATTGACGATCTGCTATCTAAGAGAGTATGATCAAAAGTCTGATCTAGAATTTCACATCTGACATATGGTGCTCCCGTGTCTGATCTCTTGGTTAGGAGATGGTTCTGGATGGTGTGGCATGTTTCCTTGGTCAACACATGGATTTCTGAACAGTGATTGTGCCGCCTCTTCTTTCTGTGGATTGTAGTACGCTCTTTAAGACCTTTCTGCAGAAGTGGGATATGTGCCAAGTCTTCCAAAAGAGTAAGTTGAATAGGGAACTTGTCTATCATCTCTTTCATCAGATCATTCATTTGAATCTTTTTGAGTTTTCCTTTTTATCTCCTTTTTCCAAGAAGAATGCTTGGGGAAAAGGAATCTGTACATCCTCCTTGTTAGTCTATACAATAGGAGGATCAGAGGAAGTAGAAGAAACTATTTTTGTAAAATGGGGACTTGCTCCATATAAATGATCAAGAGAAGACTCATGACATCTCGCTGAATCAATTGTCTTTTCTTTATTTCTCTTTTTGGATTTTCACTTTTGTACATTTTTTGTAATTTCTATCATTGTCACTGTACAAAAAGAAAGGTAAAGCAGTTGCATGGACGATGGAATCTGACTGCTTTTCGTCGAGTTCGGTGGCATCAACACCACCATCAACATCCTCAAAGGGAGAGACAACATCAGCACTGCCATCATCAGGATCAACAGGCTCTCTTGTATCATCAGGTATATCTTCATCGAGCCTAGTTAAGTCTCTGCCTGCGGGTATCCTACCGCTCCAAAGAGAAATGAAATCAGCATCATCACAATAAATGGAATCATCCGGAAATACCTGTGACTGGAGGGTGGGTTCTGTTAAGTGTACCTGCTCTGATTTCCTCTTCAGATTGTTCGGGTTCGATTCAATCTGAGCAGGAATGGCGGACTTCCCTTCGACGAAATTAGTGACATGGTTTTTGAACTCATCCATTTCTCGCCTAAATGTGACATGCTAGTCGGCTATCAAACTAGCGAGATACTCAATAGCAGGTTATCATGGAAGGGACCATGAGACTCGGATGAGTCACCTCGATGATATTGAGTCTACTACGGAGCTGACTACTGCTAAGGAGGATAAGACTATTGATACTAAGCATGATATGTGTCTATCTCCACTGAGTGGGCTGGTACTAATGTGGATCGGACTGCTGTTGTTGTTCTTTGTTCTACCCCATCTGTGCATGTGATGGTTGTTGGGAAGAGGCACATCTTGAAGACCAATGAAAACCAGGATGATTGCGACGGATCCTCGGTTGTTGTTGGTGGTTGTACCATATCCCACTGACCTCAATCAATGGCCCGGGCATCTCAGAATGAGATGGGGGCATAGAAGCAAGCGATTGATCACTCTGATACACCACCATCTGGGTGTCATATGATGGTATCTGTGGGGTCTGTTGGTAAGCCAGAGACTGATGAGTCAACTCAGAATGCACATGGTAAATGTGTTAAACTAGTGGCCGTGGAAGGATACCTCGGTCTCTGCTCCTTGAGTCAGACTGTGATCTTGAAGACTCCGTGGAATCTGTCTGTATCTCTTGAAGGCACATGATTTGCGTCTTCAAATCACTTAGACAACTCTCAAAACTCTACAATCTTATCGAGCTTATCCAAATTCTAGCACTTCTTTTCAATTATTTCCATTCGGTCCAGCATATGGCATATGATCCACATATCATCTGATGAGAATTCAGACTGGGTAGAAACAAAAGAAGAAGGAGTACCTTTGATTTATGTCACTCGAGAATGCTGGTGGTAGATTGGTGTCTTAGTCTGAGTGTAAAACCTAGTCTGAGACATCGTGGTGTAGTTTTCGGGCATCTCCTCGTCAATAGCCCAGACTTGATCCTCATGCTTGGAGAAGTATGATCCACCACAAGAAGCGTTCACCAGTCCTTGTAATTCTGGTATCTGCCCACAAAAGAAGGTCTGAACTAGGTTCAGCTTCGAGATATCGTGGTGGGAACGCCTATCTATGTGCTCTCTAAATCTAGCAAATGCCTCATGGAACTGCTCATTCTCATGCATGGTGAAGTTACTGATCATAGCTCGAGCAGCATTCGTACGACTAAGTGGGTAATACTTATTCAGATACTATGTTCTTAACTACTCCCATGTAGAAACATATCTCCCTAAATGTTTTATCTAGTAGGTTGCTCTGTCCACAAGGGAGAATGGAAAGGCTATCAGTTTGATCGTGTCCTCGTTGACATGCAGATCATGCACCGTACTACTGATAAGCTCGAACTCTTGTAGGTGTAGATGCGGCTCCTCAGTAGATAGCCCATAAAACTTGGGCAACAGTTGGTTGGTATGTGGTCAAAGCTCAAAATTGCCATGAATGGAAGGGAGACGGATCCACCGATGGTAGTAGCTCTAGGGTTGTAGATTTGATTCATCGTGCGATTAAGATCTAGTGGAGGTCTCTCTGCTCCATTCTATCCACCAGCCCCCTCACCTCCTGGGATCTCAGCATCAGGAGTCTCTCTCTGGTCTCTCAGTTGTGTCAGCTCGTCTCGGACATCATTCATCAGTCTCCCTTGTTCCCTTATCTAATTCTGCATGGATTCTAGGGATGCAAGGAGACCGCTATTGATCGTGGCTTGATCTACTACATCGAGGTAGTCTGCGACTATTGTGGTCCTTTGCTAGTCATGTCGTCTGGAAAGGAGAAAGAATCTAGAATAGGTTCTGCCAATTCGACGTGCAACTGTAGATGTAGAAAAGGGTTCTCTCAAACCGAAGGTGATGATGATAATTAAGGAGAAGAAGATAGAGTGGGAGAAGAATTTTCGGGGTCGGAGTCATGCTTGGAAATGGGACACTACGAGACTTGGGTTTGGAAGAGGGACTTCCTAAACTGACCTAGATGAATGGGTAGGTGTGCGAAAGAGCGAATCAGCCATAGTCGACCGAAGTAATCACCTAACCATCATCTTGATAAGATAGATGATTAACTGGAGATCTGAAATATATAGAACTCACACCACAAAGTAAAACACAAAGCAATACCCCAGATTCACCAACTCAACCCGATGATGATCGTAAAAGTTCGACCTTTAATCTTTTCAGTTTTAGAGTTAATTGGCATTGAAGTTCTTTTCATAGATTACGTAAGCTAATAGGTGCCTGAACTTCCCAGAAGATTGTCTCAAGTTCGAACTGCTAATTACCTACTTTCATCCAGTATGAGAGTAAGTACGGACCATTTTCGACTACGAGTTTTACTTGAGGACGGAGCCTTACGTAGTGTCCTCTAAACCTCCCACTATGTTAAGGAAACCCGGACCATATTCGGCTACCCGAAAGTCCTTACTGAAGAGTAGAGTAACTAACTGTCATATCAGTAGTCTTTCAGAAAATTCAAGCTTAGGTTCTAACCTTATGGGTCATCCCTCACTCACAAATCTGGAAAGTACCTTCCAATCATTCATTGGGGATTGCTCTCCCAAATCATTGTGGAGTCTATTACGTTTAATTTTAGAGTCGGATATATTTAGTAGTCCATATTTTATTTTCGATTATCACTTTTTTGGTCTTTTCACAAAAATCGTCTAACGTATTTTTGTATTTTTGCTTTTGACCTAGGTGATCAATGAAGGAACTAGATTATGCATCCCTAATTCTAACTACAGAAGCGTAGACAAGATAAAAATGAAAACCCCTAGACAAGCACATAGCCTCGAAAAAAACCGTAGACAATATTGAGAAAACGTGGGCGAGAAAACCGCGGTGGGTGCCCTGTTCCCCCAAGTGCACGACACTCGGTGCAACAGACCCCACGAAAGAGGGAGGGAGGTACAAGTCGGGATGCCCTTAAGGGGACCCTTCCACAAAATAGAAAAACATGCAAGTGCCCTTATTTCTTTTATAGAGGGTAATAAAAAGAAACTAAAGTCGTCTCTTTGGTTCTCAGCTGCGCGGCTGATGAATCTCCATTTCATCACCTTTATTCTATCATTTTGGCCTTAAAAAACCCCAGCAAATGCTTGTAAATAGCATTAATTTCTACATAATAGTATTCATTATTTGTTGTATTAATTATACATAGAATAAGGTTTTTAATGCCAAAATTATAGAATAAAGAGAAGAAAAGAAAAAGGAATAAAATATTGCAAATATTTTATGACCCTAACCCCGAGACAAAGGCCAGCATAGAATTGGTCGACAAGGAATAAAGTAGGGGAGATAAGGGCTAGTGTACAATAAATACCTCATTTATTCATGCATTGATTTATGCATTTTTGAAACCTATTTTGTATATAATTATTCGTTCATCAAATAAAGAAACTTTGTTCATGAAAGTTGTAGATAATAATGCAAATAAAAATACAAAATTGAGTTTGTGTAAAAATAATACACAGTGTACATTTTATACCCATAATAAAAAGCCAAAATCTCAACTTCACAGACCCATATCTTGTAAATAAAAACTCCAAATCACTCAAACTCACCTTTAATTGTATATAGCTTTCCAAGAACTATTTAATAAAATTGGTTTCGTAATTTTTGGAGTCCATATGCAAAAGTTAGGTTTTTGGCCCCTATTGTACAATCTACCCGAATAAAATATTCAATTTATTCTTCATTCATTATTTCTATAAAATTATAGTTTTAGAAATTTGTAAATAATGTACAAAATACATGAACATATTGAAATTAAAAGAAAACCAAAAACAATTTGTAAAATAAAATAAGCTTATGTAATACATAGGCAAAATACCTATGCTGAGCATGTACATAAATAAAAGGGGATTTAATTATTTTATTCTTTATTCATCTATATTTTTATAATAATGTAAATATTACATCTAATTTCTTAAAAATACAAATCCAAAATAAAAACAACTAAAATACATTAAATAAATAAAGTATAAATAATATATAGGTAGAATACCTATAAGTATAACTACATATACCTATACCTATTTATTTAAAAATGTAAATAAACTTGTAGAAATTGAATAAAAATATATTTATACTCACAAAAATAAGTTATAAATTTATAAAAAAAGAAAATAATATAATATAATAAACGAAATAAAAATAAATATATATAAATATACTTATAAATGCATTATTAAAATAAAACCATAAAAAATGCATCAAAAAATTAAATAAAAATCATGAATAAATACTACATTAATTAATACACATTTTTTATTTATAAGCAAAATCTAATTAATTCATTTATTACGTGTAATAAATAGGTCAAGGTCATTCCGACGTGGACCAATCAGAAGCCAGGGACTGTTGACCTCCGGTCAACTCCCCCTGCGCTTCTGACTCCCGTCAGAACCATCTTTTCCCCCGCTTTTCCTCCCTTTTTCATGGACATCTCTTTCATCCATCGCCCTCGAATCCTTCATGAAAAACACTCTCTGATCATCCGAGATTCTCGCCGAGATTCTGGAGCCCTTGTACATATCGTCGATTCGCCACTACGACCCGATCAAATAAGGGTGCTACCTTGTTCATAAATAAAGAACCTCCGCCATTTCCCCAAGTTTGGTCAGCCTCTCCCCATTTTCTTCCTTGCATTCGGTCATGGATGTGCTCCTCGTGACAGGAGGACATCGCCGGCACCTTGAATCGGCTGGAGATGGTGGTGGTTGCACCCACGGCGGCGCTCCGGCAGTCGTCCTGCTCCTTGGCCCTCCAGCCAAGTTCGAGTTGCGCTTTTACTTGTTTTAGATAGGTTTTAGTTTTAGCGTTTTGTTTCTATCTTTAGATTAGCGTTTAGCCATTAGATTTAGCGTAAAATCACCCACCCGTAGTTCGTCGGAGCTCCGCTCCGGCGAACATCTCCACCCGTCTTTTTGTGCTGAAGCAGCTTCAAGTCCGGTCGAGGGACATCCCCTCGAGCCGTGTGAGCATTTTCCTGCAGGTTAGGAGCAAAGAGGAGCTCCAGGAGACGCTTTCAGAGTTCATCGGAGGTACCTGGAGCCCCTCGACTTCTCCGACGTCGAGGTGGCGCTCCAGTGTTCCTCTGTCCGATCCAACACCTCCAGCAAGTCTAGCCACCTGCCAGGAACCTCGTGGGAGCCTCAGAAGCCTCGAAGGATGCCGGGGAAGCGAGATCGAAGGTGGGGAAGTTCGGCCATTCCAGCGTTCTTCCCTGTTCTTTCACCTTGCCTCTCCGCCGTCGGATGAAGGAGGTCTCCCCAGGTCGAGCCCCCACCGCCGGATCTACCCGTGCCTCAACCGTCCGATCAGCCAGGATGATCTAATCTTGCCCGTGGATCCGCGAACTGTCATCGGCTCACGTGGAGGCGCCACGTGTTTAAGTCACGCCTAGCAGCCGTTGGATGAAGCGCCTGTTGGGGGTAACTTTCACATGTACCCCCGCCTTTTATTTTATTTAATGTTTAATTCTGTAAATAAAATGCCATGTTTTAAAATAATTGTAATATTTGCAGAAGGCCCACTGTAGTTTATATAATTGCATTTTGGTCCCTCCATGCCTCACGTGCAGTCCCACGTGAGGCGCGTGAATTTTACATTTCAACCCTAGCAGGTTTTGTTAATTATAAAGTAGCCCCAAAAATATAAATAAATGTTTATTTCTGTAGAAGTTTTGCACTGATGCCCTGGAAATTATTTTATTTACAAAAATGCCCCCGCTAGGCTGTTTGATTTTTGTGTCTTTTATCTATTTATTAAAAATACCTATGGTGCTCCTAAAAATTCAGAAAAATTAGGATAGATGCTTCATGTAATGATCTTTCACGCCCATATTTTATTTTGCATTTTTTGCATTTTTCTTGATTAATAAAAATGAAAAAGGAGCCCTTTTGGTACTGTATAAATTAGAAAATACAAAAAAAATATAAAATGCTTTTGAAAAATTACAAAAAAATTATATATAGTATATTTATGTATAAATTGAGTCCAGAAATTAAAAAAACCTAAAAACAAGAAAAAATGAAAAAATCAGAAAGCTCCAAAATCCAACAAAAAAATAGAAAAATCCTTAAAAAATCCCAAAAATATATTTTTCTCTTTTATAATTCTCTATATATTATTATTAATGTACTAAAATTAATTTGGGTAATTTTTGGGAATTATTTTATATTTTAAAACCCAAAATAATTCCGGCTATTTAATTAGTCCTATATTAGGGACATTTTTGGAATTTAAAATAAAAAAATTAGCAAAATTCCATAAAAAATATATAAAAAATATATATCTACAATATGATAATAATAATAATAACAACAAAATTATATTATATATATATTGGGCATTTATATAAATATTTAACCTTATAACACCCCTCTCTCTCTCTTCTTATATATATATATATATATATCTTTATATATATACATATATATCTACACCTATCTATATTGTATAACTAAAAATAAAAAAAATATTAAAAAATGAAAATATAAAAACAAAAAAAATTATAAAAACCAAAAAAATAATAAAAACCACAAAAACAATAAAATTGGACACGAACAATGAATTGAATAATTGTACAACCAAGTTCACCATACAACCTTTCGCCTCCCAGTGTTCGACCTCTACCTGTGCTTACACCTATACACATTTGCATGTAGTGTTATAATAAATTTTAACTCCACATTTTTGGATATTCATTGCATATATTTCTTGTGGGTTAATTGTTGACTGATCTGGGATTTTATGAGCGGTCGCCTCAGCGACATTGTGATCCTGCCTTGTGTGGATTACTCTAGACCCTCGCAAGATCCCGGTCATCAAATGGCGCTGTTGCCGGGGAGGCAACGGATTTTGTATGATTTTGTGTGGTTGTTTGTTCATTTATTTAATTCTTGCTCATGTCCATTATATTTTTTTTATTTCTTTGATTTTTATTTATTTATTTTATTTTATTGACATTACCTGATCGGCTGTTCTGACCCATCTCTTGTATTTATCTTTGATGCGAGGGACCGCCAAGCGAAGGAGGACCTCCTAGGAGGCCCTATGCACCCAAGCAAGGCGGAGTTGGCTCTTCTACACCAGCCAACAGGAGAGAGCATCGAAGGCAGATGGAGGAGAATTTTTGAAGGCAGTCTACTTTATGCATTTTATTTTATTATGTATATTTATGTGAGAGAGTGACACTTAGAATTTTGTAATAATACAGGACTCTCACAGGTACACTCTGACTCCCGAGGTCCAGTGCCCGAGGGATTGTTCCCTTGGGGGCCTCGATGATTTGGATGCTTTTCCATTCTTTATTTTATTTTTATTATTTAGTGTGAATGAGCCTTAGTTATAGGAGTTGCTCGTTCGTAGAGTTAGGTCCAAATACCTTAATATATATTTGCATGTACCTATAGTTCGCTTTGGATCTAGATCAAACTCTAAACAGTCGCCTCGCCATCTCTTAGCCCTTGTGCCACAGCGAGCCCCGCAAAGTGCTATCTCCTAAACTCAAGTGTGTTGAGCAGAGGAGGGGTGAGCCAAGACCGGACTTTTTAGGCTAAAGATGACTGTGCGACTTGTGGTGCTTCACGATAATAGCAATTTCTGAACCTAGGGCGGTTTCTTCGGCTTGCATTTACATATAGCATAGGTTTCAAATTCTGTTATGCATCCCGCATGGAGAGAGCTGGGAGGCACTGTAAGTCTTCTTACTTAGCATGCATCATCGATTTCCGACTTGCATGGTTATTCCGATCTTCTCCCTCTGATTTTGCCAACTTAGGATGCTTAATAGAAATTGGAACCTCGATAGGCATGTGCATTGAAAATGCCCAAAAAAAGTGATAACTTAAATAAAATCGGGACTGCTAACTTGATTGGACCTAAAAGTAAAATATAATGGACTTCCTTGTCTTGGGGAGAGCAACCCCCTCGTTGTATTCGTTTTAAATTGCTTACGTACACACTAAGGAGTAGAGCCAAAATCCCGTTCAGCCTCCTAAGTGTTTGTACAACTTTATGATTCTCACCTCACTCTAAAATCAAAAAGATAAATGATCGTCACCTGATGGTCTTCACTGTGTTGAGTAGGTGAATAAGGGGTTTTGCCTTGTGTATTGATTGTGACTTGGAGTCCATTGTGTTTTCATTCATTACTAGAGTAGTCGGTCCCTCCCGTGTGAGTCATGCATTTTTTATCTTTGAGTCTCTCTCTATCTCTCTTATACATATATCTCTTCATTTTGCATCGAGTCATGATATTGGCGCTTGAGCTCAATCATTTCTTCGCCAAAGTCCTTCGTTTCCCGCTTCTTCACCATCTTCTTCGTATCCACTGTACCATCTTCTCTGGTTCAGGGAGAGCCCGCTCTTCGGACCACAATTTTGACGGAGTTCTCGCCTTGTGTGGAGCACCCAATTTTGTCTATGTCCCGATCTTCTCGCCCACCCTCCTCGTTCCCTCTGTATCACTCTTCTAGCTCCCATGATATTGGCACGCACGCTCAATTAGCTTCTCCACTTCATTGTATTACCCGTCTTATCCATCTTCCTCGTGTCCCCCGTATCATCTCTCCCTTTACCCAGGAATGCTGTGCATATTGATGAAGCCCGCATCGAGGATTATGTATACTGATTATTTGTAAGTCGGGCCGATGATTGAGGATGCTGAGATGGATATACTACTCTTGGTGGATTTGACTCCAGATACGAGCATATGAGCTTATTGAGGATTTTTGATGATGCATAGAGAATAGGTGTGATGCATTATTGAGGAATTTTAGTTCTCGCACACCGGATTGAGGAAGTGATATGATGCGATGACCTGGTGATGATTTCATGAGTATTGATTGATCTATCTATCTTAAGGTTCCACCCATCTTGATTTTGAGGATTGATTGATTATTCTAATTTGGACTTCTTGATAAAGGTGTGCGGATCCTGCATGATCTCTCATCTTCCTGATTAAACCCTCCTTGATCTCCTGACTCTTTGACCCACCTATGGCACTTCGAGGATTCCTGATTATCTTCCATGTCATCTTAGCTGATTGGAGTAGCTTGAGGGATGTTTTGTGGTTGACCTGATTATTTGCTCCCTCACATGATCTTATGCCCTCCTATGGATTGATGGATTCACACTATTTCGAGGACCTGAGATTTTATGCCCGCATTTCCATGACCTACAATGATCTAGTTCGTATTACTCCCTGAGGACTATTTGCGGGAGAATGCAACAATTTCTAGGACTGCGGTTTCATACACTGCTTTGGTCGCCATCTTGATGGGACCTGAAACCGAGTCAGATAATATGCTTGATTGGCCTCCCCTGGTGATTGTGTACCTGACCTGTCAGTCCACGAGGCCAATATACTAGACTCATCTGAGACTGCTCTCCTTGACGGTCCTCGCAAGGCAGAGCTCCACTTTTCTGATTATTCCATGCCTGGTTCATAGCTCTCCGAGGGTTATCTGCGAGAGGCTATGAAACATTATAGCTCTCGTGGTCTCTTCTGCTGGTAGATGATCTGTCGTCTACCGAGGCCACATTTTCCGTGGATCCGTCTGATGGATCCGGCTCCTTTGAGCCTTCTCTCTCCTTGACGACCCTCGCAAGGACGAGATGTACTCTGATTATTCACTATGTAGCTCACATCACTTCCCGAGGACTATCTGCGGAAGGATGTGACACTTTCTTTACGATCGGCTTCACTCACTTCTGGTGCCTCCATTTGTTGGGGCACGAAGTCTATTCGTCTGATATAGGCAGTTGGTTTCCCTTTCTGATTATGCGCTCAATCTGTTGGGGCATGAGACCGACTTGGTTAGGTTCCTTTGAGTTCGCTCTCCTTGATGGTCCTCGCAAGGATGAGCTATTTTCTGATTATTCCTTGACTAGCTTGTAGCTCCCCGAGGGTTATCTACGGGAGACTATGGCATATTTCCGATCTGACTGGTCTCTGCTGTTGGCAGCCGATTTGTCGACTACTGAGACCACTATGTGGGTTCATCTGTTGGATCCGGCTCCTTTGAGCCCTCGTCTCTCCTTGACGGCCCTCGCAAGGTAGAGATACATTCTGACTATTCCTAGCCTAGACTGCAGTACTCTCCGAGGACTATCTGCGGGAGACTGCGACACTCTCTTTACGCTCGGTTCCCATTGCTGACTGTGTCTCCGATCTGCGGAGCATGGAATCGAGTCGTCTGATATACTTGATTTTTGGTTCTATCTTGAGTTGCCTATCCGATCTGTGGATCATGGGACCCATCTGATTACACTCCTTTGAGTCTGCTCGTCTTGACGGTCCTCGCAAGGTTGAGCTCCTGATATCAGTTAACTCCATGACTAGCTGGCACCACGTTCCCTGAGGGATATCTGCGGGACACTGCCACACTTTCTTGATTTATAGGTCTCTTCTGCGAGTAGTCGATATGTCGCCTACTGAGACCGTGCCTGATGATCCGTCTGATGGATCACTGACGCCTTTGAATCCACTCGCCTTGACGACCCTCTCAAGGTCGAGTCTTTTTCTAATTATTCATTGACTAGCATGTACTACTCCCCGAGGGTTATCTACAGGAGGGTACATCACCTTGTAGGTACTCGGTTTCACTTCTGGTGTCTCCTATCTGTTGGAGCACGAAACCGAGTCTTCTGAGCTTTTTACTCGGTCTCCTTCTGATTGTGTCTCCGATCTGCGGAGCACGGAGCCGATTTCCTGATATGTACTTGGTCCTCTCTCTGATTGTGTATCCGATCTGCGAATCACTGGATCGAGTCTTCTGATCGGTATGATACCTAGCTCCTTTGAGCTTGCTCACCTTGACGACCCTCGCAAGGTTGAGCTATGACTTATGGTATTCGGTGTGTCTCCTCTGATCTTCCGACCGCATGACCACCGAGTGCCACGATGTCTCTTGTTCCTTACTTTTCCATATCTTTTTGAGACTCTGATTGACCGGAGGACTCTGTATTGTTCCATCTTCCTCCCGGTCTTACGGTATTGTCTCCATTCCCTCATGATGACCCTATGAGCCGATTGACTGCTTTCTGTTACCGGACCGGACCACTTTACTTTCTGATCTGTGTGTCCCCGGTAGCTGACACCCACTTGACTGTATATCCGGGTGTCTTTTCACCTTCTGACTGCGTCCTCGTTCTCACAGGGAGACGACGACGAGAGTACGGTATTCACTTGTCAGATACCGTCATGTACTCCACCAGTTCTTCACCACTGGTATATATGTGTATCTTTTTCATCCTTTCTCCCGTATGTTTTAGTGTGCCCCAGATCTATCGCCATATCTTTGTGTCTATACTTCGGACATACCTTGTCCTAAGTATAGGGGGGTACACACCGCGTTGTTCTTTCGTCGTTCAGTTTCGTCACTCCTGTTGTTGCCTATACTTAGGGATATCTCACCCTAAGTATAGGGGGAGTGATGCGTATATTCTCCACAATTTCTTCGTCTATTTGTATATATCTCTCTTTTCTTCTTCCCTTCTTTTCCGTTTCTATCTGCTGTATCTAAATAAAAGGTGTCTCCCCTTTGTGTCAGTTTTTTGTACTTAGGACAGACTTTGTCTTAAGTATAGGGGGTGCACCCCGGAGTTAATTTGACGAGTCATTGATCTGTTTATTCCCACCCTTGACCCTCCCTTCTTTGGGTACAGTCTGTTATACTTAGGATTACTTGATCCTAAGTATAGGGGGGACGGTCAACTTCTCTTTCGTTCATTGATTATTCGTATATTTTTAGACTTGTTTATACTTAGTACGAGTTATGTCTTTTCTTTTTCTTTTCCGATCTATGAGGACATAACTCAAGATAAGTATAGGGGGGTCGTATATACTATGTATATACTTTAGCCATAACTCGTACTTTTGTAATAATATGGCTAATAATTCTTTAAAAACCTTAATAAAAAGATGTGAGTATTCCTCAAATTCTTTTTGTATATACTGAGTAATAAATCAGGTGAAAATGTTTTTTGCAAAATGTTTGAAAAATAGTTTGAAAATCTTTGTGAAATTCTTTTGACAACTATTTTGAAAACGTTTTGTTACATGTTTTCAACCTTTGTAAAAACTTTTTGGTTTGTAAAGTTTATTTTCTTTGTGTGAAACAAAATGTTTGAAAAATTATTTGCAAACGGTTTGAAAAATGGTTGCAAAAATAATTTGAAAAATCTATATATACTGTTTGAAAAACCTTTGCAAAATGATTTTCAAATGTGTGTACATGTTTGTAAAAAGGTTTGTAAAAATTATTTTGGACTATAATTTTTCAAAATTGTTTGAAAATGCTTTTCAAATAAATTTGAGGAATAAAAGCATCAGTATATATCTATGTATAAATCAAAAATAAAATACATAAAATTCTGTAGCAATTGTTTATACATTTAAAATAAATCACGTTGTTAAAACCTGTAAATTCTTTAAGTTCTGTAAAAATAAAGCAGCACGCCCGTGTAAATAGTTGTACATATTTTATTCTTTTATTTGCAGAAAAACTCTTTGTGTAAAAATTTTCTCTTTGTTTTCAGATTCTTTGAAAAAATTGCATATTTGTAAATAGCATTTGCATAGCATTCAGATTCTTTCATTGAGCTTGATGATTGAACTAGTCCAATAAAGTTGAAGATTGGAGCTTGGTTGGACCTTACTGCACCTTACTGGAACCTTAGGGGAACTAGGTTTAAGGTATTTCAGGTCTATTCAGACTTAATTCTTTGAGAAATCAGGGCTAGGTTCAAGTCACCTCAACTGACTAACTAGAACTTTTCGAAACACACGTATGACTCTTGTCGACCGTGACCTAACTTGGACACTTGCACCTTTCACTTGGCTCAACTCAGTTGGAGTGGTGAGGGGGTTGGATTTGCCAGTCTGAGACGCACACGAGTGGAAATATTCGTCCTTGTCTAGGGAGGGAAGTGCACCCCAACCTGGTCCAGTTTCAATGAAGTCGAATGACAGGAGAGTGTGGGTTGCAATAAAGCTTCAAAAGAGGGATAGTTTTCTAGCTCAAGAGGAAAAAGTCCTTATGTAAATGCTGCTGTAAATAGTATGTTGAAAAAAAAACTCCAAAAAAAAAGTGGATAGTCTTGTAAATAAAAATAAAAGTGTCTGCCGGAGTATGTATATGTGTTGTATAGAAAATAAGCAAGCTTGAGCATCAAAGTTATACCATGTGAGCCTGCAGCTGGATGACTTGACTATACTGGTCTTGCATCCCAGGATAGGTAGCTACACTGGCTACCGTCCATTCTCTTCTTCACCCCCTCCTCTTGAGTTGGATGCCACTTGAACTTAGAAGGGAATACCCCGCTCCTTGACGGTAGAGGGCTGGATTGGGGAATCATTGGGTTGTCATTCTGGAGAAGCTAGTCTTCTTGTCATTTCAGTTGGGGAGAGCCACTATCACTTATACTGTACAAGTCAGCTTCATAGTCATAAGGGTTTGCGTATGACGTAGGCTAGTTCTGACCTGGCTATTGAGGGGATTTGAACCAAGTTCTGTGACTCTTTAAGGCTGTTGTGTTTTAAATTTGGTTCCCGATTAGGTTCCGCACACATTTTCACACCAAGGTCTAACCTGAGCTCCAAACTTTGATTTTGTACAGATGAGTTTAATAATCATGATCAATTCAATTTTATTCTTTGAATTCTTTATTTTCGCTTTTTCTTTTCTTCTTATTCTTTATTCTTTTTGTACTTATTGCATAAGTATTTGCTAGGGACTAGCAAAGGCAAGTATAGGGGGGTGATGAATCTCCATTTCATCACCTTTATTCTATCATTTTGGCCTTAAAAACCCAAGCAAATGCATGTAAATAGCATTAATTTGTACATAATAGCATTCATTATTTGTTGTATTAATTATACATAGAATAAGGTTTTTAATGCCAAAATTATAGAATAAAGAGAAGAAAAGAAAAAGGAATAAAATATTTCAAATATCTTATGACCCTAACCTCGAGACCAAGGCCAGCATGGAATTGGTCGACAAGGAATAAAGTAGGGGGAGATAAGGGCCAGTGTACAATAAATACCTCATTTATTCATGCATTGATTTATGCATTTTTTACACCTATTTTGTATATAATTATTCATTCATCAAATAAAGAAACTTTGTTCATGAAAGTTGTATATAATAATGTAAATAAAAATACAAAATTGAGTTTGTGTAAAAATAATACACAGTGTACATTTTATACCCATAATAAAAAGCCAAAATCTCAACTTCACAGACCCATATCTTGCAAATAAAAACTCCAAATCACTCAAACTCACCTTTAATTGTATATAGCTTTCCAAGAACTATTTAATAAAATTGGTTTCATAATTTTTGGAGTCCATCTGCAATAGTTAGGTTTTTGGCCCCTATTGTACAATCTACCCGAATAAAATATTCAATTTATTCTTCATTCATTATTTCTATAAAATTATAGCTTTAGAAATTTGAAAATAATGTACACAATACATGAACATATTGAAATTAAAAGAAAACCAAAAAGAATTTGTAAAATAAAATAAGCTTATGTAATACATAGGCAAAATACCTATGTTGAGCATGTACATAAATAAAAGGGGATTTAATTATTTTATTCTTTATTCATCTATATTTTTATAATAATGTAAATATTACATCTAATTTCTTAAAAATACAAATCCAAAATAAAAACAAATAAAATACATTAAATAAATAAAGTATATATAAAATATAGGTCGAATACTTATAAGTATAACTACATATACCTATACCTATTTATTTAAAAATGTAAATAAACTTGTAGAAATTGAAAAAAATATATTTATACTCACAAAAATAAGTTATAAATTTATAAAAAAGAAAATAAAATAATAAAATAAACAAAATAAATACATATAAATATACTTATAAATACATTTTTAAAATAAAACCATAAAAAATACATCAAAAAAATTAAATAAAAATCATGAATAAATACTACATTAATTAATACACATTTTTTATTTTATAAGCAAAATCTAATTAATATATTTATTATGTGTAATAAATAGGTCAAGGTCGTTCCGACGTGGACCAATCAGAAGCTAGGGACTGTTGACCTCTGGTCAACTCCCCCTGCGCTTCTGACTCCCGTCAGAACCATCTTTTCCCCCGCTTTTCCTCCCTTTTTCATGAACGTCTCTTTCATCCATCGCCCTCGAATCCTTCATGAAAAACACTCTCTGATCATCCGAGATTCTCGCCGAGATTCTGGAGCCCTTGTACATATCATTGATTCGCCGCTACGACCCGGTGAAATAAGGGTGCTACCTTGTTCATAAATAAAGAACCTCCACCATTTCCCCAAGTTTGGTCAGCCTCTCCCCATTTTCTTCCTTGCATTCGGTCCTGGATGTGCTCCTCGTGACAGGAGGACGCCGTCGGCACCTTGAATCGGCTGGAGATGGTGGTGGTTGCACCCACGGCGGCACTCCGGCAGTCGTCCTGCTCCTTGGCCCTCCAGCCATGTTCGAGTTGCGCTTTTACTTGTTTTAGATAGGTTGTAGTTTTAGCGTTTTGTTTCTGTCTTTAGATTAGCGCTTAGCCATTAGATTTAGCGTAAAATCGCCCACCCGTAGTTCGTCGGAGCTCCGCTCCAGCGAACATCTCCACCCGTCTTTTTGTGTTGAAGCAGCTTCAAGTCTGGTCAAGGGACATCCCCTCGAGTCGTGTGACCATTTTCCTGCAGGTTAGGAGCAAAGAGGAGCTCCAGGAGATGCTTTCAGAGTTCATCGGAGGTACCTGGAGCCCCTCGACTTCTCCGACGTCGAGGCGGCGCTCCAGTATTCCTCCGCCCGATCCAACATCTCCAGCAAGTCTAGCCACCTGCCAGGAACCTCGTGGGAGCCTCAGAAGCCTCGAAGGACGCTGGGGAAGTGAGATCGAAGGCGGGGAAGTGCGGCCATTCCGGCGTTCTTCCCTGTTCTATCACCTTGCCTCTCCGTCGTCGGATGAAGGAGGTCTCCCCAGGTCGAGCTCCCACCGTCGGATCTACCCGTGCCTCAGTCGTCCGATCAGCCAGGATGATCTAATCTTGCCCGTGGATCTGCGAACCGTCTTCGGCTCACGTGGAGGC
Source organism: Ottelia alismoides (assembly GCA_037367405.1). Lineage (NCBI taxonomy): Eukaryota > Viridiplantae > Streptophyta > Magnoliopsida > Alismatales > Hydrocharitaceae > Ottelia > Ottelia alismoides. The sequence continues at coordinate 706,210 of JAZKJV010009629.1, read as the reverse complement.
GCCACGTGTTTAAGTCACGCCTAGTAGCCGTTGGATGAAGCGCCTGTTGGGGGTAAATTTCACATGTACCCCCGCCTTTTATTTTATTTAATGTTTAATTCTGTAAATAAAATGCCACGTTTTAAAAATAATTGTAATATTTGCAGAAGGCCCCCTGTAGTTTATATAATTGCATTTTGGTCCCTCCGTGCCTCACGTGCAGTCCCACGTGAGGCGCGTAAATTTTGCATTTCAACCCTGGCGGGTTTTGTTAATTGTAAAGTAGCCCCAAAAATATAAATAAATGTTTATTTCTGTAGAAGTTTTGCACTGATGCCCCTGGAAATTATTTTATTTGCAAAAATGCCCCTGTTAGGCTGTTTGATTTTTGTGTCTTTTAATAATTTATTAAAAATACATATGGTGCTCCTAAAAATTCAGAAAAATTAGGATAGATGCTTCATGTAATGATCTTTCACGCCCATATTTTATTTTGCATTTTTTACATTTTTCCTGATTATTAAAAATGAAAAAGGAGCCCTTTTGGTACTGTTTAAATTAGAAAATACAAAAAAATTATAAAATGCTCTTGAAAAATTACAAAAAATATATATATAGTATATTTATGTATAAATTGAGTCCAGAAATTAAAAAAACCTAAAAACAAGAAAAAATGAAAAAATCAGAAAGCTTCAAAATCCAACAAAAAAATAGAAAAATCCTTAAAAAATCCCAAAAATTTATTTTTCTCTTTTATAATTCTCTATATATTATTATTAATGTACTAAAATTAATTTGGGTAATTTTGGGAATTATTTTATATTTTTAAAACCCAATTTAATTTTTGGCTATTTAATTAGTCCTATATTAGGGACATTTTTGGAATTTAAAATAAAAAAATAGTAAAATTCCATAAAAATATATAAAAAAATATATATCTGCAATATGATAATAATAATAATAATAAAATTATATTATATATATATTGGGCATTTATATAAATATTTAACCTTATAATACCCCTCTCTCTCTTCTTATATATATATATATCTTTATATATATATATACTTATATATGTACACCTATCTATATTGTATAACAAAAAATAAAAAAATATAAAAAAATGAAAATATAAAAACAAAATAAAAATTATAAAAACCAAAAAAATAATAATAATAACCACAAAAACAATAAAATTGGACACGAACAATGAATTGAATAATTGTAAAACCAAGTTCACCATACAACCTTTCGCCTCCCAGTGTTCGACCTCTACCTGTGCTTACACCTATACACATTTGCATGTAGAGTGATAATAAATTTTAACTCCACATTTTTTGATATTCATTGCATATATTTCTTGTGGGTTAATTGTTGACTGATCTGGGATTTTGTGAGCGGTCGCCTCAGCGACATTGTGATCCCGCCTTGTGTGGATTACTCTAGACCCTCGCAAGATCCCAGTCTTCAGTGGCTCGATACATGTGCTGCAGAAATCAAAAACAAAAGGTCGTGAAGTAAAAAAATTGACAAAAGTTAGATGGCGAAAAAGGATAAGAAGAAAACCCTAAACCTAAGGTCTCTACAGTCTACCCAAGCGCTACCTCCCTTGCATCAACGCTATATGAAAAACACACCTAATCTGAAGAATAAAAAGGTCGTTGTATCGATCAGGTGAATTTTAGCAGAAAATTTATTTTATTTTTTTTATTTTATTTTATTTATACTCCTAAACTTAGATGTGTGTAGTGTAAGTATGGAAGTGTCGAACTCAAGGAGGCAAACTATTTAGAACTAAGGTGAAATTATAAAAAAAACTAAGGTATATAGGTTTCCTAATTTTTAGGTATATTTTAGATATTTTTCTGAATTTTTATTTGATTTTTATGAATTTTATAATATTTTCATGATTTTTATATACCTATGTAAAAATATAGGTATAAGTTTTATATTTTTATATTTGGTTTTAATTTTGTTATTTTTTTGTGAATTTTATCATTTTATGATTTTAAGTAATTTTTAAAAACTGATTGTAATTTTTTTATTTGATTTTTATAGTTGAAAACTTATTCTTATTTGAAAACAAATTTTTATTTATGATTTTGAAAATAGAAAATATTGAGAAATAATTATTATATTATTTTTATTATAAAATAGGAAAATTACCTTTAAAACGATATGTTTTACGTTTTTATGCGATTTTTATTTATTTAGTTATTATTTTTCTGAGGTTTTATGTGTTTTGTAATTTTTTATTGATTTTAGTATTTAATATATTTTTTGTTTTTGGTTTATTATGAAAAATATAGTAAAAGATATTAACATAGTTTTTATTAGATTTTTAATGGTGTTTTTATATTTTTGTGTTTTATAAGATTTGTGTATTTTTATATTTTTAAATGATTTATTTAAAATAGAAAATATTTTTTATTTTCAAAAAATAAATATTGTATATTACATAAAATACAGTATTTATACGTATTTTATTATATCTTATTATATTTTTGTATTTTAATTGTTATGTATAGAATATGTATAGTATAGTATATTGTAAAGGGGTAATAAGTAATTCTAAGGAAATTTGGGGTGCATGATATAATCAGAAAGCTACAGGGATGTGCGTGTAAATATCCCAGACCGCACGTGGTGACTCACGTGCTCCTCCAGTAGATATACGGGACTTGTACGTAATAAGGATATCCATGAGGGCATGATCACAAAATGTACAATAGAACACATGTTTTGCATGTGTCTAGGCATGTACGCATGACCTATTCGCAATGCTTACAAGATCGGGGGATATTCGCAAAATGGCCTCAAATATCTCGAGTGCACGCGTAGAGCATGTGCGCGGCTTAAGGAGTAAGGCGGCGGGCTCGGTTTGATTGCAATACGTGTTGATGTTTAGGCGGGGAGATTGCTTTTGATCGAATGGCCTAGATTAGAACCCCCAAACGTAGAGGTTCGACTCATGGCGTTCGAGCGACGGTGGCAATTCTTCCCCACTCAAATTTGTGTTCTTCTTCGTCAGCAGCGATGGCGATTGCGGCAGATCCTTTCGACCGGTGATGTTGCATGATCGGGATGATATGCAAGTGCAGTAGCTCGATCAACGGTGTCTCGCCTCCAACTCCAATTGCTCGGTGTTTATTGCTCAAATTTGATTGTGTTCTTCTGCTATGTCAAGTCTCCAAGTGCTGTTCGATCTGTTGGGATCTCCAAGCGATGTGTTCACACTAAATCTTCAGGTGCCAATGGATGTTTAGGTCGATCAACTATCCTTCGAAGTTCCTCAATGAAGGTTGCAATTTTAGGACTCTCTCTTGATCAACTTCTTGTTTTACTACATGTGATTCAGATATGCTGATTCAGATCTTCAAGCGAGGCTCATCTTTGCACAAATGATGCTACTCCTAGATCCACGAAGACCTGTGAATGATGAACGATGACTCAAGGATGAAGTCCTCGACCTGAATGTTATTTACGGTATTGTATGGTTATGGACACGAGAAGTTCATGTGAACATGGAGGATCAGAACCTAAACACCGACGTGATCTCACCAGAGTTAACGAGATAATGGAAGAAGGTGGAGAAATGGATCAAAATCGTATGAGGTAATCAATGGATTGAGAGAAAAATGGAATGATCGTAGAAGAGCGATGGAATAGGGAGGAATCGAGGATAGAAGAGAGGGAAAACAGAGAGAAGAGGGATCTACAGGGGACTAACCCAGACAGGGATGAGGAGGGAGTTGCCTGTAGAGATGGAGCTCGGAGAAGCTCCACGTTGTAGCCTCGATCTTTGGCGGAGAGAGGCTCGAGCATGGTGGAGCGGGGCTCATGTCGACAGTGATCACGCTTGACCTCACCCTCGCTCAAAGACTACCAGAGGAATGTCACTCCTCTTACTCTGAGCGCTCAAGAGCAGTTGGAGGTACGCTAATGGCGGATGGCATGGCTCGACGGGGAGGGGTATATTTATAGGGATGGCAGACGTGATACCCAAGGAAGGAGGTACGGTCACCGGAGGAGGAGTCCGGTGATCACGAGGTTGTTGGACCACCATTTGTGGAGAGATTAACGATCGGAAGCAAGGAAGAAGGGCGGCGGAAGCAGGGCGCTGGCGCAGGGGAAAAGGGAAGAAAATGCGAGGAAGGAGAAGGTGTGGGGACGTGTGGCGCATGCGCTGGCGCGGTGGAAGAGGAGGCGTGTGTTGCACGTGAGAAAAAAATAAAAAAATAAATAACAATAATTAAGTAAGTAAGTAATGGTTAATTAATGTAATAATTAGATTAAATAAATTAATTTAAGAATTACTTAAATAGATAATTACATAGTTAATTAAGAAATTGAGTAATTAAATAATTAAATATATAATTAAGTATATAAAAATACCTTAATAAATAATAATTAAATAAGTGATAAATAAATAAATAAGTATATAAATAAATAAATAAATTTTATTTTATTTAATAATTGAATATTAATAAGGTATAAAATATGATGGATAACATACATTAAATAAGATAAAATTAAGGTATATTATACATCATATACCTATATGGTCCCAAACCCACTTTTCACATATTAACTTCGATTTTAATCAAATTAGTATCATTTGATAGATAACTCTATAAAACGAATTTTAAAAGTGACTATGCTCAATTTGGAGTCCATATGGCCAAGTTATGAGGTCCAGAAAATTTAGTTCACGGCTTCGTGGCTACGGGATTTATTGGCATTTTGACTTAAGTTATATTTTTATATTTTTCTATTAATTTTTAGAAACACTTTTGAAAAGAAATTAAGTATGGAGTTAAGAAAATTAATCAGAAAATCAGGAAGTTTCTATATTAGTACATATTTCACCCATTTTATTCTAATATTTTTTGATATTTTTAATAAATAGTATTAGTTATAAAACTAAGTTTAAAAGTGAGTTTGGTCAATTTGTTTTTTCTATAAATAGTTACAAATCTTGGAAGTCGGTGAAAACCCGACCGGATCTACTGTTCTAAAAGAAGAACAATGTCGTCGAATCGATCAGGTGAACTTTTTGCTTAAAAATATAATTTTTAATTATCTTCTTCTTTTTATTATTTATACTCCTAAACTTTAATGTAAAGCCATAAAGTATAGGAGTGCCAAACTCAGGGAGGCAAACTATTGGAAACTAGGGTTAAACTATAGAAAAATCAAGGTAAACGTTTTTCTAATTTCTATTTTATTTATAGGAATTGTTTTGGATTTTTATTTGAATTTCAATGAATTTTATATTGTTTTTAGGAATTTTAAGTATTTGTTGTTTTTATTATTTTAGAAAATATTTTGTAATTTTTATTTGATTTTTATTTTATTAATTTTATGATATAGTTTTATTTTACTATTTTTATTAATTTTTAAGAGGTTTTTATATTTTTTATGTCGTTTGATTTATTTTTAAAGTTGATAATAATGTTTTCATTGAAAATTGTGATGTCTTTTATAGTAAACATTAGCAAAATATATTTATTTTAGTTTTTTTGGAAGTAGATGAAATTATCTTTAAAATGATATATTGTGTGTATTTTTTTGATTTTTATTTAATTTGTTGTGAATTTTAAAGTTTTTATGCATTTTGATTTTTTATCAATTTAATATTTGATTTTTATTTCGTTTTTACTCTTATGTGTAAAATATAGTAAAATACGCTAAGAGTAATTTTTAAATGATTATTAAAGGGTTTTTTTTTATTAATTTCTAAAGTTTGTTATATGTTTATGTATTGTTAATGATTTATTAAATGCTAGAAAAAAATTTTATTTATTTTTTTCAAAATATATTTAATCCTTGATTCAGTATAGAATACGGTGTTTATACCTAATTTTATGTGGTTTTTGTATTTGTTTTATTTTATTTAATGATTATATGATATGTACAGAGGTTTGATACAATGGTAAGGATACGAGTGTATATCTGGAAAGAAAGGGGTACGAGTGTAATATGCTGGAACTGGGGTGTTTCTGTGCAAAAAACCTAGAAAAAGTGTGCCGTCACGTGCTAACTGTTGGGGAAGGTCACGTTCGTCAATTATCAAAAATGATTGGGCATTGCATGTAAAAAGCCTAGGAAGTCGTGTGCTTGGGTAGTGACCAAGCTGCAGAAGGACCTGCTTGAAAAGTTAACAAGTATCGAGGGCATCCATATAAAATGCCTCAAAAAATCGGTCCCATGCACTCGTGGTCACGTGCAGCGTCGCTTTAGGGATTAGGCGGTGAGGCGATTATGAGTCGTTCGATCGTTGTTAATCGTACAATCCTTACGTTGACGAGTGGATTGATCAAAGCAGTTCGATCAGAGCTCTATCGACGACTGCTAAATGATCTGGAATCGATGTTGTTCTTCCCTCGATTTGTTTCAAATAACGAAAATTGTTTAGCTTAGGTGGCGGTGATTTTTCTACATGGTGATATGATCGGAGGCGGTACTTTGAGTTGATCGACAGAGTCGATTGCTACACTGTTTTATCGATGATACCCTGATGTAGTAGATATGATGATAGTCTTCAATGCTTCCAGATATTCAACTCGAGGCTCGCAGAATTCGGACCCGATGGATGTTCTTCACTTTGATAGTTTTACTGATTTGATACATCATATGATCATGTAGATCCAAAGGGTGAAAATCGCTTCTCTCAATTAGGTCTCAATCTCTATATGCTTATGCTTTGAGCTAGTCGATCATGCTCGATCCCTCTGCAAAAATATCCTCTCGACGGTGGATAATAGGATATGGCTCGAAGTTTTTTGCTTCAACCGGAGAATGATAGAATTGAAACCAGAATAAATTGGAATAAAATGACAACTGGAGGAACCTCCGACAATGAAGGATTGAGCTCTTTCAACGATCACTGGATATGATCGACGATTGACAGGATTTGGAGAGTATGATAGATAACATAAAAAACGAAGAGAAAACCAAAGGTGAGGAATTTGGATTGATTCGCTAAGAGTTTTAAGTGGAAATCAAGGAAAAGGAGTAGGATCAGATAACATAGGGAGAATGGAGGGGTTGAGAGGAGAAGGGATGAGATGAGAAGAGAAGAGACAGAAGGGATTGGAAGGCCTAACTTGTAATGAAAGCGAATGAAGGATCGCTGGTGGAAGACGTGAAGCTTGATGAAGCTCCCCAAAGTAATGGCCTCTATGTGCGGCAGACACGGAGGCTCCTCGCGGTGGAGCAGAGCTGTGCCAGTGATGATCGCGCCGACCTTCTCTCCCTCACTCGCTCAACGACGGAGGACTTTCACCCTCTATTTCTCAAAGCTCGGTGTGGGAACTCGAAGATAATGGTGGATTCGTGGTGATGGGGGTCGACAGGTCCTTTTATAGGTGAGTAACATCCAACGGTTGTCCGTTAGGCCTTTGGCGGAGAAGAGAAGAGGCGGAGGATGGTGGATGTTCGTCGAGAGGAAGAAGATGACGACGGGAGGAGGGAGAAGAAGAGGGACTGGGAAAGTAAGATAGAGAAAAGAGGAAAGGAAAGAGAGAAAAAACAAATAAATTAAATGAAATAAATTGAATTAAGAATTAATAATTGGTTAAATTAATATTTAAATTAAATATATTAATTAAGATATAATTAAATGGCTAATTACGTAATTAATTAAGGGATTAATTAAATAATTTAATAGATTAATTAGATATATAATTAAATAATTACATGAATTAATAAATTAATTAATAAAATAATAGATAAATTAATAAATAAATAAATACAGTATTATTTATTTTAATTTAATTATAAAGTATTAAGATAATAATAATATAAGTTACAGTACATTGTACAATATGCCAATATGATCTCGAAACTCACATCTTGCATACTAACATTTGGATTTTAGCTAAATCAGTGTCATTTTGTAGATCATTAAATAATACGAATTTTAGAACTGAGTTTGCCCAATTCAGAGTCTGTATGGCCGAGTTGTGAGGTTCGAAAAATTTAGGTAGCGGCTTCTTGGCTTCAGGTTTATTTGCATTTTCACTTAAGTTATATTTTTGTATTTATTTATATATAAGATTTTTAGAAAAGAAATTAAGTTAATCGGATTTACGGTTAATTAATTAAAAATACGGGAAGTTTTTATAATACATATATACAACAGGGCCCAAATGTCAAAACTCACCCCTTTAATTCGAATAATTTTTTGATATTTTGAATAAATAGTGATAAGTATAAAACAAAGTTTAAAAGTGAGTTTGGTCCGTTTAGAGTTTCCTATAAATAGTTATGAACCTCGAAAGTCGGCTTTTGCGACTTTTTTGGTTCATTATAATATTTTATTTTTTATGACGATTTATTTTTCGGATATTTTTATAAAATAATATATATTTTTGTGATCATCTTTTGTAAAGGAAGTAATTTAATTTGGAATGATCGATGTGATAAATAAAATAGGTGAATATTTACAATGTAAAAAATGTGTTTAATTATATTTTTGGTCTTGATCTTGATATTTCTATAAATTAGATTACATATTTCCACTTACTTATTTTTTTTTGTCGACCAAGTCAATATTGACATGGTCTCGTGGTTTGGATGAGTCTGTACATAATATGTCTACAGCCTTCATTTTTTATTTTTCCTTGTTTTCTTTATTCTTTTATTTTGGGTAAAATAAGTGTTAAATATAAATATTAATATTTGTGGTTAGAATGATAATTAATTGGAATTAGTGAATATTTACATGCATTTTACCAAAGATTTTAGCCAAATAAAAGGATAAAGGCAATGAATCATAGATTCATCATTCCCCTATGCTTTACCTTTGCTAGTCCCTTAGAAAACACTTATTCTATAAATAAATGCAAGCAAAATGAAAAAGAAAAAGTAAAAATAAAAGAACTTAGAACATGTTTGTTTCTTTGAACTGAATCTCACTTCACACAAAATTTATAACTTGGATTCAGACCTTTGGATTAATAGTGTGTCGAGACTCTATTAGAATTAGGATTTATGCCTCGACAATCCGCAAGTTCCACAAATCCTTATCCAGGTTCTCCTCAACAGCCAGCTCAGATCCACCTATTCATCACGCAAACTTTTTAGCTTTGAAAGCAATCTGTAGTGTGTGTGAAAGGTTTTAGCCCTTCCCACTTTAAAGAAGCAAAGAAACCACCCATCCTAGTAATACACTCCCATTGGGCCCTCATCCATCTACTCGATCCTCGAGGAGGGGGGTATTTCCTTCTAAGGTCGGGTCGTGTTGTGTCCACAATCGAGTATAGGAAGAAGATGGAAGAATGAGAAGAGAAATGGAGTGTGATAAGTGTAATGACATCTCCTGTGAAGCCTGGTCAGTTTAGCCAGATCTCCACTAAGACATGCAGGCACCATTGTGGTCAAATTTGGTATTTGGTGTATTTGGCTTCCTTTTGGTAGAAATAATTGTTGCATTGCATAGGTCTTTTTATGGCCCGGCGGATATAGCATCTTGTCATTCCGTCCATTTTTTTTGGGTCTTAAAAAAATTGTGCCAGCAGATCCTTCCCTCATTCGAAGCTTTACTTCAACCCCAATCTCTCTTGTCTTTAGATTTCAGTGTCACTAGACAATGATGGAAACGCACCATCGAGATGGATTGCCCTTTGCAGCCCCATGCAAGTAAAGCTAGTGTAGAGTGCATAAGTTCAGAATTGGTTCAAATGGAGAAGAGTTAAATGGATGACACCAGGTGTTCTACTTAGTCACTTTCAAGTTGAATTCCGAACTTGGTCTCATGGAACCCAAAGAATTAAGTCTAAAAGACCTGAAGAGTCTGAGTTCCAGATCCTAATAAAAATCCTTTAGAATTAAGTGGATTAAGGCCTAAACAAAGCTCCATCTCTCGGACTTAGATCCATTCGGTTCAAGAATCAGACATGTTCTGAAAAATGCTACTGAATGCAATAGTTTTTTATGAAGTGGATTTTCTAGTTTAAAATTTTTAAGTGATTTTTAAAGATTTTGCAAATTTTTATTGAATTTTAAAACTTTTCAATTTTTAGGGTCTTTTTGAAAGAGTTAGTGGATTAATTCAATATACACAAATTTTACACGAACTCGGTATATTTAACACAGCATTTTATGCAACATTTATATACAAGATTATACGGCTTTCATACAAGATTTTACAAAAACTTTATAAGTTTTAAATAATTAAGGATTTTGTCCAAAAAATACACATTTTTATATACAACTTTTAAGCTATGGTTTATGTCATTTTTATGGTTTTCTTGCAGCTTTTAAAAATCCAAAATATACACCCATACTTTTAAAGAGCCATATTATTAAAATACAATAAAGTATGAATTATGCCTTCTAAAGTATATATAGCATATATATATACGATACCCCCTATACTTAGCATGAACTATGTCCTCATAATGACCAAAGAAGCGGTAAAGGAAGACAAAACTCGGGCTAAGTATAGATGGTGAAAAGAATCCTATACTAAAATGACTCAAAAAACGAATAAAATAATAGGAGTCATTCATCCCCTCTATACTTAGGATCAAGTAATCCTAAGGATAGTAGACTCAAAACCGAAGATGATCGAGGTCAAGAGAATGTACGTACTCAATGGCTCGGTTGTCCCCCATACTTAGGGTAAAATATCCCTAAGTATAGAGGCAAATATAAATAGATGAGGGGCATGCGAGAGATCGAACGATACAAAAACCAAAAATGATCAAAAGTGAAGATGAGTGATATTACCCCCCTATACTTAGGGTAAAGTACACCCTAAGTATAAGCAACAACAGGGGTAATAGAATAGAATGAATGAGAAACAACGTTGTCTACACCCCCCGATACTTAGGATAAAGCACATCTTAAGTATAACAAAAATTCTAGATGAAACCTAGGGGTGTAAGACAAACCGAAGGAAGAAAGAATAAAATCAAAAGTATATATTTACAAAATGATCTAGGAAATCGGGTATGAGATGCAAACTATAAGAGTGAAAAGATCATCTCATATAAAATAGATAGGGGAAACCTCAATGTTCTGCGGTTCATGATCGAGAAAAGGTTTCAACCGCTGACCATTAACTCGAAAGGTGGAATCAGACGACAACTCAGATTTATCGATGCTACTGTTGTCGTACACCTTTCTCACAAGATATGGGCATTTCCATTTGCTCTAAACTTTCCCTGGAAATAGCTTCAGTCTCACATCGAATAGCCAAACTTTTTGATCGGGCTCAAACTGCTTGTGGATGACGTGAGAATCATGCCACTCTTTCATCCACTATTTGTAATGAAGGCTACTCGTGAAGGCTTCATCTCTCAATTCTTCCAGGGCTGCCAGTTCCGTCTGCCTCTGATCTCCCGCATCGTCTAGGAAAAGGATCACTTCACTGCCCACAAAGATCGGTGCTTGATTTCAACAGGTAAGTGGCATGGGTTGCCATAAACGAGCCGAAAGGGAGATGTACCCAATAGAGTTTTGAAGGATGTTCTATATACCCAAAGAACTGAGTACAAAATCTGTGATCATTACTTTCAGTCTGGGCGAACAACCTTCTGCAAGATCATCTTTACCTCCCTATTCGAAACTTCAGCTAGACCATTCGTCTGAGGATGATACAGAGTAGCGACTCGATGGTTTATACCGAACTCGTTAGAAAGTTCTCTTACTTTGTCGTTGATGAAGTGGCTATCCCTGTCTAATATTAGAACTCGAGGGATCCCGAACTGCGAAATGATATGCATTCTCAGAAACTTGCAAACAATGTTTGCATAAGCAGCTTTGGCATGAATAGCCTCTATCCAACGACTCACATAATCTACAGCTAGAAGAATATACTCAAACCCCTGACTTTTCAGGAATGGGCCCATAAAGTCGATACCCCATGCATCAAATACTTCACATAAGTGAATCGGCTGCATCGACATAATATCTCTATGTTCACACGTTCCCATTCTCTGACAGCTAGTACATCTCTTTATGAACGCATGGGCATCCGCAACGAGTGTAGGCCATCAAAGGCCAGATTGGAGCACCTTATGTGTTGTCCTCTTCCCTGAATGGTGTTCTCCGGCTTCTAATCTATGGCAATACATGAGGACACTCTGGTATTCCTCTTGTGGAATACACCGACGCTAGATGGAATCCGCTCCTTCATGATAAATGATCGGATCCTCCCAATGGTAAGACTTGGCTTTCCGTGAGGAAAGTCTCAAGTCTCTGTCTGGATCAACCTTGTTGAACTTTCTTAGCAACAAGAAAGTTCACAATGTCAGCATACCATGGCAGCGAGGCGACAGCAAGAATCGCCTCGTCGGGGAAGGTCTCGGTAATTGGTGTTTCAAACTCAGAAGTCTCGGGTGTTTCTAACTGGAAGAGGTGATCCGCCACCACATTCTTGACTCCAGGCTTTTGCTTGATCACAATATCGAACTCCTGAAGTAGAAAGATGCATCTGGTCAGACATGGCTTTGAATCCTTCTTGTCCATTAAGTATTTGATGGCAGTGTGGTCAGTAAAGATGGTTACCTTAGATCCTAAGACGTGGGACCTAAATTTATCCAAGGCAAATACTACAACTAGCATTTCTTTCTCTGTAACCGTGTAATTCCGCTGGGCAGAATCCAAAGTCTTGCTAGCATAGTGTATAGCGTAGGGAAGGCCATCCTTCCTCTGTCCCAATACAGCCCCTACGATAAAATCGAAGGCATGTGTCATTATCTCGAATGGGAGAGACCAATCGGGTGGCTGAAGGACAGGAGCCTCTACAACCATGCTCTTGAGAGTCTCAAAAGTAGAAAGACACTTATCATCTATGATAAACTCGGTGTCTTTCATGAGAAGATCAGATAACGATCGGGCAATTTTGCTGAAATCTTGTATGAAACGTCGGTAGAAACTAACATGCCCATGGAAAGACCGTAACTGGTTCACATTAGACGGTGGATTGAGTTTCTTTATGATATCCACCTTGGTCGGGTATACCTCCATGCCCTTGTTGGAGATGATATCATCCCCCTATGCTTTACCTTTACTAGTCCCTTTGCAAACACTTATTTGGAAGAATAAGTGAATAAAAGAAAAAAGAAAGCGAAAATAAAGAAATTAGGACAATATTGAGTATTGAACTTGTCTTCATAAAATTGTCGTATGGAGCTCTGTCGGACCTTTGGATTATTAGTGTGTCAGAATCTTAATGGGAGATGGATTTAAAACCTAACAGCCTCTAAGTTCCACAGGACTCCTATTCAGGTCACCTCAACAGTCAGGTCAGAACAAGTCTACATACACAAATTATTGTGACTATGAATCTTTAATTGTACGGTGTAAGTGAGATATAGCTCCTCATCTCAAAAGTAGCAAAGAAACAACCTCCCTCAACAAGGTAACTCTAGTTCCCCGGTCTAGCAACTCTTTCCTCTAGGAGTAGGGATATTTACTTCTAAGTCAAGTACAACCAGCTCAAGAAGAGGAGATGGAGAAAAGAATGGGCGGTAACCAGTGTAGCTACCTATCCTTGGATGCATGACCAGTGTAGCCAAGTCATCCAGCTGCAAGCTTAAATATATTTGACTTTGAAGCTCTTATGAATTTCTTTTTTTATCCTTGTATATACACACCAGCAGGCATTCTACTATTCAATCAGGCATGTCCACTTTTGGAGATTGTGCATTTTTTTCTTATTTTTTTTGAAAGCATATACAAGGTGCAGCATGTACATAAGGAGTTTTTCCTCTTGAGCTAGTAGACTATCCCTCTTTTGAAGCATTATTGCAACCCTACAGCATCATGTCTTTAGACCTCAACATTGCTAGACCAGGTTGAGACGTACTTCCCTCCCTAGAGGAAGATGGGAGGTTCCGCCTAGATGTACTACCCTCGTATGCTACCCCAAGTCAAAAGATTATGCCTCCTCACTACCTCCTCCATGAAGAGCTATATGTAGAGTGCTTGTCCAAGATAAGCCACGGTCTGAAAGAATCATGCGTGTGTTGTTAAATGTTCTACTTAGACTAATTAAGATGACATGTGAACATAGTCTTATGGACTCAAAGAATTAAGTCATTAGGACATGAAAATCTTAACTCCAGTTCTTATAAGGTTCCTTTGAAATTAAGTGGATTAAGGTCCAACTAAGCTCCATTCTTCAATTTTATTCCAGACTTAGTTTAAATGTCAATACTATCCTGAAAAATACACATGCAAATGCAAGAAAATATGAACAATGCAAAGAAAGGTTTTTTTAAAAAAAAATGATGCACATGTGAAAAGAATATTTTTTAAAAGACAATTTTCTAATTTTGCACTTTTTATCGATTTTTGGAGAAAAATGCAGATGTAAAAGAAAGGGTTTTTTAAAAAAATGATGCACATGTGAAAAGAACATTTTTTTAAAAAAACAATTTTCTAATTTTGAACTTTTTATGGATTTTTGGGAAAAAAATGCAGATGTAAAAGAGAGGGTTTTTTTAAATTATGCAAGTTTTTATAGATTTTTGATTTTGTAGTTTTTTTTTCAAAAAGGAAAAAAGGTTAGTAAAATACCTACAAGTATATACAAGAATTTTTTGTTTGTTTTTTATTCGTTTGTTTTTTATTTATTGTTTTTTGTTTTTGTTTTGTTTTTGTTTTGTTTTTTTTGGTTTTTTTGTTGTTTATTTTACACACATGGATTTTACAAAATTATATACATATCCCCCAAAAAAATTATCTTAAAAAGTAGGAGTTATGTCTAAAGTATATATACAATATATACGGCACCTCCCTATACTTAGCTTGAACTATGTCCTCATAGTGATCAGAGAGCGGCAAAGGAAGACATAACCCATGCTAAGTATAGAAAAGTGAAAAGACTCCTATGTTACAACGACTCAAAGAAAAGATAAAAAGAAGAGAAGTCGGTGATCCCCCCTATACTTAGGATCAAGTAATCCTAAGTATAGTAGAGTGTACAAAAGGAAAAACCGATGAAGAGAATGTACAGACTTAAAAATAAAAAAACAATATGAACAATATCACCCCCCCCCCATATTTAGGGTAGAGTATCCCTAAGTATAAGCAACGACAAGTGTGATGAACAGGATGAATGTGAACAACACAAATCATTCACCCCACCCCACCCAACTCTATACTTAGGATAAAGCACATCCTAAGTACATATACACACACGGAAAAGGGGTGAATGATAAAACGGAAGAAGAAAGAGTGAAACGAAAGTATATACAAGAGGAGTGGATGTACAAAGGTCAAGAAGGATGAAAGAGAACCTTCTTGTGGGACCGCTGAGGAATGGATCTGACAAGTTGTAGTCGATATTGGGGTTATCATTAGATATGAACTGATCATGATCGACCAAGAATGTATCCTCAACAGTCTCAGAGTGTGCAGGCATGAATCGGTTGGTGGAAGTAGTGTGGTCATGTCCTGCCTGGGAAGTCTCGCAAACATCAAAGTAAAAAGGCTCAAAATCATTATCTAAAAAAGTAAGATCATATCCAGCCTAGCGAGCCTTTATTGGATCATCATCTTTATCAAAAAGGCCCAAATTACTTTATAAAAGAAATCAAATCAAACTCGACCTTTATCAGTCTCATCTAAATCAAGGTGAATAGGAATGGACTTATCAGTAGAAGTAGTCAAATCATGTTTGTCATGTCTAGTCTTAGAGTATGCCTTCTGCTCTAGGGTGTCTATCATGTAAATCCCGCGATTGTCATCAATGCATCGCCACATACCAGAAGAGGGAACTCCAAGGTCTATGCTTTCTAAGTCCTCCTCCTTGAAGAGGAATTCTCGAGTCTCAATATCATCCATCATACATCAAAAAACTCAGGTAGTATCATCATGGTCAAAGTCCTTGGGGTTGGCTAACACAAGCACACTCTCATGGGATGCAGGTCTATGGTTAGTAATGGGTGTAGTGATCAACACATCGCTCCCTACATCAGAACGGAAGTGAATCTCTCCTGATCCATAATCAATAACGGCTCCCGCAGAGGCGAGGAAAGGTCATCCCAGGATGATTGGAGGGTTCTCCACAGGGGTGGAGGTCTCCATGGGCAATACGACAAAATCAGAAGTGAATTCCATACCTTGAATAAGAATGACAGCATTTTCTAGAATACCCTTCGGCCTCTTAATAGATCCTTCAGCAAATTGAACTATCATTCTAGTTTTCTTGAGAGGCCCAAGATGAAGAGATCGTACCATAGAGAAGGATATTATATTGATTGAAGCATTGTCGTCAAGGAGAGTGTTATCACAAGAATATTCAGATATGGAGCAACTCATAAGAGGTGTGGCAGTGTTCCCTTTCTTAAAATGTGGTTGGTGAGAGATGGCGTAGGCAGTGGCCATGGTCAAGATGTGACGCTCAGATCTTTTCCTTCGCTTTCTCTTCTTGTGTTGAGGAGTAGATAAATCTATCATGGCATGTTGAAGTGGAGCTTTAATGATCTCATGAATAGTGGCCAACACTTTGGGTTCAGTCAACAATTTTTGAATTTTTGGACCTCCTCTATAAAAGGGAGAAGTTCGGAATCAGCATATACACGAGGATTGCCAAGAGCAGTCTGTATAGTGGCATCCTCGGGGTTAAGGTTGGGACATGATGTGAATAGATGTGTGGGTAAATGATCGGGCATTTGGGTCCTCTCCTCACAAAATGAATCAACAATGTGTCTCCTGAAATCTTTTTGAGTTTTTAAATTTTTCTCATTTTTTTTTCTTTTGGGCGATTTCTAGCTTTCATGATTATCCTCAAGTGAATCCACATCCTCAAATAGTGGAGCAGCATTCTGGCTCTTATTGATGTTAAATAGATTGGTAATCTTCGAATTCATATGTTCCATCATCTGGTTTAAGGTCTCAAGTGTGGACAACATGAAAGGTGACTTCAAAATCCCAGGATCGGTGAGTGGGATGAGGGTGGGTGAGAATCAAAGTCCTCCGACTCCTGAAATAATGGGTTAGGCTGATATGCACAAAAATCAGGAGGAAGATCCTCCTGGAAAAAGGAAGGTGGATTGGCTGGAGGGTACGAGGGATCCACGAAGATCGGATTAAAATAACTCTAGTCAGCCATCTCCGAAACAAGAGAAAATGATTGGGAGAGCACGAGGGTCAAGTCAAAAGATGTGAAGAAAAAGACGCAAATGCACAGAAGGATATAGTATGCACACAAGCAATCAAACACAATAAAAACCCCCAGTTCACCAACTCAACTCAATGTGAAGACTGGAAGGTTCGGTCAATTATCTTGTCAATTTTTAGAGTTTGGTGATAATACAATCTATCAGAGAGGTTAAAATGAACTGTTAGGAACCCAATGCTCTCATAAGACTAGCCTAATCCCAAAGTTAGTTCTTTCCCAGCCAGTATGAATTGCGGACCGTTTACCGGCTACCCGATCAATTCAATCAGTTAAGGACGTCGCGGGTCGTTTTATTGGCCACTGGAGAGATCCTCACTGGAGAACGACAAACCCAAGATAGTAGTCTGAAAAGAGTTCGGGCGTGGTTCTATCCTAGTGTGCGAGTCGCTTTCTCCCTACATACAAACCAAACAATGAGGGGTTACTCTCCCAAAATAATGGTTTTTCCTTGTGTTTATTTTAGGGTCGAGTTTTCTTTAGCAGTCCCGTATTTGAGGCAGTTGTCACTTGTTGAAATATTTTTAAAGAATCGCTATCGAGTGTCCAATTTCCTTTTTAACTTATGTGAGTGAAAACGAGGAAGAGGATCGGAAATGCCAATGTGTGATTAAATACTATGATGCATGCAGGGATTAGATATACATACCTTGCCCGCCAGCACTCTACATGCAAAATGATCCGTGCAGAATTGAAATACAGAAAAATAAACTAACCTATATGCACATGAAAGTGAACCGTCCTAACAATAGCTTCTATTAACGGCAAGAACAGGTTAATTTGACTAAGTCCAATTACGCTCTATTCTATAGGTACAGAAATTGTTGTTTAGGGTGTTTAGACCTAATTAATTACTGGCTCAAGTAATTAATTAAAGCAATCAAGAGGTAGCTCATAAAATCCACATGAAACAAAGAAAATAAAGGTAATGAAAACAAATCTCGTGAGGTCCCCCAAGTGTACCGGCACTTGGCGAAACAGACCCCGCAACAAATGAATGTCCTTTTTACATACTTCAAATGCTAGAAAAATAAATGAAAAAAATCCATTTTTTTGGTCTCCTTCAATTCTTCTTCACCTCCTCTCATGCTATCCTACTGCTCGGTGAAGAATCAGCTGCCTCCACGTCGCTTGGGTGCTTCGACTCTCCTAGGATCGCCACCTTCGCTCCGCGGGCCCTCGCAAGAAAAAGAAAAGAGAGAATGTGTAAGAAACACAATTATCAAATATAAGCAGAAAAAAGAAATGAAACGGTGAATATGAATAATGGAGTGAATGTGATGTGTTGGTAATTATTAATAAAAAGTCGTTGCGATCCCCAAAAATCCCACGACAAACAAATTTTTTTCTCAAGTTGCAAAATTAACTAAAAATGAATAATGAAGCAAGAGATTTTTTTGTTACTTATTTACCTATATAGCAGACATGATGGAATTCAGGAAGGCTAAAATCCCGAGGATTATTCAAATAATCAACGAAAAATCAATTAAGAGAAAAAGCAGGAATCTCAAACGCATTATCCTTGGTTTTTGTGGAATTTTTCTCATTTTAATTTTTTTTTATTTTTTTATTTTCTGATTTTCAAATTTTTAGTTATTTTTAATTTTGCATTTTTTTTCTCAAATAAAGAACAATATGCACAAGATGAGAACTACACAAACCAAACACTTTTTTAGTATTCAATTATATAAAAAATACTCGGGAAAATACAAAGAAAATATTTTTGGATTTTAAGGGTTTTGAAATATTGTTGGGAATTTTTGAAGACTTTTCAGATGTTTTATATTTTTCTAAAAATCAAATAGTGGCAAAAATAAGAAACAATGCATAGCTTGGAGTAATTTGCAACTTAAAAATATGTTAAGTTCCAAAACTCCTAGCAATTATTTTTATGATGAAATATTGCAAATATCTACAAACAAGAACTGAAATCACGATTTTTGGATTTTGTAGAATTTTTTATGATTTTATAAGATTTTTAGTATTTTTTTCAGATTTTTTGGATTTTGAAAAGAATTATTACGTGAAATTTGGTAGAAATAAAGGAAAATGAAATAAAACTACTCTAATTTTTGGAATTTTTAGACAACTATTCAAATTTTTATGAATTTTTGAATTTCAGGAAGAGAAAAAGATATTGTTTTTAATTTTTAAACAATACTAATGTTGATCAATACAATGAAAAATTTATGCTAAAAGATGAGCACATCAAAAGCGTAGTATGATTTTTGGGAGATTTATTGACCAAAGAAAACATTTATTTCAATAAGAAAAGCAAGCAAAATTAAGGTCTGGAATTCAGGGACTGAAATGCAAATAGTAAAAGTTTTTACATGAAATAATAATAAAAATAACTTACGGGACGTGAAATGAAAATTACCCAGGTAGGGCGTATGTTGCACGTGCTTGGGTTGGCAGGAACTCTTTAGAAATTTCAGAACTCTTAGGGATAGATATGTAATTTTTCCAATGTTTTAACAATCTCTAGGGTTTATGCTTCTTCATTTTTCTTCAACATGGACGAAAGGGGCATGGGCGGCCGCTGGGTTCTTCCTCTTCCTCGTGCGGATGCACAAGTCGGCGGTTCGGCTGAAGGTAGCTTCAGGAGGTGGCGGCGAGTTGGCTCACAGGTGGCAGAGGGCGGCGAGCATGGGCTGCCCACGTTTGGCGGCAGCGGTACCGCATGTGTTTTGTTTTTTTATCTTTTTTTTCAATTGTAAATGGTAATAAAATAACTTTGTTTTTTTTATTTTTGTAAATCTGAAATGGAGAAATTAAAAATAGAAAAAAATGTTTTTTATTATTTTTAGATGATCCTGCAAAACAAATGTTAGAGAGAAAGAAAACAAATATTTTTTTGTTTTTTAATAAATTTTTGATTTATAAACAATCAGGATTCAAGTATGATGACTCGATCCCAAAAATCAAAAGGAAGATGTGGATGAGTGTGGTTCTGAGGAAAATGGTGAATGGAACCAGATCTCCGACCACCGTACGTGGTCGGAGGTGAGAGATCGCACGAGGTAGAAACGAACGCGTAGAGATCGAGAAAGTGAGATGAAATATCAGATCGTTGGCGAATCAAATCGTGATGATTTTTAAAATCTATAAAAAATTGGCAACGAAGAACAAATGCGAGAAAATAAAACTATGGTTGACCCAGGATAAATATAAGAGAAAAAATGTGGATCTCACCTTAGAAGCGGAAAAGACCTTGATCACCTCGACGACTGCCGACTCGCTGTCACCGGACGGCTCAGAGGCTAGGCACCCTTCTGCGAAAAGAAGACTCTCGAATATCGGGATCCTCTCACCAAAGATTGATCAAGTTGGAATGAGGGAGAAGGAGCCATATAATAGAAAAGATAATGGAGTTTGAACTTTTGAATTTTTGGTTGAAGATAAGAGATAAGAGAGAAGGAAAGTTAAAATGAGATAAATTAGCAAGATAAATATTTACAAAAATTAACTATTTTTTTTGTATTTTCGTCACTTTATTTATTTGAAAAATAAATGTTATTTTTTTTATTTTTTTGTGGTAGTTAGTTAAGAAATTTAAGTATATACATATGTTATATACATATATGACATTATATACATGGGTAATTAAGCAAATTAGTTTTTTTGTTTTAAAATTTTTATTTTTTTATTTTGTTTTAAATAATTAGTAAAAATATTTACAAATATTTACAAAAACAATATGTACAAACTACATAGGAAAATTACACAAACCTCCCAGGAAAACTAACTTTTCACTCGTAACTCCAAAATTGTGAAATCACAACCATTTTAAAGATAATTTAATTTAGAATATAATGGAAGTGAGTTTGGTTCAATTTGAGTTCTTATGGAGCCGGAATTGGTCTTTCAATTATTGCTTAGTGGCTTTTTCCAAGTGTGGTTGCTTTTATTCTGTACATGATTTGATTGTGCAATTATTACTTTTATTTAGGACACATTTCTATTTACAACTTTGGTTTTGCAAGTTATTTAATTTGAGGTCAATTTATGTACAAATAAAATAGTGTAGTATAACAATATACACAGCACATAATTTTTTGGATTTTCTGATTAAGGACCATATCTCCCCCTACTTTATTCCTGGTCGATCAGGTCAAGTCTTGACCTTCTCTCGGGGTTTGGGTCAGCCTGTATCTATTACATACATACAGTCTTTATTTTTTATTTTCTTTTCTTTATTTTTCCTTTCTTTCTTTATTTATTTAATTTAGGATAAAATGGTAAGAAGTGTACAATATTTACACACAGATGCAGATTAGTAAGAATACGAATTAGTGTTATATACATGTATTTTATAAGGGATTTTAAGCTAAAATAAATAAATAAAGATGATGAATAGTAGATTCATCATTAGGCTAGAAAGGCAGGTTTCATAATCATCATCGCAGCCCAAAAAATCATCCATGAAGACCTCCAAGATATCTCCCACCATGTCCGCAAAGATAGAAAGCATGCACCTCTGGAATGTAGCCGGAGCATTACATAGTCCAAAGGGCATCCGTTTGAAATCATACGTTCCAAACGGATGGGTGAATGTTGTCTCTTCTTGATCTTCAGGAGCAATGGCAACTTGATTATATACCAAGTACCTATCGAGAAAGCAATAATGGCTCTTCCCGGCTAACCATTCGATAATCTGATCAATGAATGGTAGCGGGAAATGATCATGCTTGGTCGCTTGATTCAAACGTCTGTAGTCCACACATATGTGCCAAGAAGTCGGTACACGGGTAGAGATCTCCTCTTTGCCTCGGTTATCACTGCAGTGATACCCGTCTTCTTAAGTATCACATGTAACAGACAAACAATTTAGAGTTGGAGATGAGATAGATAAAATCGGCGCTCCACCAATTCGATATTTTCTTCATAACCACCTCTCAAAGATTCAGGTTCATCCTGCACTGAAACTCATGTGATGGTTTGGCATCATCCTCGAGAAAGATGTGGTGGGAGCACAGAGCCGGACTAATCCCATGGAGATCAGCTACTGACCACCCGATCGTCTTGTGGTTCTTTTCAAGAATCTCCATCAGACGGGATTCTTGTTCATCGGTCAGATCATAAGCGATGATGACCTGAAACATTTTAAGCTCTTGATGAATCTACGATTCGTCGTCTTTATTTATTTATTTTAGCTTAAAATCTATTATAAAATACCTGCATATAACACTAACTCCATATTCTTACTAACTTGCATCTGTGTGTAAATATTGTACATTTCTTACAAATTTTAACCTAAAACAAATAAAGAAAGAAAGAAAGGAAAATAAAGAAAAGAAAAAAAGAAAAAAATAATAAAGAAAATAAAATAAAAAAGGAAGATTGTATACAGGTTGACCCAATCCCCGAGAGAGGGTCAAGACTTGACCTGATCGACCAGGAATAAAGTAGGAGGAGATATGGTCCTTAAGAAGAAAATCCAAAAAAACACGGGTGTTGTTGTAAATAGTTCTCACTTATTTTGTGTATATCTGTATAAAACTGACACTAATTTATTTGTACCTTAATTGATCTCAAATCAAATAACATTCAAAACCAAAGTTGTAAATAAAAATGTATTCTAATTACTAAAAATAATTGCACAATTAAAACATGTACAGAATAAAAGTAGCCACACTTGGAAAAAGCCCTAAGCACTAATTGAAAGACCAATTTCGGCTCCATATGAGCTCAAATTAAATCAATCTCACTTCCATTGGATTCGAAATTAAATTATCTTTAAAATGGTCGTATTTTCATAATTTTTGGAGTTACGGGTAAAAAGTCGGTTTTATGGGGTGGTTTGTGCAATTTTCCCATGTATTTTGTGCATATTGTATTTGTATATATTTGTAAATTATTTTTAAATAAAAATAATAAATAATAATTTCTTAAAACACAAAAAGGCTAATTTTCTCATTTACTTTTGTATATAATGTCATATATGTATATAATATATGTATATAGTTGCTATTTTTAATTAATCGCCATAAAAAAATAAAAAAATAATATTTTTTAATTCAAATAAATAAAGTGACGAAAATTCTAAAAAATTAATTAATTTTGTATCTCTTTTATTTTATCTCATTTCTCATTTCATCTCTCTTATCTCTTCCACCAAAAAATTTTAAAAATTCATTTCAATTTTCATCTCCTTTATCTCTTCCATCGAAAAATTCAAAAATTCAAATTTCATCTCTTTTCTATTTATATGGCTCCTTCTCCCTCATTCCAACTGGATCAATCTTTAGAGAGAGGAGCCCGATCTCCGAGAGAACAATTTCGTCGAGAATACTACCTAGCCTCCGAGCCGTCCAGTGACAGCAAGTCGGCCTTGTCGAGGCGATCACGGTCCTCTTCTGCTCCTAAGGTGAGATCCATATTTTATTATTTTTGTCTAGGTTGATCATAGTTTATTTCTCGTATTTTTATCTCGTTGTCATTTTTTATCTAGATCTTAAAATCCGTCACGTTTTTTATTTGCCATCGATCTCGAGTTTTCATCTCATTTACTCGATCTCCACGCGTTCTACTCTATCGTCCACGATCTCTCAACTCCGGCCGCGTACAGTGGCCAGAGATCGGATTCGAATCCCTCATTTCCACTGAATCCCCGTTCATTTTCCGATTTGTAAATAAATAAATAAAAATCATTTATTTATATTATCTCTAATGTTTGTTTTGCAGGACCATTAATAAAAAATAAAAAATAAAACAAAAAAATAAAAAATATATATCCTTTCTCATTTTCTATTTTTTTGGATTTACAAAGAAAAAATAAAATAAAAAAAGAGTTTTTTATTACTGTTTACATTGAAATAAAAAATTTAAAAATAAAAAAGGGGGACGGCCACCCTCCAGCCGTCGCCTCCCTCTTCTTCCTCGGCACCGCGCGTCTCCAGCCGCGGCGGAAGCCCCGCCTCCGTCACCCTCGGTCGTTCCTCCGCCCGACGCAACGTCGCCCAGTCGTGCCCCCTCCTCCTTGAGCGCCGTGCTCGCCTCCTGCATCACCACCGCGCGGGGATCCTCCTCCTTCAGCGTTGCGCCACCTGCCGCCGTGTCCCCATCCAACAGCCCGTCGATCATCACCGCGGGGCCCCTCCTGTGCGTCTCACCGCAGCCTCCGCGCCCCTCCACAGTCGCGCTTGGTCGCGGCGCCTTCCAGCCCGTGCTTTCACTCTGCGCGGATGCTCTAGGCGCACGCCTCGTCTTCAACCACTGCCTCCAGGTGGCGTCTTCAGCATCAGCGCTGCGCCGCCTACCGTCGTGCCCCCATCCAGCAGCCCGCCGCCAAGACCAGTTCCCACGTGGAAGAGAAGAAAGTGGGGCGGTGCCCTCCCTTGCCCTATTGGTTTGAAAGAGACGAATCCTAAAGGGGGGATTAAAAAATATTGGAATATTTGCAAAATTACCCCCTAACATTTCCGAAATTACGAATAAGCCCCTGCCAACGAAAGCCATCACACCGCATCGCCCCATGTGGATAAGTTGTGTTTTCTTCCCTATTTTTATTTCATATTAACTTTTTCGTAAAAATAATAATTTGCAGTTCAGTTCTTAATTTTCAGACCATTGACGTTTCTTACTTTTCATATTGAAATAAATATTTTCTTTGGTCAATAAATCTTGCAAAAATTATGCTATGCCCCTGATGTTATTATCTTCTTAGCATAAATTTTCATTCCATTTTGATTTCATTTGATATTATTAAAAAATTAAAAACATGTCATTTTTCCCTATTTAAAATTCTCAAAATTCATAAAAATTCAAATATTATTCCAAAAAATCCAAAAAAATAGGTAATTTTATTTCATTGTCTTTTAATTTTTGGCCAATTTTCACGCATTAATTATTTAAAAAACCCAAAAAAATTGAAAAATATCAAAAATCTTACAAAAATCACAGGAAATTCTACAAAAATCCAAAAATTTTAATTTCAGTTCCTATTTGTAGATAATTGCTTCTAATTTATCTTAAAAATAATTGTCAGGAGTTTTGGATATTTAAAATATTTTTAAGTTGTAAATTACTCCAGGATGTGCACATTTTCGTATTTTCTCACTGTTTGATTTTAAGAAAAATACAAAAACATCTGAAAATTCCACAAATATTTTCATAAACATTTCAAAACTGTTAAAACCCAAAAATAATTTTTCTACATTTTTCTGAGTATTTTTTACTAATTTAAAAAATTACAAAAACATTTGGTGTGCGTATTTTTGATCTTTGAATATCACTTCGGTTATTTTTGAAAAATAAAAAAATTGCAAAAATCAAAATCACTAAATTAAAAATCAGAAAATATAAAAAAATAGAAATTAAAAAAATAAAAAAATAAAAAGATGAAAAAATCACAAAAATCAAGGACAGTTGTCCTTTGAGATTCATGTTTTCTCTTAAATAATTTCTGATTAATTGAATAACCCTCGAGATTTGTAGCCTCCCTGAGTTCGATGTTGTCCGCTATACAGGTTAATAAGTAGCAAAAAAATAAAAAAATATTTTTTGTTTATCATGGGATTTTAGGGACAGCAACGACGATAATACATTGTTTACCATTAATAATTTTCCAACCCCTGTAAATTCATCGTGTCAACAAAATGGCGCCGTTGCCGGGGAGATAAAATAAAAAAAATCAAAAACCTCAATTTTTCGTGCAGAACAAAATGGCGCCGTTGTCGGTGAGGCACGGCGAGGGTAGTTAGGTTTCTCTTTTGACCTGTTATTCTTGGTTGTAAATATATGTTTACATTTTTTCATTCACTTCATTGTTTATATCCACTGCATTCATTTCATTTTTTTCTCTCATATTTGATAATTGTATTTCTTACACATTCTCTTTCCTTTTTCTTGCGAGGGCCCGCAGAGCGAAGAAGGCGATCCTAGGAGAGCCAAAGCACCCAAGCGACGTGGAGGCAGCTTGATTCTTCACCAAGCCGTAGGATAACGTGAGAAGAGGAGAAAGAACTGAAAAAATTTTAAAAAGAGAGAGAGAGTTTCTTTTCCATTTGAACTTTGTAAAAGGACATTCATTTGTTGTGGGATCTGTTTCGCCAAGTGCCGGTGCACTTGGGGGACCTCACCGGTTTTGTTTTCATCGCCTTTATTTTTCTTTGTTTCCCGCGGATTTCCTGAGCTACCTCTTCATTGCTTTAATTAATTTACTTGAGCCAGGTAATTAATTAGGTCCAAACACCCTAAACAAGGAATTTCTATGCCTATAGAGTAGAGCGTAACTTGGACTTACTCAAATTAGCTTGTTCTTGCCTGTTAATAGAAGCTATCATCTAGGACGGTTCACTTGAATTTGCATATAGGATAGTTTATTTCAATTCTGCGTGGACCACTTGCATGTAGAGTGCTGGCAAAAAGGTACGCATCTCTAACCCCTGCATGCATCATTGATTTTAATCGCGCATTGGCATTTCCGATCTCCTTCCTTGTTTTCACTCACATAAGTTAAAAATGAAATTGGATACTTGGTAGGCGATTCTTTGAAAACATTTTAACCAAGTGATAACTGCCTAAAACCGGGACTGCTAAAGAAAACTCGACCCTAAAAAATACAAGGAAAAATCATTGTTTTGGGGAGAGTAACCCCCTCATTGTTTGGTTTGTTTAATTAAGCGAGAGAGTGACCTGCACACTAGGATAGAGCCACGCCCGAACTCTTTTCAGACTACTATCTTGGGTTAGTCGTTCTCTAGTGAGGATCTCTCCGGTAGACGGTAAAGCGGCCCGTAACATCCTTAACAGATTGAATTGATCGGGTAGCCGGTAAATGGTCCGCAATTCATACTGGCGGGGAAAGATCTAACTTTGGGATTAGGCCAGCCTCCTGAGAACATTGGGTTCCTAATAGCTCGCTTTTAACCGCTCTGATATATTGTAGTCTCACCAAACTCTAAAATTGGCAAGATAATTGACTGAATCTTCACGGTCTTCACAATGAGTTGAGTTGATGAACCGGGGGTTTGTATTATGTTTGATTTCTTGTGTGCTTGCTAGATCCTTCTGTGCATTTGCGCCTTTTTCTCCATATCTTTTGACTTGACCACTCGTGCTCTCCCAATCTCGTCTTTTGTTTCGAAGATGGCCAACTGGAGTTATTTTAATCTGATCTTCGCGGATACCTCGTACTCTCCAGACGATCCACCTTCTTTTTTCCAGGAGGACTTTCCTCCTGATTTTTGTGCATATCCGCCTAACCCATTATTTCAGGAATTGGAGGACTTTAATTTTCACCCACCCTCATTCAACCAACCCGATCCTGGGATTTTGGAGTCACCTTTCATGATTTCCACACTTGAGACACTGAACCAGATGGTGGAGCATATGAATTCGAGGATTAGCAATCTATTTAACATAAATACGAGCCAGAATGCTGCTCCACTATTTGAGGATATGGATTCACTTTAGGATAATCATGAGAGCTTCCAATCGCCCAAAATACAAAAAATGAGAAAAAATTAAAATTCCAAAAAGATTCTGGGAGATACATTACTGATTCATTTTATGAGGAGATGACCCAAATGTCTGTCATTTACCCACACATCTATTCACATCATGTCCCAACCTTGACCCCAAGGATTCCATTATACAGACTGCTCTTGGCAATCCTCGTGTAAATGTTGATTCCGACCTCCTCCCTTGTATGGATGAGGTCCAAAAATTCAAAAAAAAATGTTGACTAAATCCGAAGTGGCGGCCACCCTTCATGAGATCATTAAAGCCCCACTTCAATAGGCCATGATAGATTTATCTACTCCTCAACATAAGAAGAGAAAGCGAAGGAGAAGATCCGAGCATCACATCTTGACCATGGCAACTGCCTACGCCATCTCTCACCGTCCGTATTTTAAGAAAGGGAACACGGTCACACCTCTTGTGAGTTGCTCCATATCTGACTATTCTTGTGATAACTCTCTCCTTGATGGTGGTTCGTCAATCAATATAATACCCTTCTCTATGGTACAGTCTCTTCATCTTGGGCCTCTTAAGAAAACTAGGATGATAGTTCAATTTGTTGATGGATCTATCAAGAGGCCGAAGGATATTCTAGAAAATGTTGTCATTATAATTCAGGGCACGAATTTTACTTCGGATTTTGTTGTAATGTCCATGGAGACCTCCACCCCTGTGGAACACCCTCCAATCATCCTGGGACTGCTTTCCTCGCCTCTGGGGAGCCGTTATTGATTATGGTTCAGGAGAGATTCTCTTCCGTTCTGATGTAGGGAGCGATGTGTTGATCACTACACCCACTACTGCCCAGAAACCTGCATCTCATGAGAACCTTCCCGTGTTAGCCAATCCCAAGGAATTTGACCTCGATGATAATATCAGAGATTCTTGTTGTATGTTGGATGATAA
Organism: Ottelia alismoides; assembly: GCA_037367405.1. Classification (NCBI taxonomy): domain Eukaryota; kingdom Viridiplantae; phylum Streptophyta; class Magnoliopsida; order Alismatales; family Hydrocharitaceae; genus Ottelia; species Ottelia alismoides. Next base: position 677,718 of record JAZKJV010009629.1, on the reverse strand, counting down.
TGAAACCCAAGAATTCCTCTTGAAGGAGGAAGACTCGGAAAGCATAGACCTTGGAGTTCACCCTTCTAGTATGTGGAGATGCATTGATGACATCCGCGGAATTTACACGATAGACACCTAGAGCGGAAGGCAGATTCTGAGACTAGACAGGACGGACATGATTCGACTACTTTCACTGATGAGTCTGTTCCTATTCACCCTGATTCAAATGAGACCGATCAGGACAAATTTGATTTGATTGCTTTTATAAAGGAATTTGGGACTTTTGATAAAGATGATGATCCAGTAGAGGCTCATCAGGCTGAAATTGATCCTACTTTTTCTGATAATGATTTCGAGCCATTTTACTTTTATGTTTGCGAGACTTCCCAGGCCGGACATGACCATACTACTTCCAATAACCAGTTTAGGCTTGCACAATCTGAAACTGCTAAGGATACATTCTTGGTCGATCCTACTCAGTTTATGTCTAATGATGATCCCAATATCAACCTACACCTTGTCAAATCCATACCTCAACGGTCCCTCAAGAAGGTTCGCTTTCGACTTTCTTGACCTTTATACATCCACTCCTCTTGTATATCCTTTCGTTTCACTCTTTCTTCTCCCGTTTTATCATTTACCCATTTTTTCTGTGTGTGTGTGTGTGTGCGTGTATGTTATACTTAGGATGTGCTTTATCCTAAGTATAGGGTGGTGAATTTGTGTTGTTCATATTCATCATGTTCATCACTCTTGTTGTTGCCTATACTTAGGGATACTCTACCCTAAGTATAGGGGGGTGAGGTTGTTCATATCGTGTCTTTTTATTTTTGAGTCTGTACATTCTCTTCATCGGTTTTTCCCTTTTATACACTCCACTATACTTAGGATTACTTGATCCTAAGTATAGGGGGATCGCCAACTTCTTTCTTTTTATCTTTTCTTTGAGTCGTTGTAGCATAGGAGTCTTTTCACTTTTCTATACTTAGCACGAGTTATGTCTTCCTTTCTCACTCTCTGATCACTATGAGGACATAGTTCGAGCTAAGTATAAGGGGGTGTCGTATATTATATATATATATATATACTTTGGACATAACTCGTACTTTTAAATACATTTATTTGGGGAGTTATGTATATAATTTGTAAAATCCATGTGTGTTAAAAACAAAAAAAGTCAATCAAAAAAATCAAAAACAAAGCAAAACAAAAAAAACACAACAAAAAAAATCATCTCAAAACAACAACAAAAACACTTAAAAAAAAGAAAACAAAAAAACAAAAAAACAAAAAAAAATAGATCTTGTATATACTTATATATATTTTACTAACCCTTTTTATGTATATACTTGTATATATTTTACTAACCCTTTTTCCAAAAAAAATTACAAACCCAAATATCTATAAAAATTTGCATAATTCAAAAATAAAACAACAAACCTTTCTTTCACATCTACATTTTTCCTCCAAAAAAATACAAAAAAAGTTCAAAATTAGAAAATTGTTTTAAAAAATGTTCTTTTCACATGTGCATCATTTCTTTTCAAAAAAACTCTCTACATTGTTCATATTTTGCATTTGCATGTGCATTTTTCAGGATAGTATTGACATTTAAACTATGTCTGGAATAAAATTGAAGAATGGAGCTTAGTTAGACCCTAATCCACCTAATTTTCAGAGGAACTTCACCGAGAAATAGGATTTTAGGAGCTTCAGGTCTTTGACTTAATTCTTTGAGTTCCACATGACAATGTGCAGCGTTTGACTCTTAGTGTCTAACCTGGTCTCTTCATTCTGGGTATAACTCTGGAATAGGGAATTAATTTGTACTCTCGCACTATGCACTTAGCTCAACTCAGACGGGATGTTGGAAGACTGTGTGAGTTTCTTTTCTAGTAGCGTGAAAATCTAAAGACCGGAGCACGGGTTGAAATAAAGATTTGGAAAAGGGATGGACGGCTGGGCACAATTCTTTCTAAGACCCCAAAAAATGTACGGAAACAAAAAGATTCTATATCTGTAGGGGCACAACAAGATCCAGGCAGAACCACCAAAAATCCAAATACAAAGAAGCCACTACCAAATAAATATCTGATCAAAAAGGTCCAAGCTCAAGAAAACCTGCAGATCTTGGTGGAGACTCGGCTACACTGGCCAGCTTCACAAGGAGAGGTGACTACACTGGCCACCCTCCAGTTCTTTTCTCCTTCTTCTAACTTCTCCCCCAATTTAATTGTGAACACAGCACGACAGACCTTAGAAGGAAATACCTGACTCCCCGAGGACGAGTTACTGGAGAGGGGATTTGCATGGTAGTCTGGCATTCTGGATGGGAAGAGCTAAAACCTTTCATACACATGAGTCGATTGTTCAATGTTAATAGGGTGTGCTTTGGGAAGAGGATTGATCTAAGGTGACTTCTGACCCAAAATTGTGACAATGATGTGTAGAACTTGAAGGCTGTCGACTTTAAAATTCTAAGTCTCGCAGAAGTTCCGACACACTAATAATCCAAAGGTCCGACAGAGCTCCAAACTATAATTTTATGAAGATAAGTTTAATACTCAATGGTGTCCTACTTTCTTTATTTTCCCTTTGTTTTTCTTTTTTCTTTTTCTTCACTTATTCTTTCAAATAAGTGTTTGCTAAGGGACTAGCAAAGGTAAATCATAGGGGGATGATGAATCTGCGATTCATCATCTTTATTCATTTATTTTAGCTTAAATTCCCTTATAAAACACCTGCATATAACACTAACTCCATATTCTTACTAACTTGCATCTGTGTGTAAATATTGTACATTTCTTACTAATTTTAACCTAAAATAAATAAAGAAAGAAAGAAAGGGAAAATAAAGAAAAGAAAAAAAAAGAAAAAAATTAGGAAGACTGTATACAGGCTGACCCAAACCCCGAGAGAGGGTCAAGACTTGACCTGATCGACTAGGAATAAAGTAGGGGGAGATAGGGTCCTTAAGCAGAAAATCAAAAAAATGTGGGTGTTGTTGTAAATAGTTCTCACTTATTTTGTGTATATCTGTATAAAACTGACACTAATTTATTTGTACCTTAATTGAGCTCAAATAAAATAACATTCAAAACCAAAGTTGTAAATAAAAATGTGTTATAATTACTAAAAATAATTGCACAATTAAAACATGTACAGAATAAAAGTAGCCACACTTGGAAAAAGCCACTAAGCACTAATTGAAATACCAATTCTGGCTCCATATGAGCTCAAATTAAATCAATTTCACTTCCATTGGATTCGAAATTAAATTATCTTTAAAATGGCCGTATTTTCATAATTTTTGGAGTTACGATTAAAAAGTCGGTTTTCTGCAGTGGTTTGTGCAATTTTCCGATGTATTTTATGTATATTATATTTGTATATATTTGTAAATTATTTTTAAATAAAAATAAAAAAATAATAAATTCTGAAAACATAAAGAAGGCTAATTTTCTCATTTACTTTTGTATATAATGTCATATATGTATATACTATATGCATATAGTTGCTATTTTTAATTAATCATAATAAAAAATAAAAAATAACATTTTTTTAATTCAAATAAATAAAGTGATGAAAATTCCAAAAAATTAGTTAATTTTGTCTCTCTTTTATTTTATCTCATTTCTCATTTCATCTATCTTATCTCTTCCACCAAAAAATCCAAAAATTCATTTCAATTTTCATCTCCTTTATCTCTTCCCCCAAAAAATTCAAAAATTCAGATTTCATCTCTTTTCTATTTATATGGCTCAACTGGATCAATCTTTAGAGAGAGGAGCCTGATCTCCGAGAGAATAATTTCATCGAGAATAGTGCCTAGCCTCCGAGCCGTCCGGTGATAGCGATTCCGCCTTGTCGAGGCGATCACTGTCCTCTTCCGCTCCTAAGGTGAGATCCATATTTTTCTTATTTTTATCTAGGTTAATCGTAGTTTATTTCTTGCATTTTTATCTCGTTGTCATTTTTTAACTAGACCTTAAAATCCATCACGTTTTTTATTTGCCACCGATCTCGAGTTTTCATCTCATTCTCTCGATCTCTACGTGTTCTACTCTATCGTTCACGATCTCTCAACTTCGGTTGCATACGGTGACCGGAGATCGGATTCGAATCCCTCATTTTTGTTGAATCCCCGTTCATTTTCCGATTGGTAAATAAATAAATAAAATAAAATAAACCAGTTATTTACGTTATCTCTAACGTTTGTTTTGCAGGACCATAAATAAAAACAAAAAAATAAAACAAAAAAATAAAAAATCTATATCCTTTCTCATTTTCTGTTTTTTTCAGATTTACAAAGAAAAAAATAAAAAAAGAGTTTTCTATTATTGTTTACATTGCAATAAAAAAACAAAAAAAAATAAAAAAGGGGGACGACCGTCCTCTAGGCACCGCCGCCCCCTTCTTCCTCGGCGTCGCGCGTCTCCAGCCGTGGCGGTAGCCCCGCCTCCATCACCCTCGGTCGTTCCTCCGCCCGACGCAACGTCGCCCAGTTGCGTCCCTTCCTTCTCGAGTGTCGTGCTCGCCTCCTGCATCACCACCGTGTGGGGCTCCTCCTCCTTCAGCGCTCCAGCAGCCCGCCGATCATCACCGCGGGGCCCCTCATGTGTGTCTTACCACAGCTGCTGCGCCCCTCCACAGTCGCGCTCGGTTGCGACGCCTTCCAGCCCACGCTTTCACTCCGTGCATGGCGTACAAGGCGCACGCCTCGTCTTCAACTGCCGCCTCCAGGTGGCGTCTTCAGCGTTAGTGCTACGCCGCCTGTCATCGTGCCCCCATCCAGCAGCCCGCCGTCGAGACCAGTTGCTGCGTGGAAGAGAAGAAAGAGGGGTGGCGCCCTCCCTTGCCCTATTGCTTTGAAAGAGAAGAACCCCAACCAGAGTTATCACATGCAGTGCACGCCCCCTGTGGATAAGTTGCATTTTCTTCCCTATTTTTTTATTTCATATTAACTTTTATGTTAAAACATTTAATAATTTGCAATTCAGTTCTTAATTTCTAGACCATTGACGTTGCTTGCTTTTCATATTGAAATAAATATTTTCTTTGGTCAATAAATCTTGCAAAATTTATGATATGCTACTGATGTTATTTTCTTCTTAGCATAAATTTTTCGTTGCATTTTGATTTCATTTGATATTATTAAAAAATCAAAAACATGTCATTTTTCCTTGTTTGAAATTCCAAAATTCATAAAAATTCAAATATTATTCCAAAAATTCCAAAAAGAATAGGGGGATTTTATTTCATTATTTTTTTAATTTTTGGCCAATTTTCACGCATTAATTATTTATAAAACCCAAAAAAAACTGAAAAACATCAAAAATCTTATAAAAATCACAGAAAATTCTACAAAAATCCAAAAATTTTGATTCTAGTTCCTATTTGTAGATAATTGATTCTAGTTTGTCTTAAAAATAAATATCAGGAGTTTTGGGCATTAAAATATTTTTAAATTGCAAATTACTCAAGGTTGTGCACATTTTCATATTTTCCCACTGTTTGATTTTTAGAAAAATACGAAAACATCTGAAAATTCCACAAAAATTTTCGAAGACATTTCAAAACTTTTAAAACCCAAAAATATTTTTTATGCATTTTTCTGTATATTTTTTATTAATTAAAAAATTACAAAAATAGTTAGGGTGTGTATTTTTGATCTTGTGAATATAACTTCGTGTTATTTTTGAAAAATAAAAAAAACTGCAAAAAATCAAAAATCACTAAAAATTTAAAAATCAGAAAATATAAAAAAATAGAGATAAAAAATTTAAAAATAAAAAGATAAAAAAAATCACAAAAATCAAGGATAGTTGTCCTTTGAGATTCATGTTTACTCTTAATTAATTTCTGATTAATTGAATAACCCTCGGGATTTGTAGCATCCCTGAGTTCGACCCTGTCCGCTATAAAGGTTAATAAGTAGTAAAAAATAAAAAAAATTATTTTTTGTTTTTCACAGGACTTTGGGGACAACAACAATGATAATACATTGTTTACCATTAATAATTTTCCAACCCCCGCAAATTAATCGTGTCAACAAAATGACATCGTTGTCGGGGATATAAAATAAAAAAATCAAAAACCTCAATTTTTCGTGCACAACAGCTCTCCAATAAAGGAATCGGTATTTTATGCGCTGGGGTAGAGGTTTAAGCTCAGGGTGAGAAGGAACAGGAAGAGCTGGTTTGACTAGGGCCTGAGTATAGGCTACTAGGTCGGTCTGCATAAGCTCAGCCTGCTCTGACTCAGAAAGATTTGGAGACTGCTCATGTGATAGTTGAATATTCTATATTGGTTCGGTCTCCAGGATGGTTGTAGGCTTTGTAAATGAAGTTTGAAGTGATAAGAATTCAGCGAAACACTGCCGATCAGCATCTTCGAAATCTGACTGATCTAAGGGTAACTGACAGCTATGGTTATCCACTTTAGACTCGGAGGGATTAAGAATGTCAGAATGATCTGAAAAGGTCTCAGAATCGTCTCCATCAATCTTTTCACTAATCGGCTCCAGAATGGTGTTCTCCAATCTCCTATTATCTGTGATTTGAAGTTCGACCTCTACTGAAGGTGTGATGAAAGATTGGGCACTAGATTCGCACCAAACGGCTTCATCATCTATTTGTATGAAATCACAATCCTGATGACTATCGGGATCGTCATCAGGTGCTCTCTCTAACTCAACTGATTTGGATTGTTGGTCTTGGATCGTCTCTATATGTATACTTTCACCCTGTACGCGAAAGTACACCTTCTCAGTACCATAGTCGGAAATGGCCTTTGTTGTTGCCAGAGAAGGTTGTCCTAATATGATCGAGGTATCGGTCATACATTCAGGGACCACCATGTCCAACACGACAAAGTCCACGGGGAATTGCAAACCCTGAATGATGGCAATAACATCTTTGATTAATTCCTTGGTCCTCTTGACCGGTCTCTCAATGAACTACAAGACCTTTTGGCTTGGTTGAAGAAGTCCAAACTCGAACTTGTCAAGTAAGGAAGAAGGAAGAAGATTAATTGAAGATCCGTTATCTAATAGAGTACGATTAAAATTCTGATCGAGGATCTCGCATCTCATGTCTGATCTCTTGGCTGGGAAACAGTTCTGAATTGTGTGGCATGTTTCCTTGGTCAGCACATGGATCTCAGAACAATGGTTGTGTTGCCTCTTCTTTCTGCAGACTGTGGTTCGCTCTTTGAGACCTTTATGCAGAAGATGGATGTTTGCCAAAGCTTCCGAAAGAGTGAGTTGAATCGTGAACTTGTCGATCATCTCTTTCATTAGATCATTCATTTGAATCTTTTTGGTATTTTCTTTTTTTATCTCCTTTTCCTAAGCAGAGTGCTTTGGGAAAAGGAATCTGTACATCCTCATGGTTAGTTTGTACAATAGGAGGATCAGAAGAAGAAGGAAATGTTTTTGCAAAACGAGATCTTGCATTTCGTGAATTATCAGAGAAATATAAAGATTGATCAACAGTCTTTTTATTTCTTTTTTCTAACTCTTCTCTTTTGTACATTCTTTTGAGATTTTCTCTCATCGTCACTATACGGAAAGAACAATAAAGCAGTTGCATCGGTGTTCGGCTCTAGCTGCTGCTCTTCAGACTTGGTGGCTTCAGCACCACCATCTATATCATCAAAGGGGAAGGCGGCTTCAGCACCGCCATCAACGTCCTCAACAGGCTCGCTTGTATAATCAGGTGTATCTCCATCGAGCCTAGTTAAGTCTCCTCCTACTGGCATCCTACCTCTCCTAAGAGAAATGAAATCAGCATCATCACAGAAAAGATAGTCATCTAAAAATACGTGTGATTGGAGGGTGGGATCGGTCAAATCTACATGCTCTGACTTTCGCTTCAGATTGTTCGGCTTTGGTTTTATCTGAGCAGGCAAAGCGGACTTGCCATTAACCAGATCTCTGACATGATTTTTGAACTCATCCATTTCTTGCCTAAAAGAAACATGCTGGTCAGTGATCAGATTGGTGAGATATTCTAATGTTGGGTTATCATGGAAGGGACCATGAGACACAGATGAGTCGCCTCGATGATACTGAGGTTGCTGTGGAGGATAAGTGTGTTGATATTGAGAACGATATGGACTTTGCCTCCATTGAGGTTGTTGGTACTGGCGAGGACCGGAATGATGATGTTGTTCTCTACTCTGCCCCATCGGTGCCTACGGTGTCTGCTGGGACGAGGCACCTCCTGAAGACCAACGGAAACCAGGGTGATCGTGGCAGATCCCCGGTTGTTGCGGTTGGTCGTACCATATCCCATTGACCTCAGTCAATGGCTCAGGAATCTTAGAGTAAACTAGGGGCATCGATGCCAATGGCTGATCACTCTGATATACCACCATCTGAGTATCAGATGATGGCGTCTACTGGTGTTGCGGGTACGCTAAAGACTGGTGAGTCAGCTCAAAGTGCACATAGTAGATGTGCTGAACTGGAGGCTGTGGAAGTATGCCTCGGTCTCGGCTTCCTGAATCAGCTTGTGATCTTGAAGACTTGTTGGAATCTGCTTGTATCTCTTTAAGGCACATAATTTGTGTCTTCATATCACTAAGACATCTCTCAAGATCGTCGATCTTATCGAGCTGGTCTAAATTATGGCACTTTTTCTCGATGATTTCCATGCAATCCAACTTCTAACAAATATACCCATATCAGCTGATGAGGATTCGGTAGGTGTCGAGACAATATAAAAAGGAGTACCTTTGATTTGTGCCACTGAGGAGTGCTGGTGATATGTAGGTGTCTTCCTCTGATTATAGACCTGAGTCTGGGACATCGTGGTATAGTTCTCTGCCATTTTCTCATAAATGGCCCATACGTGATCTTCATGCATCAAAAAATATGATCCACCGCATGATGCGTTCGCCAGTCCCTGTACTTCTGGTGTCAGCCCACTGAAGAAACTATGTACAAGAGTTGGCTTTGAGATTTCATGATGGAGACACTAATCAGTGAGCTCTCTAAAACGATCACATGCCTCGTGGAATTACTCGTTTTCGATCATGGTGAAGTTACTTATCAAGGCTCTGGCAGCATTCATTCGACCAAGTGGGTAGTACTTGTTCAGATAGGTAGTTCGTAGCTGCTCCCACGTCGAAACGTATCTCCCTAAGTGTTTCAGCCAGTAGGTTGCTCGGTCTATGAGGGAGAAAGGAAAGGCGATCAATTTGATCGTGTCCTCGTTGACATGTGCATCATGCATTGTACAGCAAATGAGCTCAAATTCCTGGAGGTGCATATGCGGCTCCTCAATAGAAAGCCTGTGGAACTTGGGCAGCAGTTGGATTGTCTGAGGCCTAAGCTCAAAATTGCCGTGAATAATAGGGAGACGGATCCACCTATGAGTAGTAGTAGCTCCAGCGTTGTAGAGTTGTTGCATCATTCTGTTCGGACCTAGCGGCGGTCTCTCTGCTCCATCAGATATCTCAGGTTCCTCAATTCGTGGGTTCTCAGCATCTAGGTTGTCTCTGTGTGCTCGCAACTGAGTCTTCTTGGCTCGGACATCATTCATTAGTCTACCTTGCTCTCGAATATGATTCTGCATAGTCTCGAGGGAAGCAAGTAGACTGCTATTGATTGCAGCCTAATCTATGACAACTGATGTGGTCTGTGGTCCCTTTCCAGCCATATCTTCTGGAAAAGAGAAAGAATCTAGATCAGGTTCAGCCGGGTCAACATGCAGCTACTGAGGGTCTCTTTGAATCAGAGGTGATGATGGAGAACGAGAAGAAGAAGAAATCGGCGAAGAGCTTCCAGGGTTAGAGTCACGCCTGGAAGTAGCAACTCGATTAGATTTCGATTTAGGAAGAGAGACATCCTGAACTGATCTTGATGAATGGGCAGGTACGCGAGAGAGTGGATCGATCAGAGTCGACCAAAGCAATCGCCTACCCATCATCTTAATAGATTATGGTTGATTAAGATCTCTGAAATAAAGGACTCACACCACAAATCAAACACAAAACAAACCCCGAATTCAACAACTTAACCCGGTGATGACCGTAAAAGTTTGGTCGTTTATCTTGTTAGTTTTAGGATTATTTGGCAAAAAAGTCTTCTCACAGATTAACGTGAGATGGCAGGTGCCCAAAACTTTCTCGAAATACTGTCCCGAGTTCTTACAAGAAATCACCTATTCTCAGCCAATAAGAGAGTAAGTACGGACTATTTCCAGCTACCCGTGTTAATTGAGGATCATGTTATTGCGGTGTCCTCTAAACATCCCACTCTGCTAAGGAAACTCGGACCGTTTCCGGCTACCCGAGAGTCCCCGCTAAAGATTAAGTGATTAAATGTATGAACTAAGTAGTACTTCGAAAGAAGCCCAGACTCTGGCTCTACCTTAAGGGTCGTCTCTCACTTACGGATCTGGAGAGTACCTGTAAGTCATGCGCTGGGGATTGCTCTCCCAAAATAAGTGAATCCTTACGTTTCATTTTAGATCAGATATATTTACTAGACCCTATTTTATTTTCGATTATCACCTTTTTTGGTGTTTTTAAACAATCATCTAACATGTTTTTGTCTTTTTGGTTTTTATCCTAAGTACACAAGCAACTAGGTTATGCGACCTAAGCAAGCATCTATCTACAGTTGCGCAGAGAGGAGAAAATCGAGAAATCCTAACAAGCACCTTTCCTTAAAAAAGCTGTGGAAAACCGTCAAGAAAAAAAAAGATGCAAGGAAACCGTGGTGGGTGCCCAGCTCCCCCAAGTGCATGACACTCAGTGAAACAGACCCCAAGAAGAACGATGGGAGGGAGGTACAAGTCGGGATATCCTGAAGGGGTCACTTCCTACAAACAATGTTTGATATTTTTATTAGAGAACATTATAACTAATCGGCTTTGTGGTTCTGTCTCGCGTTGTTCAACCTGTACTACACGAATCAAAAACAAAAAGTTGTGAGGTTAGGAAATAAAATGGCGAAGAGAAACGAAGAAACCCTAGACCTGAGGTTTCTATGGTCTACCTAGTGCAGCCTCCCCGCCAATGACACCATCTGGAAAACCGACCCGATCTACTGTTATAAAAGAAGAACAATGTCGTTGAATCAATTCGGTGAAATTTTTGCAGAAAGGATAATTTTTAGTTATCTTCTTATTTTGATTATTTATATTCCTAAACTTTGATGTATAGCGATAAAGTACAGGAATGTCGAACTCAGAGAGGCAAACTGTTGGAAAATAGACAGACTAAGGTAAACAGTTTGTAATTTTTATTTTATTTTTAGGGATTTTTCTATATTTTTATTTGAATTTCAATGAATTTTATATTATTTGTTATGAATTTTAAGTATTTATTATTTTTATTATTTTAGAAAATATTTTGTAATTTTTATTTGATTTTTATTTTACTAATTTTATGATGCAATTTTGTTTCTATTTTTATTAATTTTTAAAAGGTTTTTATATTTTTTATGAATTTTGTTTTATTTTCAATGTTGAAAATAATGATTTTATTGAAAACTGTGATATATTTTCGATTTTTGATATAGTAAATAGTAGCAAAATATTTTTATTTTTTATAGAAAGTAGATGAAATTATCTTTGAAATGATATATTGTGCGTATTTTTATGATTTTTATTTATTTAGTTATGACTTTTTGAAGTTTTTATGTATTTTGAATTTTTTATTGATTTTAATATTTGATTTTTATTTTGTTTTTAGTCTTCTGTATAAAATATAATAAAATACAATAAGAGTAATTTTTATAGGAATTTTAAAGGGTTTTTTTAATTTTTTATGAATTTTTAAAGTTTGTTTTATTTGTATGTATTGTTAATGATTTATTAAATGTTAGAAAATATTTTTTATTTATTTTTTTTAAAATAGATTTAATCCTCTATTTAGTATGGAATATGGTATTTATACCTTTTTTTATGTGGTTTTTATATTTATTTTATTTTATTTTATGAGTATATGATATGTACATAGGTTAGATACAATGGTAGGGATACAGGTGTAATTATATGGAAAGAAAGGGACACGAGTGTAATATGCAGGAACTGGGGTGTTTCTACACAAAAATCCCAAAAAAAGTGTGATATCACGTGCTAACTGTTGTGGAAGGACCTGTTCGCCAATTATCAAAAATGATGGGGGTATTACATGTAAAAAGCCCAGGAAGTCACGTGCTTGGGCACGTGACCAAGTTGCAGAAGGACCTGCTTGAAGGGTTAACAAGTATCGAGGGCATCCATATAAAATGCCCAAAAAAAATCTAGCCCATGCACTCGTGGTCACGTGCAGCGCCGCTTTAGGGATTAGGTAGTGAGGCGATTATGAGCCGTCCGATCGCTGTTAATCATACGATCCTAACGTTGACATGTGGATCGATCAAAGCAGTTCGATCAGAGCTCTATCGATGGCTGCCAAATGATCTAGAATCGATGTTGTTCTTCCCCCGATTTGTTTCAAATGACGGAAGTTCTTTAGCTTAGGCGGTGACGATTTTTGCACACGGTGATCTGATCGGAGGCGATACTTTGAGATGATTGATAGAGTCGTTTGTTGCATTGATTGATCGATGATACTCTGATGTAGTAGAGATGATGATCGTCTTCGATGCTTCTAGATATTCAACTCGAGGCTCGCGGAATTCGGACCTGATGGATGTTCTTCGGCTTTGATAGTTTTACTGATCTGATATATCAGATGATCGTGTAGATCCAGAGGGTGAAAATTGCTTCTCTCAGTCTGGTCTCGGTCTTTATATGCTTATGCTTCGAGCTGGTCGATCATGCTCGATCCCCTTGCAAAAACATCCTCTCGATAGTGGATACCTGCAAATGTAATAGGATATGGCTCGAAGTTTTTTGCTTCAAACAGAGATTAATAGAATTGAAACCAGAATAAAGTGGAATAAAATGATGACTGGAGGAACCACCGGCAACGAAGGATTGAACTCTGCTTCAACGGTCACTGGATATGATCGGCGATTATGCGGATTTGGAGAGTATGAGAGATAACATAGAAAACGAAGAGAATTCTAGATGTGAGGATTTTGGATTGATTCTCTAAGAGTTTAAAGTGGAAATCAAGGAAAAGGATTAGGATCAGATAATAGAGGTAGAATGGAGGGGTTGAGAGGAGAAGGGATGAGATGCGAAGAGAAGAGACTGAAGGGATTGGAAGGCCTAACTTGGAATGAAAGCGGATGAAGGATCGCCAGTGGAAGATGCAAAGCTCGATGAAGCTCTGCAAAGTAATGGCCTCTACGTGCGGCGAACACGGAGGCTCCTCACGGCGGAGCAGAGCTGTGCCAGCGGTGATCGTGTCGACCTTCTCTCCCTCACTCGCTCAACGACGGAGGATTGGCACCCCTCTGTTTCTGGGAGCTTTGTGTGGGGACTCGAAGATAATGGTGGATTCATGGCGATGGGGGTATATGGGTCCTTTTATAGGCGAGGAGATGGTGGTCGGCGGGGAAATAGCAGTTAGCCAAACAGCCTAACAGCCAACGACCGCATGTTAGGTCGTTGGTGGAGGAGAAGAGAAGAGGCGAAGGACAGTGGAGGTTCCGCAGGAGGAAGAAGATGACGACAGGCGGAGGGAGAAGAAGAGGGATAAGGAAAGTAAGAGAGAAAAGAGGAAAGGAAAGAGAGAGAAAATAAATTAATTAAATGAAATAAATTGAATTAAGAATTATTAATTGGGTAAATTAAAAAATAAATTAAATACATTAATTAAGATATAATTAAATAGCTAATTAAGTAATTAATTAAGGTATTAATTAAATAATTTAATAGATTAACTAAGTATATAATTATATAATTACATTAATTAATGAGTAATAAATAAATGCATTATTATTTATTTTAATTTAATAATAATGTATTAAGATAATAATAATATAAGTTATGGTACATTGTACAATATACCAATACAGTCCCAAAACTCATATTTTGCATATTAACTTCGACTTTATCGAAATTAGTGTCATTTTGTTGATCTTTAAATAATACAAATATTAGAACTGAGTTTGCCCAATTCAGAGTCCATATGGCCGAGTTATGAGGTTTGGAAAATTCAGGTAGCGGCTTTGTGGCTTCAGATTTATTGGCATTTTCACTTAAATAAAATTTTTTTTTACATATATTTTTAGAAGATTTTTAGAAAAGAAATTAACTTAATCAGATTTATGGGTAATTAATTAAAAATACGGGAAGTTTCTACATATAGTACATATATACAACGGGGCCTAAACGCCAAAACTCACCTGTTTCGAATAATTTTTTTGATATTTTAATAAATAGTAATAAGTACAAAATGAAGTTTAAAAGTGAGTTTGGTCCATTTTAAGCTTTCTATAAATAGTTATGAACCTCGGAAGTCGGCTTTTGTGGCTTTTTCGATTCATTATAATATTTTATTTTTATGGTGAATTATTTTCCGGATATTTTTATAAAATAATATATATTTTTGTGATAATCTTTTTTAAAGGAAGTGATTTAATTTGGAATGATCTAAGTGATAAATAAAATAGGTGAATTATTTACAATTTAAAAATGTGTTTAATTATATTTTTGGTCTTGAACTTCTTGATATTTTTATAAATTAGGATCCTTATCTTCCCCTACTTATTTATTTTTGCCGATCAAGTCAATATTGGCATGCTCTCGGGGTTAGGATTAGTATGTACATAAATATGACTACAACTTTCATTTTTTATTTTTCCTTTTTCTTTTTATTCTTTTATTTTGGGTAAAATAAGTGTTAAATATATAATATTAATATTTTTGGTTAGAGTGATAATTAATTGGTAGTGAATATTTACATGCATTTTACCAAGGATTTTAGCCAAAATGAAAGAATAAAGGTGATGAATCATAGATTCATCAGTCGCTTTTTACGGCTTTTTCGGTTCATCATCATTAATTGTTTTTATATTGAATTCTTTTTTTAATATTTGTGTAAAATAATATATATTTTGTGAATAACTTTTGCGAAGAAAGTATTTTGATTTAAAGTGATCTTAGTGATAAAAAAATAGGTGAAATATTTACATTATGGAAAATGAATAAATGTATTTTTGTGATATAAGTTTACTGACATTTTTATATATTATGATCCTTATCTCTCCCTGCTTATTTATTTTATCGACCAAGTCAATACTGACCCAGTCTCGAGGTTAGTATCAGTCTGTATATATTTTATATACATCCTTCTTTTCTTTTCTTTTCTTTTTCATTTTCCTTCTTTATTATTTTATTTTGGATAAAATAAGTGTTAAATATATAATATCAAAAAATATGATTAGAATGTTAATTAATACGAATTAGTAAGTATTTACATGTATTTTACCAAGAATTTTAGCCAAAATGAAAGAATAAAGGCAATGAATCATAGATTCATCACTCTCACGCTTTCACATTCTGAGGCTCTCACAGGATCAACCCTCATTTATATCATATTAACTATGTCCAATACATGTATATTTAATCTAATATATAGAGTGTTTATAGTATTATTCGTATGCGATCATTATTCGTTTTACATTTCTGCCCATTTTTTATGGATAAGGCAACATATCTTTCATATATGTTAGAATATATATCCATATCCATATTCATATTTAAAAATAGATAAAGAGATGGTGACACCTACATTCACATCTATCATGTCTTTGCATTTCTATTTGTGATGGATAGTTGATTTTACATATGAAAGGTCAAATCCTAATGACAATCATTTTGTATATCAGAATTTTAATTTAACTATTTTAAAAGGAAGATGCTTCTTTTTTATAATTCTATTTTTAAATTTGAACGTTTAAAAGAAAACTAGCAATTCAGCAAATTATATTTACTACAATTTAAAATACTATTTTTAGATTATATATCTTTTTATAATTCCAAAGATGCACATGTTACATCGTTAGTCCTCCCTTTTTGAAAAATATGAAATGTTGATTTTCTATTCAATGTCAATAGTTAAGAAATAAACGTATAAATGTGCACTCTTCTTAGAATTTTATGCCCTCAAATTTAATTGATTTGACGATTAAACATAGTGATCACACTGCGACAAAATGGATATAGTGATGATTTTATGAAATAATGTCATTGTATCATCCCTTTTAACTATATAATGATGATATTGTATGTTGCTAATTTATTTTTTATATTTGCTATTGTATTATTAGACGGTGTATCTATTTTTCAAAATATTATCTCATCGTCACTAATTTTTAGCTCAAACTTTACCAACAGTTATATAAAATTTTGAAACATATAAACGGATATGACATTCGTCGCTAGCTTAAACTATAAAAATAATTTCGAATGAATAATATCGTTGCTATATAATTAACAACGAATGCTATATTGGTTTTTTTAAAAACGCATGCTATGTGTCAATTTGATTGATGTGGACATATACTTTGAGTCTTTTTGTTTATAAACGCAAGCTTGAGTATGCACTAAAATAACATTAACTTATGATAATGGATAATTTAAATAAGTGATGCCATATTTTTCAATATTTTATTATAATAATGAATATTATTCGTTGTAAACTATCTTCAATTCTTACCATTTGCAATGACAATATCATATTTGTCAATAAGAGTTAGTAGATTGATGATTATTTCTTGATCTTCATGAATTTAAAGAATTAAATATAAATCCATAACGAATAATATTCTTTGAAATAAATAATATTTTTTTACATGACAGTCTGTTGTAATACTAGCTATATTATATTGTTTAAGACGTGGCTACATTGCCAGAAGTCCCACTGTGAAAGCATATTTTTTCTATATGTAAGCATACTTTATTTGCTTTTTTTATTTTAAGATGCATCATACACTACAATAAAATTGTAAGTAATGTATTTATTATGATGATAAATCTATTATCTTCTATATTGCCCTCGTCTTATCAATACAGCGTGGTGCAACACACGGGACATGCAATATTATACATTGATTTCAATTATAGAAAAAGAAAATGTGTCCATGCGCACACACAATTGTATGTGCCCATGGCTAAAATAATGAATTTTTTCAGTTAAAATTAGAGGCAAATATGTTAAACTCAATTCATACTATAAAATAAAGATTGTATTAAAATTTTGGATCATTTGGAGTTTTGTAGCCCATTCATCAAGTGATGCAGATTTCATTTCAGAAGAGCCGTTTCAGAAGAGCCGTTGATTGTTTATTAATGCATGATACTATTCACACTAGGAATTGACATTTAAAACTTAGTGGTCACAAAAAGTTGTATGCCTATGGACGCATATTCATTGCCCTCTTTCAAATAACAACATCAACTTTGAATTTGTAATAATGCAATATAAAAATAGTGTAAAAATAAGTGTAAGCATTGACTGATAGTATTTTTTTTCATAAATCAAAACATGGATTGGTTGGTTGGTGCCACTATATGTTGCAAAAGATGTAGAGTCTACGGACGTTGAAATACCTGTATTGTGAGAATTTTTAGATAATTATACACTATAATTTTTAGACGCATGAGATTTTGCATATTTGTTTATAGTCATTTGTTGCAATCACAAGAATTTATATAATTATAGTAAAGGGAGTCTACGCACATGATTACCATTGTAAACATCCAATATTACGAGATAACTTTATCTTCTTCATATTTACATAGACACCATGTGAATAGTAAATTATTTACCTATACTACAACAAATGGGGACAATAGCGATGTTTATTAATGTTACTAAATTTGCTCATTTGCTAAGTGATTTTTATGCTAAAAAATAGCGACGAAGCCATAACGTTGTGATATCATTATACTCTATATAGCAATGCTTATTTGATGCTATTTTTTAAAAAAAATTGTGCTAGTCATCAGTAAATTTTATAGAAAATTTAGTGACAATTAGCTCAAATTTTGAAAAATAGCAACAGATAAGTGTTGCTTATAAGTGTAACTAATGATACAACAATGGATATGACTTTTGTTGCTATTTTTAGTATAAAAATCATTTAGCAATGAATAATATTCATAACTATATATATTTAACAATGCATGATTTAGTGATGATTTTAAAATACTGAAAAATTAGCGACAATTATTTCCATTTTTTAAAAGTAACAATTGATAAGCGTTGCTATATAGAGCGTTTCTACTAGTATAGCAACGATTATGGCTTTCATCGCTAATTTTCAGTATAAAACGCATTTAGCGATGGATAATATTCGTCACTATAAATTTAATAAAAGACAATATAGTGACGAATTTAAATAAGCGTCGTTATAGACCCAATTTGTCGTACTGATATATTCCCCTCTTTCATTTGATATCAATATTGAAGAGGTAACACTACATGAATATGCCTTTTGACATAATTTACAAATGTCAAGTAAGTTCATTCTATACGTCACTCTTGTCTAACTCAACATTAATAAATGTTGTTGTGTTGTATTTGCATAGCCTTATCATCTCTAGGATGTGACTGACATAAACAACGAATGTTGACCAAGGCTTCTACCTAAGGTCCATGTCTAAACATCAAGCATGAACTTCAAGCTGACCAAATAGTTGTGACACTAGACTATTGGTCGAGGTTGACCTTGATTTAACCACGGACAATGTTTGAACTTTGGGTAAAAGGGCTCTCTTGTTGTTGTTGCCATTGTTGTTGTGAAATAGACGTTGACAACATCTCGACGTCGACCTTGGTCATGTACATAAATATATAGAGATACTTGTACTATACTTGGTCCTTTATCTGAAGTATAAAAATTCAATATAAATTGGCAAACATAATCGTAAAGAAGAATACCTACTATCCATCCTGGTTTTAAAGAACATTTTTTTAAAATTATAAATTAATATTTACTCATATTTATTTGGTTTTTACTGGATATAATGCCATTTAAGCAATATGAGTTTTCTAATGCATAGAAAATCCATTGACATTGTCATGGTGCAATATAACAAGATCTAACACTAATAAAGAAATCCAACTCAAAATATGATCTACAATGGTCTAATTTGTCTGATAACTATCAAAAAATATATGAATTCTAATTTGTAAATTAAATTTCAAATTATAAAATTTAATGTGGAGCATGCAAGCTGACATCATAGGAGCATGCATAAAAAATTTCAAGTCAAAATTCAAGCACACACTTTTTAAAATTAAATAAGAGGCAAATATTGCTTTATGATATTTTCCTACCTAGTTGTTTCTAAAAAGTGAACTCTACCTTGCTGTTTTTAATCGAAATAAAAATGATCGAGATTTAAATTTATAAAAGCTCCTATTAAAATAGTGTATAGTTGTCAAGTGTAGGAGTGTCGAACTTGCAGATGCTAGATGCTAGGTAGATCATTTAATGTAAACATATATGTGTCAATACTTGATTGAATTTATAATATTATTTTATTTTTTAACTTTTACATTTTTATCTAGGTTTTGGTCTTGTGTTTTTACCAATCCCAAGTGAAGTGTTGGTGTGATATTTTCTATTTCTTATTTATTTTTAAGTTTTGTATATTTTAAATTTTAAATTTTATTTTTAGTTTCGAGTTTATGAATATTTACTTTATATTTAATTGAAAATTTCATAAAATAAATGTTTAATGTAGATAACTATATTGCAAGATATAAGTCATAAGATATTATATAAAAGTTTTTTTAACTATTATTGAATTTTTATGTTATACGAAATTTAGAATTTTAATGATTTTTTGTCATCTTTAACTTTGTATATACTATACTAATAATTGGAATATTTTATGGAGTTCATTAAAATCGGAGCTTGTTTGTAAAATGTTAATTTTGAGACCTAATTGGAATGCGTAAAATACTATAGATTAATTTTAACTATATACATACTATACTATGATAGAACTTGCGGATCAAATACACTAAAGAGGGGGTGGGGTGAATGGAGTATGGAAGATTAAAAACTTTTTCATGGAAGCAGAAGACAAGCAATCAAATCCAATCAGAGACATCAATCTTTCAACAACCACATTGCATAATATGTTAACATGGAAACCCATGCAGGTGAAAGCCACAACCCATGCCTTCATGACTTAGGATTTCTTGTTATCTGACCCAATCAAATTTTCCACTATATCCCGAGATATTTACATGGATATCTCAATCAATTACAAGCATGAAGCTTACAACCTTAGATCACATACCAAAGTCACAACTTTGGATCAAACACCAAAGTCACCACTGCAAATGAACAGGCTACAACACCGCTTAAGGTTTTACCTCGAGCTTCCTGCACAGGGAACTCCAAGAGTATCTACAAAACAACATTAGTTGAATAAGATAAAATAATTATCTGTGCTGATAAAATAAAAACAATCTGTTCATAATAATCAGATCAATGGAGAGAATATATCAATAAGATATACAAATACTTGATTCAAATAGATATTTCCAAAACAAATGAAAGCTATATAAAATATCACTAATTTTTTCTAAGTAGCCTCAAGAGAATATTTGACTACATACATAGAGCTTGAGGAACTTGCTGCAGATTGAGACTAGCTTTCAACTTAGAAATCTTCTCTCTCGAAAATGTGAACACTTGAGAATGAGAGAGATCGAGAAGAATACTTGAGTGAATTGTGTATGGAAATGAGGAGGTATGGGTCTTAATTTATAGTGATTCAACCATGTAACTGCTGAGAGCCAAAAATAATAACTTTCAATATGGAATAATCGATCAGCAAAAGATAATGACCGATCAATGCTCATACGATTGATCAAACAAAGGCATGTGATCGATCATAAAGTCGATCACTGCATTCAAAATTCAAATAAATTATCAACCATAAAAAGTGACTTATGATAATAAAATGAACAGTCAAAGGTAGACAATGTTAAAAAAAAGATCGATCAACAATAAAGGAATGAATGATCATACCTTTACTGATTGCAGAAAAAACAATGATCGATCAGAAGAAAGTGTTCTTCAGCTAACTGCAGAATGATTGATTAGATCAGGTACCACAGGCGATCAATGAATGATCAATCACTAAGAAGTACAATAAGAAATCAATTGATAGCCCGACTTGAAGTTGACTTTGCTGCTTGAGCTTGGCTTGACCAATGATAATACTGACTCTTTCTGTAGATCACCAGAAATATAAAATTGAATACTATTTAGAGTACATTCAATGATTACACAATAAGAATACGATAAAATATTTAACAATAGCATATAATATGAAATGAAACTTCTGAAGAGCCTTTGTTGAGGTCTTGAACCTTGTATGAAGATCATGTAAAAGCAATACATTGATGCAAGTATATCTAATGTGTGAGTCAACTTTAAAACAAGTGTAACCAATATTCTAATATATTATTATATAGAAACCAAACCCAATCCACTTGCATGTCATCTCTCTTCACTCAAACCATTCCTTACAAGGTCCTAGAGCACGCCCTTACTGTTAACCGGACCGATCTGACAAACTGACATGATCCATTCATTAGTTAGCCACCATCTTCCTCGCCAAAAATATCGTGTTTTGAGCTATGAGAAAGCCTAGACAGCCTCACCCACTTCTCAGTCCATGTCTTCTCTCTCGATGTCCCATACACAAATCCCCCTAGCCTCCTGCATTCGACCCTATCTACCATTCATGAGGGTGTGGTCGATGCTCGATTCTCGTCCAAGTGACATCTCAAGGAATCGATCTTGAGTGCGGCGATAATGATCTAGTGTATTCCATATGAGATCCAATAGGGTTTTCCTATTGTAGAAAGCTTCCGCGCTCGTCCGACTTCGACTAAAAAAACACGACCTTGAGGTAAAGATCAGGAGTTCCTAGCCTATCTCCATTGTTCTAGCCTGCAGTTACAAGTAAAGATCTTAAACACCTCTTTTCCTCGATCTTTTTGTTCCTCCTGTTTCCATTTCTCCTTTTATTTATTTCACATTTCAACTTCTTACGCTACATCTTCGACTCCATCGAACTTCTTCTTCTACATTTGATCTGAAAACCAAGAATCCCCTCTGACATGGCTTGATCATCCCATCTCCTGACCTACTCAGTTTCGATCTATCTCACCACAACCATCCGCCATCTCCAAGCTCCCGATCCAACATCTTTAATGAAGCTCGCATATCCTCTGATTTCTCAAACCCATCGCTGACTATAGATGAAACCACTTCCCTTGTTATAGTCTTGTATCACCCTCGATCGAGCTGAAGTATTTGAGCCACATCCTTCTTGCAGGCATCGTCAGAGTAGCTATTCCAGTAGAGTTGTTCAGTATCTTCTTTGTATTCTTATTAAAATCCATGCCAACCATGGGGGGTCGTACGATCCTTGAGATCCTCTCTTGTTCATAGAATCATCAACAACATAGCACATCCTTGCACAGTCGTGTGTCGACAAGGGACCAAAGCAGGCTCGAATTGGGACCATTCAACCATTAAAGGACGGGAGTTCAACTTCACCATCGCTTGTCATCTGCTAAGCTTGGATCTCCATCGGGGGCACCATCGCTACCATTCAAGGCACTAGCTTTGTCAATTGTTAGATCCCGGGGAGGCCTTAATCACAAACCATTGTATAGCGCCCAAATGCTCATCCTTGGATCATGAAGTGATCGATGCCTAAGGCTCTTCCATGCGGCATTCCTTTAGCCAAATGATCAAAGCAACAAAAGCAATCATCCAAGCTCTTGCCATGTGGAGGCTCAAGAACATTTGCACATCTACCTCTCATGATTCGTTTTAATCCAAAAGTGCCCTTAGGCACATTGCTTGTATTTTAATTTCAATTTATTTTGCATATAGGACCCTATATTTATGCACCAATTTTAGCATCATTTTGTGGTTATTTTTTCAAATCCAAAAATTGCATGTTGTCCACTGATTAATACTCTAAAGTGGGATACTTTTATTTTAATTTTATCAGATGATTTATTTATTAAATTGTTTTGATGCGATTGAGCATTATTTACCCATATGAGATTCATTTTCATAATCTATCATTCCCTTGCCCAAAAATTCACATATTGTAGATTTAATTGTGGTCTTTCATGCCTCAAAAAACCAAAGCA
This sequence comes from Ottelia alismoides, assembly GCA_037367405.1. Taxonomy (NCBI): domain Eukaryota; kingdom Viridiplantae; phylum Streptophyta; class Magnoliopsida; order Alismatales; family Hydrocharitaceae; genus Ottelia; species Ottelia alismoides. The sequence continues at coordinate 654,678 of JAZKJV010009629.1, read as the reverse complement.
TTTTTGTGTTTCTTGTGCTTTGAAATAAATGTTGACTAATTCAGCTAATTGTTTTTCATTGAATGGATTCCTCATTTCAACATTTATCTCAAGAATTTTTAGCATGCAAAAATATTGATGTTTGGTGTTTATTAGAATCAATTACTTTAAATTACCCTGTCTGCATTAAATTGTCAAAAAATTCTAAAAAACTATAGTAGTTTTATTTTGCATATTGCATATCAAGATCAAGTTTCATATTTTTTGGACTTCATCTGATTGAATAAATGCTAAAATACCCTGAACTTGATATATTTTCATGGTCGCATGTTGACCATAAATCCATAAAATATGTTTTGTATTCCCCATTAGAGAAGATTTACATGAAAATTGATAATGGGCTAGTTTAGAATTAATTTGTATTTAAACTGAATTGGCTAAGTTCTGCTTGTTTTCTTACGATAATAGTTCAATACACATTGCATCTCATATCTTGCATTTCTATTCACATTTTAGTTCTTGTATAAAAAAATATAACAAAATGCATCTCTGGAAACCGACTCACTAGCTTGTCTGCATTGATTCCTGAACCAATATTTGACTCCTAGTGTCGACTTTGGGATTGCCAAGTTAATAAACTGGCCATTCATATTGCACTATTTGATGAATCTTTGAGTGGTTTTCGAAATATCATCTGATAATTCGAGATTTTTCAGCCTCTTTAGTGACCCCCTCCCAACAACTCATCTCGATATTTTGTTAGCGCGATGCTATGGGAGGTGTAAAGAAATTTGGATGCTCTAGGAAAACATTTGGGCATGGCAACCAATGGATCTTTTGATAGCCGATCATCTTCAATTTTTAATATATTTGATTATGTGTTTAGTGGGGTCTTAATTTATTGGACTACGGCTATCATCATTCCAAAACCATGTAAAAAACAACTTTGTCTTCTCTAGTTTTCTTTGGGGCTACGAGCGTCATGAGGTGGCTTGGGACATGGTTTACCTAACGAACGAGGAAAGGGATCTTAGCCTTCGATCCCTTGAAACTTGATGAGAGGCCATGGTGTAGCTGAGGTTTGGAGAATTCTCACGTTAGATGCTTGATATGGCCAACTACGTGAATGATAAATACCTCCAATCATGTTCCTTTCAGGATGTGTTGATAATCATGCAACACACCATCGTGGAAGTTGTTGTTTAAAAGTCGTAACAGTGTATGGGGTAGCCATTGGTTGAACCTCACCACCCTCTCTTGGACTGCCTCCATATCTTGGTACTCTTTCTCTACACTATGCAATTTAGTCTGATGCCAAGACATGTTGATTCAGTGGGTGGATGAAGCGTGGTTACATTCTATCTGCCTCTTAGTATGCATGCACTTTTTTTCGTGCTCCAAAGAACAAGCTCCCAACTAAAGATCACTCGATCAAGATCAGAATCCAACTCCCCCATGACTGCATCCTTTTCATTGGATCATCTCTTCTCCCAGTGTCCATTTGCATAGATTGCTTTGAAATACTCATGTTCAATTCTTTTACTACACAAACGTAAAATTTGCCATTGTTGGTCACTGTGGGCTAGCTTAATCCAAAAGCAACTTCCAGAATGGCAATGTGGTCAATGCTCTCCATTGTTGTAGCTATTATTTGGAGAATTCAACGGGAAAGGAACTAACATTGGATTGGTGGCTCTGGCATGGATCACAAGGTCCCCGACAAGGACGAAGCAATAAATTTCTATTTAGAGGGGGCAAGGGAAACTATCAAGGCATTATTTATTTATTTTCCATTAATTGTCATTTTAGTTGTTAGCATTAATGTTCGACAAATTTTATTGGTAACATTATTTAGAGAGAAATGTTTCCAAAATATTTATCTCTAATATCTATAAAGAACTTTCAAAATACCTATGTGAACTTGTGATTTTACATGAATATTACTAAAAACAATATTTGATCAAAATATCTCCACAAAAATATCCATTTTCCAAAAATAAACTTCCATTGTCAAGTAATATTAGCAATTTTGAATATGTAATAAGTAATATTACATAATACTTTGTGTGTAGGGATATCAATGGGTGTAGATATGTCCTCATCCGATCTATTACCAAATCATTTTTGCACATGACTTTTTTTTATGAGAAAGAGGATGACCTCCCAAGTTGGGAGTCATCGCAAAATCATTATATTAATAAAATAAGGGATACATTATAAATTACCTTGATTCGCAATAACTTAAGAGAGCCTTACAGTGAGACACAACATTCTCTGGATAGAATCTCTGATTATTAAAAAGGAGGTCATTTCTCGCTAGCCAGATAACCCATAGCACGCCAAAGGGTCTTGCAATGTCATCTGTTGAGTTGTCTCCTATCTTTCTTACCCCTTCCCAAAAGTTGAGCAGGCCACTCGCATCTACCCATGGGATTCCCATTTCTCTCCAGATCTTCAGCGAGGACTCACAAGTGAAGAAAAGATGATCCGAGGTCTCCGACTGCTCCTTGCACCTGTCACAAGTAACATCCTGAAGACCCGTGATCTTCGCCCTCCTGTCTTTGTCCAGAAACATGTCCCTCCTCAAGCACCAAAGGAAGACTTTTATCATGTTCGGTATCCTACTTGCCCAGATAATCTTCACATCCTTGCACATGTCTTGATCTGGACCTTGACCGGCACTTCTCAATTCTCCGTATAACTTTTTAACAGAAAATTTATTACCCGTCCATACAAAATGCCGTCCATACAAAATGATCCCTGGTCTGTGAAAAATCATATGGGAAGGGAACCATAGCCAATAATCTTTCTAGGTCCTCTTGCCTCCTAGTGGAAATACCAGCAACAAAATCTGGTATCCACTCTCTAAAAAGTGCCAACTCCTTCACGGTTGCTTCCTTCGACGTCGTCAAAGCAAAGAGTCTCGGAAAGAGCAGCTCCAACGGGCCTTCCCCCAAGATAATTATCCCTCCAGAATCTGAAACCTTCTCCATCTCCTAGTTTCGACGATAGTCTGACCGATACATGTGTCAAAATATCGCGTACCCCTTTCCAAAGGGATGACTCGAACCAAAGAGACCTTGCCTCTACATTCCTTTAACACTGTAAATCTTCCTCAACAACCTTGATACCAGATCCATAGAAGGACCCCAGATGCGCAAGACCTACTTTGCTAGCAATTCCTTATTCATGCATACCAAATCCCGAACTCCCAGACCCCCTGCTCACGTGTTCTCATTATTTCCTCCCATGCCATTAAATGTATGCCGGACTTCTATTGTTTCACGTCTGACCAAAAAAAACTTCTCATTAGCTTTTCGATCCTCTTTCGCACACCCACTAGCATTATCCTAGTCGAGAGAAAAAAATTAGTATGGTAGATAGAACAAGCTTTAGTAGGACCAACTTCCTATCCCTTGATAAAATAACCACCTTCCATCCTGCCAATCTGAGCTCTATCTTCTGGATAACTGCCTCCCAGTGTGTTGCTCTCAACTTGCCAACCACCAAAGGAAGGGCGAGGTAGGTAATCGGCAGATCCCCCAACGGACAACTAAGCATCTCTACTATCCTAGTCCTATCACCTTCTTGTAACCCAAAAGAGATTACCACCGATTTCTGCATATTTTTTCAAGATCTGACAAACTGCTAAAGATGTCCAGCAACTGAGCCGCATAACATATCATCTCATCTGAACTGCTCAGGAAATGAACTATATCGTACACGTATTGCAATATCGGCATAGAGATCTCATCAAGACGGAAACCTTCACACCACCCTCCCTCGGCCGCTTTCTTGAACATAACAAACAATGCATCAGCAACCAACACAAAGAGCATGGACGCCAGTGGGCACCCCTGACAAACCCCTCTTTGTGGTTGGAAATAGCCACCTTCTGGCTTCCCATTTACCAGAATCGAGAAGGACGATGAAGTGACACATCTTTTCAACCACGCAACCCAACAATCCGGGAAACCTCGTCTTCTTAGAGAAGACCACAAAAAGTTCAGTCCACACTGTCATAGGCTTTTGCAAAGTCAATTTTCCGCAGCACTCCCTTTGTACCCTTGCATCTCCATTCTAAATATAGTTCTGATGCCATAACCAGCCCATCTGCCATTTGCCGTCATGGGATAAAGGTGGATTGACCTTCCAGAATGATAGAATCCATGACCCCTCTGAGCCTGCTTGCTAGCACTTTTACCATGATGAGGTACACTCCATTCGAAAGGGAGATTGGTATGAAATCCTCTACTTTTTTCGGTTGAACCTTCTTTGGGAGTAAAAACATCAAAGCCTTGTTTACCTTCTCAAAGCCCTTGTTTCCTTCTCTGAATTCTTCCAGCACTTCTACGATCTCTGCCTTGAGAAGATCCTAAAAGTCTCTATAAAGAAAATCGGGAACCCATCTGGCCCTGGCGCCCCGTCAGCATTCAGACCCCAAACTGCATCGTTCACTTCGTTTTCAAAAAAATGTGTCACCAGCTCCTCCGCCTTTTCCGGTGTCAGAGTTTTCACCACCTTTCCCAGCCACCCCCACCCATCCCCTCACCTCTTTCGTGACGCCTCCATATAAAACCCTCTCAGCGTACTACCAATTTGTGCTTCCCCAGAATACCTCTGTCCCCCCACTTCAATTTCTTGAATACAGTTCTTCCTCCTTTTGCCTAACGCTACAGTGTGAAAGAATCCGGTGTTAGCATCGCCGTCTTTTAGCGACTTCTGCTTGGACTTCTATCTCCATTCAACCTCTTCTTTCCAATCTTCCATCATAATTACCTCCAAGAGTCTGTCCATTTCCTCCTGGTCTAGTCCTCGCAAATCATCAAGGTCATCCAGGCAGGATACATTCTCTTGAGTCATACCACCCTTTTCCCTTCTCTTCAATCTGACCATTCTTCCATACTCCTTCAGGAATGATCTGTGCAGCACCGATTCAGTAGCCAGTCTAGATACCGCCGAACCCTCTGGACTCCAAGTCCTCCATTGTTCTGCCACTAACTCTTTGAATCCCTCTTCCAGCATCCAGGACCACTCAAAGCAGAAGAAGAACCTGCCTCTTTCCTCCTCACCAGAAGACCCGATAATTGGCGTGTGACTGAGTGATCCCGAGGGAGATCCCATGCCCGTGAAAGCGGGAAAAACTCCACCCCAACAATGGACAACAGAAATCTATCTAGTCTCGATTTTGACCTCTTATTGCTCCAAGTATACCCACAACCTACCGCATCTATTAGTGAAAGACCCAAAGAGTGCACCATATCCAAAAGCTCCTACGAACCTATATCCCTCTCGTCGCTCCCCCGGGCGATCATCCGATAGTAATGTAAGGTTGAGATCCCCCCAACAGCAAGATCTCATCATTATGCTCTGAGTACATCTGCAACAAGATCCCCTTCCACTACCATTGGGCCCATATACATTTGTCACCATGAAGTTGAAGCCATCTGCCCAACGTATAAGACAGATAGAGAGAGAAAAGGTGGACCTCCACTCCGCCTCCACCTCAAGGTCATCTCCCCTCCAGCATGTGATCAGTCCTCCCGCTGCACCTTGCACCTCCATGACTGTGTCTTGAAAACCTCTCCCAATGCCCAGCTCATAGACTACTTCTGCCAAACTACGAGACAACTTTGTTTCTTGCAACAGGAATATGTCCACTTTCGCTTCACGCACTAAATTACCAATGCCCATTCGTTTTTCTAGTCACCCAAGGCCCCTAACATAAAATGAAAGAACCTTCATTAAGAAACCCATATTTCCTCCTAATGGAGTGTGGTTGAACCACACCCAAGCAATCTACAAATCAGCGATCTAATGGGCTAAAGCGGTTTTCCCTCTCCAGGGTTAAGATCTAACCACCCATTGTTGGGACGAGAGTTCCTGTCCATCCTCTCCCTCCAAAATCTCTCCTCTTTGCCTCCTTCTAGTCTCCTTCAATCTGCCTTTTCTCTAATAGAACACAATGACATCGGCTCCACTAGCCGGTCGAGAAGTCACTCGGTCAGACCGCAGCCCCACAACTCGATCCCTCTGCGCCCCCACCTCTAACTCTCACCTTGGATGCAAGTCAGGATCTAGTCTTTGCTCTTGACCTTCCCTCTAGACCATGGAAGGAAATATCGGTGATATATCGGCAATATATCTCCGATATATCAATATCGACATGGGACCGATATGGGCACAGATATGGTGATATATACCGATTTCCAGGAATTTTCTTCACAAAGGCTCATCGATATGGGCGATATTTCGGTGATATATCGTCAAGATGTTGTTGAAATATTGTATCGATACGATATCGACCTTCCATGCTCTAGACCAAACCCGCACCTTCTAGCCCAGTCCTTCCCGCCCTCCCCAACTCCATCTACGCAACATCCAACCTACTCTCTTGGACATAGCCTAACCAGCTCTCCCCCACCCTCTCCTCTAAACCCCCCAACCTTCTAAGCCTACGAGCCACACTTCGCCATCCTCCGCTCCCACCAAGCCTCCAAACATTTCTATCCTCCGAGCTTCCAAGCTCGCCCACCTCCTGAATTCGACAACGTACACCATGGCCCACCGAGCTAAACTCCATCTCCCCCACTAACAGACCCTCCTCCAGCCCTTCCAGGTTCGGCCTCAACAGTCCCTTCGAGATGCCCCCCCTCCTAGCCACCCCCACCTCTCGAGGCCTCCAACCCGACCATGCAACTCGCAAACCCTTTGCCCTGATTCGAGTGGGTACGAGGAGGTCTGTCCTCACCCCCCTTCCCAGAAATTACGTTGTCACCTCCCTCCAACAGACATCCCTGACGAGTCTGAAAATTCACCAAGTTAATTACGTTGTGAGAATTAAGTGTTTAAAGTGACGTTATAATTACGTTGGGTATTCGGAATTAGTCAAGAAATAACCACAATATTTTATTCAATTTTATTCGAAGTGGTTTTATATTTATTTTACTTGGGTAAGTCCCAAGGTCGAACTCAAGGAGGCAAAGGAATAACCTAGAAATTTGTCTATCAAAGTCGTGCACGATTTTCAAGGCGGTATTTTTTAGTATTTTAAATGCAATTTGGAATGCAAAATGCAAATGTGGCCAATTTTAGGGACTAAAATACAATTTTCCATCAAACGATGCACAAAAAATATGAAACTTGACCGAGATGTCAATTACGATGAAATAAATGCACTATATTATTTTGGAATTTTTAGATGCAAGATAAATATTTTATGGATTTATGAATGCAAATGATGCGAAAGGGATAAAATTATTCAAGATCTATTACTAGGTGATCGATCTCAAAAAAATACTAAACCTTAAAAATATGAGATTAATACCTATTAAAAATTAAAGATTGAAATATGCAAAATGATTTTTATAAAGCAAACCATGCATGTAGATGCAATTCTTTTTAGACATAATGTGAAAAACAACTAATTCCACAATCAGTGAATTTTTGGCAACTTTCAGAGCTATGGTTAATTACTTATGAATTTTGAGGTGCAAGATGGGCAAAATACACAAATTTCCACAAGAATAATAATTATTAAATAACCACAATGTATAAAAATATCACAAGCATGTCATGTTGTAGAGAATTAAGTGTATAACACAGTGCCTATTTTTGATAAATAAAATAGTGTCATGTAGAGGTTTAATACAAAAGGGGAACATAAGGGTATAATTGCAATTAAAATAAACAAAATAAAATATGCATAGAGGGAATGAAGTGTAAATACCTATACCCCTAAGGGTATTTCTGCAAAAAGCTCAAGCGGTCACGTGCCAGGCACGTGACTCTTGAGCGGCGGGGGGCGGATTGTAATTTGGCGGTCCCCCGGGGCGTATCTGCAAAAGTTCCCCCAACGCGCGTGCTCCTCACGTGCATGGGGGTCTCGAGCCTCGTGCCCGGTTGTTGGCAGCAAGGAGAGTCAGAGCACAGATGGGAGACGGAGCTCGGGGCTTTCGATGTGGCCTCTGCGGAGGACTTGGGGGTTGCTCCTCCAGTCGATGGTGAGATGAGAAGGTGGAGCTCCTGTGGTCGACACACGGCCAGGGGTCTTTGATGAAGAAGGTTGATCCTGGCTGATGTCGATACAGACCTGGAAGTTGATGAAGGCAAGTAGGTGTGATGTAGTTGGGCGATGGAGAGCGGAGCAACTCCATATGAGGCGAGAGAGCTCCCAAGCGCGGCGGTGGTGCGTGAAAGGAGGCGGGGCTCTCAGGTTGTCGGTGAATGTGAGAGGGTGTTGATGAAGGCTGGGCAGCTGTCGAGGATGGTGAAGGTGATGGATGAAATGGCTCAACGGCGATGAAGCCAGACCAGAGTAGCAGCAGGTGGGAGATGGACACCGCAAGGCTAAAACGAGGCTTTGAGCCTCGGACCTCGCCGGAGGGAAGGGGGAGGAGCTTAGGCTGTCACCACTGAGGTTCTCCTCGTTTTGGTGCTAATGGCGGATAAGTATGGAGAGGGGCGGTGACTAGGTTTAAATAGGGAGAGGTGATGTTGTGGTCGGTGATGCAATTGAGACTTGGTAGAGGCTGAAGAGGAAGATGCGGCTGGCGGATAAAGGGAGATGGGGATCTGGGAGATTGAGGGGGATCTGGGACGAGGCAGCATCCGCGAGATTTGCAGTGGGTGGCAGTCAACGAGACAAGGGGATCGTCCGGAATAGGAAGGCGGTGGGAGACGATGGCGAAAATCGCAAGGAGGCAACGATAATCATGGAGGAGGGTCGATGCGATGGGTATCCAAAAGGGGAATGGGGAAGACGACGACACGTGCTGGCACGTGCGTAGGAGGCGCGTGCACAACACGTGTGGGTCCCTTTATTATTTTTAAAAAATTCTTTTTTTAATTTTTATTTTTAATTTTATTTTTTTAAAAAATAAAATATAATAAGGCCAAAAATGGGTGACACGTGGCGGCTCCAGGAGCAGCCATGTGTTAGCCCCACAAAAATTAAAAAATAAATACAATTATAAATATGTAAAAATAGTAAATGACCTCGGATCAAAAAATTTCTTCACGAAAGTTGTTCGTCCTGATGATATCTACAACTTTCACGAAGAGACCAAAAACAAAATCGATCATTTGCACAAAGTGGTATTTTTGGGGTGCTCCATGTATATAGAATACCTTAATTTTTAGGGTTTATAATTTTTTTGTCATTTTTAAACTACATAAAAATTCGGAAAAAATGTGATACAATCAAAGATAAATATTTACACATTAATCTATTTTTTTATTTTTATAAAGTAAGAAAAAGAAGAAATAAAATAAAACATGAAAATGACAATTTTTGTACAGACAGTTAGTGAAGACTCGGACTCAGTTAATTTCTTTGATTTTAAGCTTAGTTTGGATTTGATGTTTGCATATTTAAATAAAACTTTTATCAAAGAAAATAAATGAAAAAGAAAAAAATAAAATGAGTTAATTATGTATATAAAATAATAGGTCAAAAACCGCTAAAATACAAAATGTACAAAAGCGGCCCAAAACCCAACTTTCACATATGAGCTCTGATTCACTTGAACTTGGTCTTGTTTTGAAGATAATTGAATGTACATTAGTTCAAATGAGTAGGATCAAATCAAACACTGGATGAGAAAGATATCAAGGTTTTAGTCTGAAAATCCTAGAACTAGGGTTTGGGTTATTGGTCCACTTATTTAGGTTACTGATTTTTTGTATTTTTTTATTTATTATTGTTAGTTATATGTACACAATGGAGGTCATTTCAGGTCATTTAGAGTTAGCATGAATTAGTTAAAAATCATGAAAGCTATGCTATTTTACAGGTCAATTGGGCTGGGATTTTGGCTGCTTATTTTGTGCAATAATGAGTGATAAAATGCATTTTTTATCAATACATGCATGAATGCTAATTATGCAGAGTAAATGAAGAAATGCCAATGAATTTTAGGGATGTGAGCTTATCTCATGACTTTTAGAGTGATGAATCTGATATTCATCATCCCCCTATACTTAAACCATGCTTGTCCCTGAGCATCAAAAGCAATGCAATGAGGTGAAATGAGATTGGGTTCCATACCAAGACCATGAGCAGAAGGTGAAAATGAAACTAGACTTAACCTTTGGATTATTAGTTTGGTGAAACTTCTGTGAGACTTAGAATTTTAAAATCAACATCCTTCAAGTTCTACACATCATTGTTACAGTTTCGACTCAGAAGTCATCTTAGATCAATCCCCTTCCCAAAGCATACCCCATGAACATTGAACAATCGACTCATGTGTGTGAAAGCTTTTAGCTCTTCCCATCTAGAATGCCGGACTATCATGCAAACCTCCTCTCCAGTAACTCGTCCTCGGGGAGTCAGGTATTTCCTTCTAAGGTATGTCGCGTTGTGTTCACAATCGAATAGAGGGAAAAATTAGAAGAAGGAGAAAAGAACTGGAGGGTGGCCAGTGTAGTCACCTCTCCTTGTGAAGCCGGTCAGTTGCCAAGTCTCCACCAAGATTTGCAGGTATTCTTGAAGCTTGGACCTTTATTTGGTTAATTGTGTATTTGGTAGTAAGATTCTTTGTATTTGGATTTTTGGTATTTTTGCTTGGATCTTGTTGTTTCCCTACGGATATGGAATCTTTTTTTTCCGTACATGTTTTGGGGTCTTAGAAAAAATTGTGCTCAATCGTCCATCCATTTTCCTTAGATTTATTTCAACCCGTACTCTAGTCTTTAGATGTCCACGCTAATAGAAAAGAAACTCACACAGTCTTCCAACACCCCGTCTGAGTTGAGCTAAGTGCATAGTGCGAGAGTATAGATTAATTCCCTATTCCAGAGTCGTACCCAGAATGAAGAGACCATGTTAGACACTTAGAGTCAAACGTTGCACATTGTCGTGTGGAACTCGAAGGATTAAGGCAAAGACCTAAAGCTTCTAAAATCCTATTTCTCGGTGAAGTTCCTCTGAAAATTAGGTGGATTAAGGTCAAGTCCAGACCACTCTCGGTTTCTGCTCATAACTCTGTTCAGAACCCAAGGGCTTTTCATAAATGCAATGAATGTAATGCTGGATGAAGTACAGGCGTGTGAAATGCAGACACAATTTTTTTGACTTTTATGATGCTTTTTTGTTAATGCAAGGATTTTTTGCAAAAATGAATAAGAAGCCTTTTTTCAAAATTCTTGGTTAGATACAGTCAGTGTTAGTAGCAGATTTTTTTGTTTTGTGTTTTTTTCTTAGTTACCCACCCCATAAATACATATAGACTTATGCGAAAGTACGAGCTATGGGTAAAATATATACACAGTGTATATACATAGCCCCCATATACTTAGCGAGTGTTGTGTCCTCTGAGCACAAGAAGCATAGAGAAGACATAGCTCGGGCTAAGCATAAGAGAGTTAAAAAGAAAAAGATGGATCGGCCCGCCCCCCTATACTTAGGTTGTGAACAGTCTAAGTATAGAAGAAAAGAGAAACTGAGGTGGTCGAAATATGTGAATGAGGAGAGTATATACAGATGGGCATCGGTTCCCCCTATACTTAGGCTCTGGTAAGCCTACGTATGGAAGAAGGGCGGAAATGGAGCGATAGTGAGAAGGAGTTGATGAGGAGAATGGTATATACAGATGGCATCGGTCTCCCCCTATACTTAGGCCTTGACCTAAGTAGAGGAAGAAGATGTACAAGGAGACCGATGGGGTCGGGAGGGAGGGTGGGTAGCCGATGATTAAGATGGTTTCGGACAATCTTTTTGTGAGCCTGTGGTGGGAGACCGTAATGATAAGAAGGAGATGAAGCATATGATTCCCAGCCATTATCAGTGTTATCTTCAGAGAATAGATGAAGCATATGAATCAGATGAAGGATAACCATCGTCGGAGTTATCCTCAGAGAAATAGTATTTGAAAGTGGAGGCACTCCAGATATTCTTGTTCTTTAGTTGATTCAGTTGTTTTTTTCAGAATTTGTTCCTTCTTGGGATTAAACGATTCGTCCTCAGATGATGAATATTCTTAAGCACCAGTCTCAGTCAGCTCGTAAGAAATTATTCTACTATATTTAACAAGACCAGAGGAATCGGCTTTGGATGAATAATAGTGCGGAACGGGAGTCATCCAACGGGAATCAAAGTTTGGATCCTTGCGAAGATAGGGTTTTAGGACTGCCGAACAGACCTCACTCATGTAGATTACCCTTTCCGGACCTGATGAGGAATCATCAAACAATTCTTCTTCCGAAAGGTCGAAGGCGACTTTCTTTTTAGATGAAGGAGCATCCATTTTGTTTAGTGAAGGTGTTGATCTTAGGAGTGAGGTGTTGACACTTGAGTCTCCAGATGAATAACCATTGAAATTTTTCTCCTTGGTCGGTGTACATCCAGTGTATTTGTTCTTGGTTTTCTTAATGTTGGTGCACTCCTGAGTTAGATTGATTTGGTCATGGTAGTTAGAGAAGATTGAGTTAGGGTGAGCCCATGCATATGTCTCAGGATCATATAAGAAACACTTTTCCATGGTAAGAGCAGCAGGAAATGGAACAGTGAGAAGAGTCTCTGCATGTTCGTTCTCAATTGACTTGATGTTGATGCATTCCTGTGTCGGGTTGATTTGTTCAAGGTAGTCAGAGAAGGTTTCGACCGATTCAGGGTGAGCTCATGCATATGTCTTGATGAATCCCCATTCATCATTCTTTATTCTCTTATTTTAGCTCATTATCTTGGCAAAGCATCATGTAAATAGGTGTAAATACAATAATTTAGCAATATGCATGCATAATAGTGCATAATTAGCATGTATTTGTGCAAAAATAAAAGAATAAAGAATAAAGAGAAAAGGAAGGAAGTATTTAGAATAAATACTGAGTGACCCGAACCCCAAGTGAGGGCCAAGCATTGGCCTGATCGCCAAATAAAATAAGTAGAGAGAGATAGGGCCACTCCACCTTATATATATGTATCATATGTGTACATAATTCATTTTTACAAAAATAAATATACAAATATGTTTTTACTTCCTTATATATTTCTAAAAATAAAATAAAAATAAGAAAAATAAAAAGAAAAAGAGAATAAAATTCTCTCTCTCACTTGTACATAATACATGTATAGTTATTTTCTTCTCTATTTATTTCATACTTGTAAAAAGATAATAAAAATAAAACAAAAATTATTTTATACTCCAAAAATTATTTTATAAATAAATAAAATATAAAATTGGGGTATTTTTTAAAAATAATAAAATAAAAATAACTGTACAAAATACATAGGTATTTTATACTTGTATATAACACCATATATTGTATATAGACTAATTTATTTTTCCTAAAAATAAATAAAAATCATTGAAAAATCCCTTGAGATTTAATAAACATTTTCCATTTTATTCATTTTTTTAATTTGAATTCATTTATTATTTTTAATCTATTTATTTTTGAATTATCCTGCTATTTTCTCTTATAGCTTATTTTGTCGTTTTCCCTCAGTGTACCTGATTGGTCCAGGGAGGATTGTTGACTTCGGTCAACTGCCCCCTGGACTTCTTTTCACTCGGACCCGGTCTCGCCTGCTGTTCGCCTAATTTTCTCGACCCGATCTGATTGCCATTTCCTCCCATTTGCAGCTCCGATTAGAGAGGGAGGATCCACGATCCACGCCAGTAGGAATCTTTAGGGATCCGATTCTCGGTTCGCGCACCTTGGCCTGATCGATCCAGCTACCTGAGACTACTATAAATTCCTTCATCCGCCTCCCGAGGTCAGCAGCTCGCACCACACCCCTTCTTGATACCCTAGAACCCTTCAACGTGGTGACAGCCGTCGGAGGAGCCCTTCAGTGATCGATTTGGTGCCGTGTAGCCGACGCTCGCTCTTCGTGGCCGAACCTAAACCGCGAGAAGCCTCCCTCGCTTGTCGTCGCTTGGTCGAGGCCATAACCCTGCCGATCATCTTTGCCTGGATCTAAGGAACGCATCTGGATCTTTAGGCAATCCTTTAGCCCTTCCTAGCTCTTTATTTGATCCAATCTTTCCATTGTCCGCAGCCTGTGCTCCGCCAGTTTTAACCAACTGGTCAGAGCTCAGTCACCCACATCCAACTGCTCAGATATCCGAGCACACTCGCCCTCCATCTCCCTATGCAATCAGATCATCCTGATCATCGCCTCCATAGTCGAGATTAGGCTAGAGGTCTCATCTACCGCCTTCGTCAGAGTCCAACCCCCATCCCCTGCTGCTTCTTTGCTTTTCAGTTCTAATAAACGAGACTGGAGCGTAGCACCGAGTCTTGGATTAGCATTGCAGGTACCCTGGAGCTTTGAGGAGCCTTATTTGCCTCCCTGCTACATGGCAGAGCTACTCCAGACCTCGCTCCACCATCCCATCCATCCGACCATCCGTCAGACGCGCGGAGCGCCTCCCCGGAGGTGCTCGGCCTATTGGAGGTCCAATCGACCTTGCGGATTCGCCCTAGTTCCCCCTCCGACTTCGCCATCCTCGAGTTCGTCCACCACCTTCCGTTGCCGTTGGACAAGGAGCAGAGCGCCAGTTCTCATCTGAGTCGTTCAGCATTGCACCCTTCCAGCCGTTGACCTGACACATCTGACACATCTGCATCGCACGTCAGGGACATTCCTTGAGCGTCAGATCGGTCGTTACAGAGGAGCAGAGCCACACGATCGAGTCCCTGCCAGCAGCCGACACCTGTCCTCCCATACGTTAATCACGTGCGCCAAGGGTATATTGCACCTTTTACCCTGCATTTTTTTAGTTTATGTTTTAGTTTGTAAAATAAAAGTTACAGTTGGACCTTTTTGCATATTAGTTCTTGTAGTTTTTTATATTTGCAGTTTAGTCCTTCTTGTCTGAAGACACGTGCCTGATCACATGCGTAGTGGGTTATTTGCAATATATGTTCTGAGTTTTTTATGTGTTAATGTTTGATCGAATGTTTTTCAAATTTGCAAATATACCCTGTGAACGTGGATTTGGAGTATGTGCGTATTTTAGTGGACAAATTGCAGATTTTATCCTGGACTTTTACTCTTGTTGTTATTTAGTCCCAAAACTTAAATAAATTGCATTTAGGTCCCTATTATCTGTGTGTCTTGTTTTTAAATAAATAAATATCAAAATTACTCCAAAAATTCCAAAATTTTTACACGTAGCTCCTGCTACTGTGTAGGATTTTTGTAATTTTTGTGAGGCGTTTCGGTTTTATTTGATGTTTTCTAAAATTCAAAAACCCTAAAAAATGTTTCTATCAGTTTTGAAAAATCAATTAAAATATAAAAATAGCTTTAAAAATTCCAAAAAAATCGTGATTGCTTGTTTTGTCTTGTTTTACTTTCATTGTGATTTTTGTTTCATTCCCTCTTATAAAACCCCTAAAAATTGAAAAAGACTAAAAAAACTTATAAAAATTATTAAAAATTCATAAAAAAATAAAAAAAAGTGTTTTCAGATTCTGTAGGTAGACTTTATTTTATATTCACATAAAATTGTTGCTCAGATTTTATAAGTACTTTAGATATTTTAAAGTGCCTATCAATCTCGGCTGCACACTGTTTGCATTTCTCTTCTTTCTTTTATTTTTAGAAAATTAAATAAAAAGCAGAAAAACACTAGAAAATTCACAAAAACACCTGAATATTTTAAAAACATAAAAATATTTTTGTTTTGAATTTTTGAGTTATTTTGGCCCTTTAAATAATTGCTTGAGTGTGATTTTTGGTCTTTTTCTTCATTTCTTTTCTTAATAGAAAATCATAAAAAATTTAAAAATTAAAAACCACCAAAAATTCTTTTCTTTCTTGGATTGCCTAACTACTTCGTAGGTTTTGTTCCGTGCTCCTTGTGTTCGACCCTGGTGGCTATACCAGGTTAAATAAGTAGCAAGACTGCTTGCCTTGATTTTTATGTTTGATCGATTTCGTTAGTGGTCTACTTTTTCTTGATCGAGCCACACTTCGTCGGTTGGGGTCGCAACTACCTTGATCTGATTTTCTGAGACTTAACCCTGATCGGTTGAGCGCTCATCATGTCTCAGGATCATATGAGTCATATATTCGATTTTCCATGGTCAGAGCAACGAGAAATGGAACAGTGGGGAGAGTCTATAAACCAATAGTCTCATCAACAATTGCTATCTCAGGTGTAGCAACGGGGTAGGGCTCATCTACCGCTTGATGGTTACGGTTGTCGAGGGGCTTCATGGGTTGCCTTAGAAAATCGTGGTTCCTCAAAGACTTGTTGAGATCTAAGTGCTCCCAATGATATAAAATTGATTTCTTGAGTCTTACACTTAATAATTGCTTTAGTCAATGCCAAGAATGGCTTTCCGAGAATGATTGGAGATTGGTTGAATTCTCCTTGATGCTCAATATCAATGATCGTGAAGTCTATTTTAAGCGGAGCACCTTGGAATGTAATGATGACTGAAATTGTTCCTCTCAGCCGCTTTATCGATCGATCAGCTAGTTGAACGATCTCTCTTATCTTCCTGATAGGTCCGAGTTTGAGCTTGTCAAATACAGAGGTCGGGAGGATATTGATTGGCAAGTTTTCATCGATTCGAGCATGGGTAAATATTATGTTTTTAATTCCACAGTCAAATCTAGTCAACTGCTTCACTATGTGGCTCTTGGTTTTTCTCCTCAACACCAAGGATGTGGCCATCGAAAAGATATGTCTTTCAGTCTTTGTTCTTATCCTGCCCGACTTTTTCATCATTAATTTGTTCATTACAAATCCTTTAAGGTCGGGGAAGTATTCAGTGGCATGTATAAAGGGAAGTTCAAAAATTAGTCTTTTGTCTAGTGCTTCCCTTAGAGCAGAATCCAAATTCTTCAGACCTTCTTCAGTTTCAATTTTTATGAATTTTTTTGGATTTTCAAGTTTTTGGGTGTTTTTGAATATTTTGATTTTTTTGGTATTTTCTGTGTCGTGTGTGGATGTGGTGTTTTCCATAGATGATGAGGGGTTTTGATATGCCAAATCAGAGTCAGAATCAAATTTATCCCTAGGAGAGTAATTGACAGAGGTGTCGCTGTCAGGATCGTCCCTAGGGTGATCATAGTCTCTAGGTTTCTAAATATCCTCGGAATTTTCAACATGAGATCCAATCTTTTCCTCATCCATTTTTATATCCGAGCTACCATAGAGTGAAATTAGTCTGTCGGTGAACTTTCTAAATTTATCCTCCATTAAATTATATCTCTTATTTATGCTCGAAATATCATCTTCAAAAATATTTTCATGATCAATCATGGGAGCAATCGGTGTATGTTCTTGTTTTTGAATTTGAGATTCAGTAATTTCATATTCCATTTTCCTGTATGAGCTGAGAGGAGATTCTTTTAGATTATCCAATATATGATTATTATTTTCTGAAAAATTCTCCTCATAAATTTGTTGGACATGCGAGCCCACGACGAGCCATTATGCAATAAATGTTATTGCAAATAACATTCCTGATCTGAAATGAAGAATAACTAATTTGCATAATAGGTCCCTTAGTACAACTAGGGTTATGTACCATGGCCATCTTGATGATCATACAGCTGTTGATTCAAATATTGAATCATAGAGGCTGGTGCTTGATGAACATCTAAAGAGTTAGATTGAGTAGTCATCAAGCACCGTCAAATGATTGTTGAGAGATGATCTCCAGCCTGTGTAGGAGATGGAAATCCTTTCTCGTTTAGGCTGATATCTGACCGACCTCTTAATGCAGGTCCTCTGCATGGGAATAGAGATTCGGAGGTGTCAGATTAGTTGAGTCAAAGGGTTGACTTAACAAGATCGAGATAACCAAAGACCTATGTTGAATACTGTCATAAGATATGCACACATCCTATGACCAGAGACAGATGTGTTACTATATGTCTGAGTGTGTACATTTGGCAGACCAATAGGTTGATGACCTAACCAAGGTCTATACACCGGCGAGCTGGTGTGCATGTAAGGGCATATGAGTAATACGATCTCTCAAAGGGATCATACAGGTTCACATGTGAACCAGGAGACATGAGCTCACTCATGAGGTATTGGGACCGATCAAATTCCATGCATGGTCATCATGCTTTGGAAGCATGCCATGAATTTGAAGGTAAGATATATGCTTTGGGAAAGCATATGATCTATACAAATTCCCAATGACCAAGATTGAGGAACTTGGTGATCAAACCCTGAAGATGACAGTGTAAAATTGATCTATATCTTCAGGATGATCATAGGTCTTCCAGTATGCAGAATATACAGGTGTTGGAAATACCTGAGGGTGATGTGATCATAAACGATTGTATAACCATGACGCTTCCATTCCGAGGGAGTGATGAAACAGGTTTGTATTTTAGTGACTCCACTCAATAGAGAAGGGACCTAATCTTAGTCCAAGTATTGGACATTGATCTGAATGAGATTCAGATGTAATGAGAAGATTAGGTTTACGGCCTTGATTTAATCAAGCATCTATGGGAGGTCCCTGAGATCTGGATTTGAGATGTGATCTCAATATCCAAGTCACTATACGTGGAACAATACAATCGCCATGTCCTTATCTCCAAGTATCTGTGGAGAAATCGCATTATTCTTGAAAGGGTTCAAGATAATTCCATAGTTGAATTATATCTGAGCATTAAGTGATGCATGTAGAAATTATCCAATATAATTAAATGTGATTTAATTATTGTGGATAAGAATAATGTGGATAACAATATCCAATTATTCATAATATATTATAAATGTGATTTATTATGTATTAGAGAGAGCTAATTATAATTTGTATTTGTTAATTAATTATTGATGTGTATTGGATACACGTTGTGTAATTAATTGAAAATGTAAATTATATTTTGTTTTGGATTGTGAATGTGATTCACAAATTTCCAATGGTAAGATTGCAATATTCTCAAAATTAATTATGAATTATTTTTGAAGAATAAATCCCAACAAAAGTTGTTGGAAAATTAATGGAGATTTTCATGGAGATATGCAATCTCATGAGATTTCATGAGATTGCCTCCACATGGAACCATGTGGACGGCTACCAAGTCCAATATGGAATTGGTGGCCGTCCACCATGTTTCATGGGAGATGATTATATCCATGATGATTATCTCCTTAATTATTTGATTTAATTTAGGATTGAATTGTATTTGATTTATCAAATATATTTGATCTAAATTAGATTATTAGTTGTTGGCTTTTACCAACAACAATCTTGACCATTGGATTAAACATAAATCAATCTCACCCATTGATTTTATGTGACCCATGGATTGAGATCCATGGATCCCAAAACCCTATAAATAGAGAGGCATACCATGCCCTCTAGGGTTATGCTTTTGAAGCACATCTCTCTCTCCCTCTCTCTCTTTTATTCTACACGTCAACCTCTCTCTCCTCTCCATTGGTGGTCGTCCACCAAACCCTAGAGGAGAAAGCCGTCGTCGCTTCGCCACCGCACCGCCGCCTCGACGTTCCTCGGTTCTCCGTCTTCTTTGGAGTGCTACGCTCGCGAAGAAGGCGTTCGATCTCTTACGACGAGATCAGGAGTTTACCGTGCTTGGATCAACTTGTTGGATTGTGAGGATCACACGACTCATCCCCGCGCTCGCAAGTGTCTTCTCTGACGATCGGACTTGAGACAGGAGGTCTCTTTTTGTAGAGACTCAATCAACCATGCTTCAAGAGGTATTCCTTTATACTTGTTGTGGTTCTAGATGAAACGATCTGAGAATCGTTCTTGGATCATGTGGTTTCATCGCAAGAAAATTTTTAAATTCTGCTGCATAGAACAACTAGTACGACTAGTCGTTCTTCGTCTTATTCGATACGACACTCATGCTTTCATGATGCGCTTGAGGATTATTCCATATCCTTCAAAATTATGCAAGGGGTCTGCTCAGTGGAAGGATTTTACGGGAATCTGGAGTCTCATACTCAGCATATCGTAACTCAGGTATGCAATGTTGGTTTGAGTAGAGTCTACTTTCATGGTCATGATTGATCGTATCCCCAAACAATGGAGTCATACAGGGTGCATATGTGTCGATATTATCAGGGTTCTCTGTATGTGTAGGCTGATCGAAGGAGTGGTATTCGAGGTTGTCAATGTGGATGTGATTGTCACAGTTAATCCAATACTGATGATCATTAGGTGCGGACCTCTCCTTGTAGTTTGATCGGTCCATCATATTATTCCCTAAGGTCCAGTTTGAATGCACTTATGTGAATTGTGGACCTCTCCCAACTTGATTGTGAGGGAAGAATGAAGGTGGTTGGGATTGGTGTCTCGGCCAATGATGAGTCTCAAAAGTGATTTGATTTTGAAATGGTTCATTAGTTTCGGTGAGAAATCGGGAATAAGATGGTTTAGTCCATGATGGAAAGTGATCATGTGTATCAAAAGTTGAGGAAGGTGGCACATATGGAATGGTGAATCCATTCGGATGGTTAGGAATTGTAGATTGGATTGGATTCATTCGGGGGTTAGTGTTTTCTGCAAATGTAGGAGGATATCTGGCAGCTGGGGTTTTTGAGTATTTGGGTCTAACCGAAACAAATTCATTTTCGTAGTATAGATCATAGGGATACTCATACCATTGTCCTGTATTTGTTAAAGGAGGTTGATGATGAATCGACATGGTTGATCTCGGTACACGTGCACATGATATTCACAAAAAATTTTATCAAGGAGAGTGATGGCACAAGTGTGCGGTTTTTGATCTTCAAAACCGGTTTACGCACACCAATGCAAACACAAATCAAACCCTAGTTTCACCAACTCACACAATGAAGCTGCAAGAGTTCAGTAAATTATCTTTTCAATTTTAGTCGGTGATAAATTCAATCATGGAAAAAATTTAGCGAGATGTTAGGTGTCGAAAATTTTCTTAAAAACTGACCCTAATTCTTACGACTAGTTGCACCTACTTTCAGCTAGTATGGGTGCAAGTACGTACCATAAAATGACTACCCGTGTTACTTAAGGATGGAGCCTTATGCAATGTCCTTTAAACCACCCACTCTGCTAAGAAAATATGGACCGTTTATCGGCTACCCGTATTCCTTACTGAGAAGTATCCAATCATTTTTAGAATCAGTAGTATGAACGAAGATTCCGGAGCTGGGCTCTAACCTTAAGTGTTGTCTCTCGCTCACTCAGACAAATTAATGAATCCAAGTCGGGGTTTCTCTCCCGCAAAAATTCTTGATTTTATGGATTAATTAATGTCGACTATATTTAGCAATCCCAATTTTGATTAGGTGATCACTAAAAAATTACGTGAGCACAAATACACGTCTACCGTCTAGTCCCAATTTCCTTTAAAATTATGTGACAAAACATAAGGGAGAAATTCGAGAAAAGCCGATGCACGTGAAACAATGATGTATGCTCAGTTAGAAGACTTATAGTGATTCCTCGCAATCTCCATGTGGGATGCAATACAAGAATTAAAAATTTAATCTATATGAATGCAAGTCGATGAAAACCGTACCTAACATAAAGTTCTATTAGCCGTGAAGAATTGATTTGAATTTGACTAAATTGAACGATCTAATGTGTGTCTCGATTAATGTGAAGTGTGGTCCTAGGTTATACGGGCACAATCAAAAATTATAGAAGCTCTAATAGCTGTATGTGCAGGTCTAACCTACGAGCCACTCAAGTCGGGCCACACTCTCACCGGAGAGTGAAACATGCTACGACACACCACATAAAAAGTTTAAGGTCTTTTTTACACATACGAGAGTCCGAACGAACACCGCTAGAAATGAGCAATTAATTACAAAAATTAAAATTACAAAAAATAAATCCTAGACTCTACGCTCTCTCACGACTCGACTCAGTCTTAACTCTAATACGTTCGGGCATCGGTGAAGATGCGTCGGTTTAGTGAGAAATCGCTCCACGTTCGTCGGATAACACGCAAGAAAGAGAGAGAGAGAGAGTGTGTGTAAGAGAGTGACACAAAAATAATCAAAAATAAAATAAGAAAATAAATTTTGCAAAAAATATGGAAAATATACAGTGAAAATTCGGGTGTCAGACTACCCAAATGCGGAAAATCGAACACAAATTGTTTTTAAACAAAATCTAAGCCATTTACCTTCCCGACAACAACGCCATCTAACAAGTCCGAAAATTCACCAAGTTAATTTGTGAGAATTAAGTGTTTAAAGTGTCATTGTAATTACGTCTGGAATTCGGAATCAGTCAAGATATAATGACAATAATTTGTCTATAAAAGTTCGTGCACGATTTTCGAGGTGGTATTTTTTGGTATTTTTAATGAAATTTGGAATGTAAAATGCAAATGTAGCCATATTTAGGGACTAAAATACGATTTTCAATCAAACGATGTCCGAAAAATACGAAACTTGGTCGAGATGTCAGTTATGTTGAAATGAATGCATTGTAATTTTTTGGAATTTGTGAATGCAAGATAAATATTTTATGGATTCATGAATGCAAACGATGTGAATTTTAATATGTAATTATAATAAATATTAAACCTATTTATTTTCAAGGGATAAAATTATCCAAGATCTATTGCTAGGTGATCGATCTCAGAAAAATCCTAAAACTTAAAAATATGAGACTTAATACCTATTAAAAATTAAAGATTGAAATGTTTAAAATATTTTTAAAGAGCAAACATGAAAATGCAATTCTTTTTGGGTATAATGTGAAAAACAACTAATTCTACAATGCGTGAATTTTTGGCAAATTTCAGAGCTATGGTTAATTACTTATTTTAAGGCGCAAGATGGGCAAAATACACAAATTTTCACAAGAATAATAAGTATTAAATAACCACAACCTTTAAAAATATCATAAGCATGTCATGTTGTAGAGAATTAAGTGTGGAACATAGTTCCTATTTTTGATAAATAAAATAGCGTCATGTAGAGATATAATACAAAAGGGGAACACAAGGGTATAATTGCAATTACAATAAATAAAATAAAATATGCATAGAGGGACTGAAGTGTAAATACATATACCCCTAGGGTTATTTATGCAAAAATCTCAAGCGTCCACGTGCCTGACGGGGGGTGGATTGTAATTTGGCGGTCTTCTGGGGCGTATCTACAAAAGTTCCCCCAACGCACGTGCTCCCCACGTGCATGGGGGTATCGGGCCTCGTGCTTGGCTGTTGGCGGCGAGGAGAGTCAGAGCACAGATGGGAGACAGAGCTCGGGGCTTTCGATGTGGCCTTTGCGGAGGACTTGGGGGTTGCTCCTCCAGCTGATGGCGAGATGAGAAGGCGGAGATCCTGTGGTTGACACACGGCCAGGGGTCTTCGATGAAGAAGGTTGATCCTGGCCGATGTCGATGCAGACCTAGAAGTCGATGAAGGCGATTAGATGCGATGTAGCTGGGCGATGGAGAGCGGAGCAACTCCAGATGAGGCGAGAGAGCTCCCAAGCGCAGCGGTGGTGCTTGAAAGGAGGCGGGGCTCCCAGGTTGTCGATGAAGGCGAGAGGGTGTTGATGAAGGATGGGCGACTGTTGAGGACGGTGAAGGTGATGGATGAAATGGCTCAATGGCGATCATGTCGGAGCGGAGTAGCAGCAGGTGGGAGATGGACATCGCAAGGCTAAAACGAGGCTTTAAGCCTCGAACCTCGTCGGAGGGAAGGGGGAGGAGCTTAGGCTGTCACCACCGAGCTTCTCCTCGTTTTGGTGCTAATGGTGGATAAATCTAGAGAGAGGTTGCGACGAGGTTTAAATAGGTAGAGGTGATGGTGTGGCTGGTGATGCAATTGAGATTTGGTGGAGGTCAAAGAGGAAGGTGCGGCTGACGGCTGACGAGAGATGGGGATATGGGAGATTGAGGGAGATCTGGGACGAGGCAGCATCTGCGAGATTCGTGGTGGGTGGCAGTCGGCGAGATGAGGGGATCGATCGAAATAAGGAGACGGTGGGAGACGACGACGAAAATCACATGAAGGCGGCAATAATCATGAAGGAGGGTCAGTATGGCAAAGATCCAAAAGGGGGAATGAGGAAGACGACGACACGTGCGCAGGAGGCACGTGCACAGCCCACGCGGGTCCCCTTTTTTATTAATTTTTAATTATTTTTTAAATTTTCATTTTTTTACGTTTAAATATTTTAGAAAATGAAATATAATAAGGCCAAAAATGGATGACATGTGGAAGCTCCAGGAGCTGCCATGTGTTAGCCCCACAAAAAATCAAAAAATAAATACAACAATAAATACATACAAAATAGTAAATGACCTCAGATCAAAAAGTTTTCTTCACGGAAGTTGTTTTTCTTGATGAGATCTACAATTTTTTTCATGAAGAGACAAAAACCAAAATCGATCATTTGCACAAAGTGATATTTTTGGGGTGCTCCATGTACATAGAATACCTTGATTTTTGGGTTTTATAAATTTTTACCATTTTTAAAGAAGATAAAAATCCGGAAAAAATATGATACAATCAAAGATAAATATTTACACATTAATCTATTTTTTTGGATTTTTATTAAGTAAGAAAAAGAAGAAATAAAATAAAACACGATAATGACATTTTTTGTACAGACAGTTAGTAAAGACTCGGACTCAGTTAGTTTCTTTGATTTCAAGCTCAATTTGGATTTGGATTTTTGCGCATTTTAATAAAACTTTTTATCAAAGAAAATAATTGAAAAGGACAAAAAATAAAATGAGTAATTATGTGCATAAAATAATAGGTCAAAAACCGATAAAATGCAAAATGTATAAAAGAGGCCCAAAACCCAACTTTTACATATGAACTCCGATTCACTTGAACTTGGTCTTGTTTTGAAGATAATTAAATGTACATTAGTTCAAAAGTGAGTAAGATCTAATCGAACATTGGATGGGGAAGATATCAAGGTTTTAGTCCGGAAATCCTAGAACTAGGGTGTGGGTTTTTGGTCCACTTATTTAGGTTAGTGATTTTTTTGTATTTTTCATTTATTCTTGTTAGTGATATGTACACAATGGAGGTGTTTCGGGTCATTTGGACTTGGCACGAATTAGTCAAAAATCATGGAAGTTAGGTTATTTTACAGGTCAATTGGGCTGGGATTTTTGGCTTCTTATTTTGTGCAATAATGAGTGATAAAATGCAATTTTTATCAATACATGTATGAATGCTAATTATGCAGAATAAATGAAGAAATGTCAATGAATTTTAGGGATTTGAGATTAATTCATGACTTTTAGAGTGATGAATCTAAGATTCATCAATCCCATAACACCACCTTCCACTATTAAATCCACGTTTCTTCTTATTGGAACCGCCTCTGGGTCCCGATTGCTTGCAGAGTTCCACTCCTTTAATGCACAACGAGCCCACCTCTTGCTCCTGATTAATGGCCACCATGAGGACCTCAGCAACCGAGGTCCGCGGGACCGCCTATGGGTCCTGAGCCATGTCCTCCTCAACAACGGAGCCCTCCACCTCTGGGTCGACTGCAGTTGGAGCATGTTCACTCTCCATGTAACCAATAGCAGGCTGCCCCAACGGGGATCTCTCACATGGAAAAGCATCCGGATCCGCTACCTGAACCGACATATAGCCTGCCTCCACTCAGACCCACGCTAATGGATTCAACACACGGAAGTTGCCAACTCATGTTCCCTTTGCCTTGAACTGTTCATCAATAAGAGGAAACATACATGATGGATGGGGCCATCGATTTGGGGATGAAACGTCCGCATCCTTTTGTGGGATTCGAGGTGACGAATTCGAAGCATCTCGAATCCCCTCGTTGCACTAGCTTGAGCCCATATCGCCTGGCTGCCCCGATGGCCCACGATTCACCACTTCTGCCCAAGATTTTCGGTGCTCAAGCGCATGAGAATCCACCTTCCAACGAACGCTACCTTGGCCGACTATCGCTAATTCAATGTCCAGTTCCACTCCGAGATATCGCACCCTCTTCCAGCCCAACATAGATGGGCTGAGCCGCTGTTGTTACATAGAATTTGGGGATCGAAAATGAAAGGTATGGATGTTGTTGCCATCCCCAAAAATCTCGTGACAAACAAACAATTTTTTTCTTCTAAGGCTGCAAAATTAACTAAAAGTGAATAATGAAGCAAGAGAAATATTTTGCTACTTATTTACCTGTATAGCGGACATGACCGAAGTCAAGGAGACTACAATTCCCAAGGGTTATTCAATTAATCGACAAAAATTCAATTAAAAGAAAAAGGAAATCTCAAAGGCAAAATATCCTTGGTTTTTGTGGAATTTTTCTCTTTTATTTTTTTAAACTTTTTATTTCTTTTTTTTATTTTTTGATTTCCAGATTTTTAGTGATTTGAATTTTTGCAAAATTTTTTATTTTTAAATCAAGAACAATATGAACAAAATAAGAAATACGCAAACCAACTCTTTTTTGTATTTTTCAAATTAGTAAAAAATACTCAAAAATTACAAAGAAAATATTTTTGTGTTTTATAGATTTTGAAATGTTTTGGGGAATTTTTATAGAATTTTCATATTTTTGTATTTTTCTAAAAATCAAACAGTGACAAAAATTAGAAACAGTCCACACCCTGGAGTAATTTGCAACTTAAAAATATTTTAAGTGCCCAAAACTCCTGGAAATTATTTTTATGATAAAATAGGGACAAATATCTATAGACAGAGACTGAAATCAAGATTTTTAGATTTTTACAGAATTTTTATATGATTTTTATAAGATTTTTAGTATTTTTCCAATTTTATTGGGTTTTATAAATAGTTAATGCGCAAAATTGGATAGAAATTAAAAGTCAATGAAATAAAACTACTCTAATTTTTTTCGGAATTTTTGGAGCAATATTCAAATTTTTATGAATTTTAGAATTTCAGGAAGAGAAAAAGACACTATTTTTTATTTTTTTTAATAATATTAAATGATGATAAAATGCAAAAAAAATTATATAATGAAAAACACTACAGTAGGAGCGTGCACAATTTTTTGAGAATTTTTAGGATAATAAAAACATTTATTTTGATGAAAAGATCAAGAAAGTTTAAGGTCTGGAATGTAAGGACTAAAATGCAAATATTTCTTATTTTTGCATTAAATAAATAACAGAAAGTAAATAGAAGGCAGAACATGCAATTTACCTAATAATTTGCATGCAAAGAATGTTACTTGCTGAAGCGGGTCCTTTTTGTAATTATGAAAAACTTTCAGGGGCTCAGATTTAATTTACCCCCAAATTAGGGCTTCGGGGGTCGTTTTTGCAATATGTAGAGCATCCAGGGGTTGAGTTGATATTTCTCCATTTTTTAAAATTTCCCTAGGGTTCTCTTCGTGACTTCGTTCTTCATCAAGATGGCCCAAGGGGGTCGCCGCCCCTTTCTTCTCTCCAAGCACACGAGGTGTGGCGGCGGTTGATGGCGGCGGGCTCCACCCAGATGGTGGACCTATTGGCGGTTCAGGCGTCACGCGAAGATGCTCCAATGCGTGGGGTGCGTTCTTCCAGGCAGAGGGGCTTCGTTTGGCGAACGGAGGCGAGTCTGTTTGGTGGTTGTGCTGCGGATGGAGTGGAGTTCGAAGGGGGCTACTCGCTGGAGATGGAGCGTCTCGCGCGGTGGCATTGAGGAGCACGTGACGGAGGAAGAGTGGCGGCGGGAGAAGGTGGATCCAGGAGCGACGGGCAAACCCCACACAGATGGTGAAGGCGAACGGTGGTCCAGGAGGAAGATGGCGGTGGTAGCGACTGTTGGGAGCGGCGTAGGGCACAGCCGCGGTCGGCGTGAGAGCGTGGACTGGAGATGGAATGCCTCCGCTCCAGACAGAGGTCGGTGATGGCAGGGCTTGACGCAGGTGCGGTGATCCTAGAAGGAGCGGCTGAGCGATGGGCGCTCTCAGGAGGAGGATGTGGCTTGGAGTTGTGGTTGTCGTCGGCGACAACACCCCTACGTTGGTCGACAATAAGCAGGGGAGGTGTTGCGATGGGGATGAAGCGCGACGGTGGTCGATGGAAGATGACGAAGAGGGTTGGCAGCGGCGAAGGGAGGGTTGCCGCCCCCAACCAGAGAATTTTTTTATTATTTTTTATTTTTTATTTGTAAATAGAATAAAAAAAACATTTTTTATTTTTTGCATTATTTTTTTATTTTTTTATTTCCAGCAAAACAAATGTTAGAAGAAAACATATTTTTTTATTCTTTTTATTTATAAACAAATCGGAAGGTGAACGAGGATCCGACGAAACGTGAGGAATCGAATCCGGTTCTCTGACTACCGTGCGTGGTAAGAGTTGATAGATCGTGGAAGATAGAAAATGAATGCGAAGAGATCAAGAAAATGAGATGAAAAATCGAGTTGATTGTAGATCAAATCGAGATGGATTTTAAGACTAAAATAAAAAATGACGATGAAATTAAATTGCGACAAAATGAAACTACGATTAATCTAGATGAAAAATAAGATAAAATGATGATGGATCTCACCTTAGGAGCGGAAAACTACTGTGATCGCCTCGATGAAGGTGGACTCGCTGTCACCGGACGGCTTGGAGGCTAGGCATCTTTCTCGACAAGAAGACTCTCGGAGATCGGGCTCCTCTCACCAAAGATTGATCAAGTTGGAATGATGGAGAAGGAGCCATATAAATAGAAAAGATGGAGATTGAAATTTGAATTTTTGAATTTTTGGTTGAAGAGATAAGAGAGATGAAAATTGAAATGAGATAAAGATAAAGAGAGATAAAACTATTTACAAAATTAACTATTTTTTTTGAATTTTTGTCACTTTCTTTATTGGAAAATTAAAAGTTAATTTTTTATTTTTTGTGGAAGTTAGTTAAGAAAATTAAATATATACATATGTTATATACATATATGACATTATATATATGGGTAAATGAGCAAATTAGTTTTTTTATTTATATTTTAAATAATTAGTTAATATATTTACAAATATATACAAATACAATATGTACAAAATACATGGGAAAATTACACAAACCACCCCAGAAAATCAACTTTTTACTCGTAACTCCAAAAATTATGTAAATACAACCATTTTAAAGATAATTTAATTTAGAATCCAATAGAAGTGAGATTGGTTCAATTTGAGTTCATATGGAGCCGGAATTGGTCTTTCAATTAGTGCTTAGTGGTTTTTCCAAGTGTGGTTGCTTTTATGCTATACATGATTTAATTGTGCAATTATTTTTATAATTAGAACACATTTTTATTTACAACTTTGGTTTTGAAAGTTATTTGATTTGAGGTCAACTAAGGTACAAATAAAATAGTGAAGTATACAAATATACACAACACACAATTTTTTTGGATTTTCTAATTGAGGACCCAATCTCCCCCTACTTTATTCCTGGCCGATCAGGTCAAGTCTTGACCTTCTCTCGATGTTCGGGTCAGCCTGTACCTATTACATATATACAGTCTTTCTTTTTTATTTTATTTTCTTTATTTTTCCTTTATTTATTTATTTATTTCAGGTTAAAATAATATACAAATATAAAATATTTACATACAAATGCAAGCTAGTAAGAATATGGAGTTAGTGTTATATACATGTATTTTATAAGGGATTTTAAGCTCAAATAAATGAATAAAGATGACGAATCGTAGATTCATCAGCCGCTACACCTAAATAACCAAGTCAAGATCCAACCCCACTTCACAGTCATCAACCAAGATCTTGACAACCCATACCTCAAGCCCAAGGATGACCCTTACAATCTCCAGTTTCCTCCAGATGAGCGGTATTCCCCGCACACAAACCGAGTTGATATGCCGGAAGTTGAGATACCCATCAAAAGTACCAGGGACGCGCCATCTCAAGGTCGCTTCTCCGTTCCTATTCAGGTCCAGCAAAGACATTTTCTCAAGCTGGGAAAGACCACGGGCCACGACATGCCACATACTTAGCAGGGCGATGTCCCCACCGAAAGTCCCCTCCAGAGCTGCACCCAAATCCGAAGATGCAAGGAACAACGGTCGTGATCTACCTCCTTCACCGATCAAGAGTTTTCCCTCCGAAAGCACCTTCTTAGCGACTTCTCGTGGGCACGACCGTGCATGGTAAGCGGAGCCATGGCAACGAAAACACCGCACCGGCTCGTGGCAAGAAGATGCCCAGTGCCGTAGCGATCCACACCTAAAGCATCCGTAACCAAATGACTTCCATTTCTGCCCATGATGTTGGCCGTACGCCCCTTGGGACTGACAGTCTTCTTCCCCCGGCAATGAGAACGGATAGTCTCCCACCATGCTCCCTCATCTCCAACCTCTCCCTCACCCACTCTCGGACCGTGCTCCCTCATCCCCTCCATGTTAAAGAATCTAGGTCTCACATATTCTGACATTTGTATCAATATCCCTTTACAAAACATATTAAATAGAGCTGTAAATGAAATTTATGCAAATATCTATATTTGTATATGTATCTCTATTTTAATGTATAATTATATATTTATTTATAACTCTATTTTATAATATTTTATAACTTTCTTTATTATACTTGATATAATTTCCATATAATAAATATAATATAGTTATATGATGATAACCATGCAATTCATATATATTTAAGTTAATCTATAAAGTATTTTTGCTATTATATGTATTTGATATGTACCTTATTTATATCCGTAGTCATTTTTAATGATATTGTAATATATATTTCTTTTCTATCAATATATGTATCCGCGCCATTATTCATATTTAAAAATTGATAAATATATAGTAATAACATATGCAAATGGATAGATATTGATTTAGATGCTATCATATCCTTATCCATTTTCAAATCTGAATACAAATACAAAATAGAAATCTCGTGGATATTGAAAATTATAAATAATATCCTTATTATGAATATGTATATGTAAACATATAAAGGAAAAAAGGACCCTACATCGGCGGGTGTAGGAAACTCCCTACACCCGACCTAATTTTTCATTATTTTTTGATTTTTATGAAATAAAACCTTGGGAGATTTATATCATCATGTATCATCATGTTGTCATTCCAAATTTGACTTAGTTCGAGACTTTTATCATCTCCATCAAAACTACCAAATTTTAACGATCTTAGAATTGCTGAAAATGACTCATTTTAGATGAACATCTTAGGAATGTTTATTTTGCATGAAATTTGAAACACTTATCCCCTCAACATATTAAGTAAATCCTCTCAACTTTTAATTCAAAAAAAGTAAAAAAAAATTGAAAAATGGGGAGGGTGCAGGGAGTTTCCTACACCCCATGGTGTAGGCTCCCTGCCCCCAACATATAATTATGATATATATACACACATAAACAAATATGAATTTTCAGATGGATCATAAATTCTTTATAATACTTACAATGGTTGACTAAATCAACATTACATAAACTACAAATGCAAAAAATAAAGTCCAAGATTAAATAAAATGTACGACAAATAATTAAATAACATAAAAAATATTTTTCTTCGTACATTTGAGAATGACTTCAAAATGCAAGATATTATGTGTGCTCATGTGAGATATTCTAATATATATCTATACACAACTAACGTTGATATATGTCGATGCAACATATACCTACTTAGTTCAGTGATATGGATATCCATATCCACATATACATAAAAACGATGTTAATATCGTATCCTCAAAAAAGTGATAATACATTCATATCCTTATATGAAGCTGCAAAAAAGCAAAAACTCATATCCTTAACCATATATGTCGATACTAGAAATATATAACTTTTTTCGCTTAAATACATATACGGTAGTGGGTAGATACTGATATATCCGTATCCACCTACATCTCTAATTTAATAACACACATAACTTTCTGTAATCAAACAATTTATACATCAATATTTTGGTATCTTATGGAGTGTAGTTATTTAGTGTGTTATAGTTTTTAATGATTATTTTATTAATCTTACAGTATAGATCATGTTTTAAGTGAGTCTTTAAACAAAATATAAAAATTAAATACTACAAATATAAATTTTAATATATAACTATACATCTTTTTGTTTCATTTGAATCATAAATATATAAATATTGGAAGACTTGTGGCTTTTGTTGCCAGACATATCCCTTGCTTTATCATGCATTCATGAGTTGGAATTAGTTGTATGGATCACACAATTTCTTTGTTATAATATTTTTTAACCACATTCAATAAAAAAATTAACATAAAAATATATTATAATCATTACAAAGTTAATATAACACATAATCAATGTCACATCACATCACATTTATCATTTTAACCCTCCTAACCATCCAAACAACTACTATTCACATGAAGTTACTCGATCCCAACAACCAATTACCAAAGAAGCCCTTAGAAGACTGAGCTGTAAGCCTCCTCCCACCCCACCCCAACCCGCCGTCTCCATGTAACCGATCATCTTCGATGACCGAATGCTCTTAAGAGTCGCTCGTGTAGGGGGTTGCCCCCAAAACCCACACTTCATCTCTCATGTGGGCCCTACACTCTCTCTCTTTAAATACATTAAATAAATTATTTTTTTTCATTCATTTCATCAAAAATAATATATTATACTATCATATCATTTAAAATTTATGAATTATTCAACTTCTACTCACTTTTCAAACTTTAATACAATCACATCACAACAAATACTCACTTTTTCAAACTTCAATCCAATACATCACAACAAATCCACTCAACCTAAATCCTCTATCCAAATAACGAAGTACAAAAATATGTTTCCCTTTCTCAGATTATCTTGGACTAACTTGCCAACCAAAAATACCCTTATATAAATATTATAGCCCATCTTTTTATTAATAGTTTTGTAAAAATAACACTTACCGTTAAAAAAAATTCTCAGCACAAAGACCGCCTCCACCCGCTCTTGGCTCTGGCGTGTAGTGGACCCTTATCTTCAAAAATAATGGGAGAACAAAAAAGAACCGGGAACGGCGGTATATAAAAAAGAGAGGGGGAGAGAAAGAGAGAGCGCGACGGAGGGCGCACGGCAGCTAATGGCGGCTGAGATTATGGCGACGGCACCAGTCCATTTCGGCGTAATGGGTTGTGCGGAGATCGCTCGGAAGCTCTGCCGCGCCATCTCTCTCTCCCCGAACTCCGCTCTCGTCGCCGTCGTCTCACGCTCCGTCGAGAAGGCCCTCCGTTTCAAGACCCTCAACTCCCTACCCGACACCGTCGTCCTCCACGACTCCTATGACGCCCTCCTCGATGACCCTCACGTCGACGCCGTCTACGTGCCCCTCCCCACCTCCCTTCATCTCAAATGGGCCGTCGCCGCCGCCTGCAGGAAGAAGCACGTGCTCCTGGAGAAGCCCGTGGCCCTCAACGTCGCCGAGTTAAACGCCATTGTTGAGGCCTGCGAGGACAACGGTGTGCAGTTCATGGACGGCACTATGTGGATGCATCATCCGAGGACGGCGGCGATGAAGGAGTTCTTGTCTGATGCGTTGGGCTTTGGGAGCCTCCGGACAGTAATATACCTTTTCCATCGATTTAATGGATTTTGTTTTTCTTGTTGGAGGTTATTTTTCCCTTTCTTTTTCTTTATTACTGAATGAATGAATTAAGAAATTTCTGTATCTGAGATTGAATATTTAATTCCAGTGATATTGTGTGGGTAGATTATAAGATTATGGGAGGGGAAGTAGTATTGGATTGGCACAAATGGAGCTAGTGGGAGGAAAAAAGAGGGAGTCAGATGGATTGGATGGGGTGATTGGAGTGATTTATTTTGTGGGGATGAGGAAGAGTCCTGCTCTTTACTATATTCATAACTATATGTATCAGAAGAGATCCTAAGGTATATGGATATAAATCAGCACTTTCTGTCTCCCTTTCTTTTATTCATTTTTGTAATCAACGACTAAAAATTTTAGCCTCCCCTCCACTCTATCTACATATAAATTGTTTATCATCATTCCCGTTATGAGAAGGAGAAAAAGGGAGTGATATAAATAATAGGGATTTTTATCCTAAGGACTATAAACTTTTTCAATTACCTCCTCGACCTTTGAAACAACCTAGTCCCTCCATCGACCTCGTAAACTTGCTAACTCTTACTTCATGAACTGTTAAAACTAACCAGATTCCCTTAGTTTCTTTATATAATACTCTTTCATTTTGAAAAAAATACAATAACTACCCTTCTCCCTTTCTCCCCCCACCCTCCTCCTTACCTCCATTTCTCCACCCAAAATCATCTCCACCCATCATCTCTACCTCTTCCTCCCCCTCCTCCAGTCGACCCTCCACCTCCTCCGAGATCGACGGCTGCGACGACGCTTAGGCACCGCATCTTGCAGGTGAACATGCGGTCGCCGGGGCGGCTACAACCTTCGAGGATGACAACCCCCACTCCCCTTCTCCCCCGCCTCTGCCCGCAGCAGGAGCCCCCGCTCTTCTCCTCCCCCGTTTCTGCCCGCAACAGGAGTCTTTGCACCTCCACCGCCTCCTCATTCTCCCCTTGTCCCTCCACCCTCGCTCCCCTCCTCTCCCGCCTCCACCCGCTGCAGGAGCCATTGCCCCCATGCCCTCCACCGCCTCTTCCTCCTCCCCTTGTTGCTCCGACATCGCCCTTTCCATCGCCTCCTCCTCCTCCTCCTCCTCCTCCTCCCCTTGTTCCTCCGCCCCGCCCCCTCCACCACCACCTCCTCCTTCCCATGTTTCTCCAGCCCCGCGTCCGCCTGCTGCAGGAGCCCTTGCCCCCTCCTCCTCCATCGTCTCCTCCTCCACTGCAGTGTATTTTTTTAACAACAATAAGTACTTGATTAATCAATTCAAGAATTTATTCTAATAAAATTTTTAAAAATCATTTTCTTGACTGGAAGACATGGTTTATCCGTAAAAATAGAAAAAAATGGATTTGGTGGATGGATGGAGATGTGGTGAAGAGAGAGAAAATACAACGAGGAGGAAGAAGGAGAGGAATGGAGGAATAAGAAGATGAAGAGGAAGAAGAATATAAGGAGGTGGAAGATCCACCATCCAATGCACCTATGGTTAGATTAACCCATGTTATTGACTCAAGTAAAAGTAACGGCATGGTCTGTGGGGTTAGACGGAACAAGTTTACGGGGTCCATGGAGAAATTAGGTTGCTTCAAAGGTCGAGAAGGTAATTGAAAAAGTTTATAGAGTTCTTGGGGGTAAAAATGGCTACACAGGACGAATGTGATAACGGGACATCTAGTGGGAAAACATGGAGCATATATCTGCTTCTTGGCCAAATAGTCAAGTTGGATGAAATCAACTGTGCTAGATGTTCCAGAATATTCATGATGTCCATAGAAAGTCATGAGAAAGAACACATTCTCCTAAAGCCGGAGCCTGCAGTCAATGCAAACAAAAATGCTACCTGGGCAAAAATACAATGGGATGGTTTATACATGGTTATTAAATAATGTCATACCTTGAATTGCAGATGAAGTTATATATTCTGAGATTGCAAAAGATACTTGAGACAGTCTCTGGATACATGTTTGAATGAGAAGAATATCTCTCATGTCTATCACGAGATGATGCTGTTGCGATAAGATGGAAATGCTTGGCCCAATTTTACTCACAATTGAAGTCTTTAGGTGAGCAATACAATTCTCTACGACCAGTTTGCATACATCCAACACAAAAAGGGCATCGTCGAGAGACGGTTGTAATGCTTTTGCTATGTGGTCTTAACTCATCTCATTTTTCCACTCGTGATCAACTACTGTCAGGGACATCACTACCATCACTAGAAGAAACATACAACAAACTTAGTCGACTCTCCATATCCTCGACGATTGAGGTGGAAAAGGACAAACCTGCAGCATTGGCGGTATCTTTTGGTCGAGGTGGACATAGTTTCTCTTCCTCCTCTTGAGGGAGATGATGATGATGATGATCGCATGACGAGGCATGTTAGTGTTCAATGCACCTACAATAGACAGATCTGTCATAGGGAAGACTCATGTTGGATGAAGCATGGCAAGCCGCCCATTGTTCGTGCTGTAACTGCAGAGGAAGAACAATAATGATAGAAATCAGCTTTCCATGCTTGAGCAAATGCTCCAGAAGTTGACTCGGAATATTTTCAACACATCTACGTCTGGCATGACTGTTGCGGCAACATCACCATCTATAACACCATCCTGTATTAAGGATATAAAGATAGATTGGTTAGTTGATTCAGGGGCCTTGCGCCACATATGTGGAGATGAACACCAATTCCAAATAATATGATCGATTCCTACACCAATTCCAAATAATATGATCGATTCCTACATGTAAATCCGTATCGATGGCTGATGGACGTCTATATCTGTTAGAAAATCGGAAGCGGAAGCGAAAACATGGAACAAGAATAAGAAATATGAACAACGAGATTTTACGTGGAACCCTACTCCGTGAGGAGCGGGATGAAACCACGGGAGAAGCCCTCAAAGGGGCATATGCTTCATTGCTTTTCTCTCAATGAGTACATGAGGTCTGGGGCTCCTTATATAGCCTCTCAAGAGCCTCCAAGTCCCACCACTAGACGATGTGGGACTAAACAACTGGGCGGGGTAAATGGATCTTCTCCAGGATCCATTTACCCTGCTACAACTCATGACGCATAGAACTAATACTCCAACACTCCCCCTCAAGCTGGAGCATGCAATGCTCAACTTGGACAAACATAAAGATACTCAACTCAACACTACAGGACACTACGGACAATATCAACCCAACGCGCACATTGCTGCAGTCGAGGACGTTGCTTCTCATGCCGTGCAGGTGAGGAGGATGAACGGGCTGGAGTGTGAGTCTGCTGAATCTCCTCGTCGGAGAGCATGTGTTCTGAACTGCGCCTGTCAGAGTCACTGCAACTGAATTGAGTCTCCTCGTCGGAGTACTCTGGCCCGCCACAATAATGTGGACAACTGCTCCATCTCTGAAAAGGGCCGAGCTGAAAAGGCTGTGGCTGTGCAATCCTCGTCGGAGTCCACGGTCGCTGGAGAATGGAGTCTGAAAATAGTCTCCTCGTCGGAGAACTGGGTCCCTCCCATCTGGCTCAGAGAATGGTGCACTGCTCTGGTGTACCTATGACTCACATGAAAACTCTGGCCTGACAACAAGAAGAATGATGGGGACCTCTGACAATGATGGCAACATATGCTCATCTGACAATGACCGCATACTCGTGCGTGTCTGAAACTGGAGACTCGGAATCAATCATCGAGTCTGAAACCGAACTGTAGAGTCTGATCATCTGGCTGGTCTGGAGATTGATATCTGAATATGGAATCTGGATCAAGACCTGTGACTCTACATATACTCCCCCTTTCTCCCATACTTGTCGGAAAATGACATCGACAAAGTTGGGAGAAGACAAAGAAAAATATGGGGGTACATATGAATATTCTCAAAAAATTTCTTACGGCTTTTCATCATTTTTTTAAGCCGTCCAAACAAATTCTCTTCTTTTTTTTAACACATTTTTTTCCGGCTATGTCAACCCCCCTTTTTTCTATAGCCGTCATTTCATTTCATTTTTTTTTTCAAAAATGCGTACGGCTTTTGAGTTGTAAGCGCCTTTTTATCTCTCGCTCCTTTTTTTTCAAAATTTTTTTTTCCGAAACCCTTTTTTTTAATCTCTCTCTCTCTCTCTTTTCTTTTTTTTAAGCCCCCCTCAGCTTTACATTTTTTTAAATTGGCCGACCCTAACATGCTTACAAACCTTTTTTTAAAAACATCGGCCCACATCTGGGCCCAAATCAAGCAAATTATTCTTATTTGAATGGCCCCCTTGGTTAGGGCTCAACCACGCACGAGCCCCTAGGTTTTTGGGAACCTTCCTTCAAAAGGCGCCGCCCCCCTGGGGGTTCCTGAAAAGACGCCTGCGCCTCCTTCGACACCGGGACTTGGAGGCTCGCGCGTGAGGGTGGAGGGCCACCTGCGCCAAGGGCTTCTCCTGGGGTTTGCTCGTGCGCCCCCCGATGGGGCATCCTGCAGTTGAACGCCATTGCGTCAGGAGGTGACACGGATTGGGAATAGGCCGCCGCCGCCCGAAGTTGAAGATGCTCGATGGGGAAAACCCTCGCGTCGCCTGCGCGAGGGAGGAGCAATGGGACCATCGCCTTGCGGGAGGCCGTTGGAATGCGGTCTGATTGACTTATTGCGCTGGAAATGCGTGAGCAAAGTAGAGCGGATAAGCGATGTCTTGGATGCCGGGAGATGCGCGCATGGAGGAGTCGTTGCGAGGTCTGCAAAGGTTACGCGCCTGGATCGTTGGAGATCGGACGCAGAGACTCGATCTGGGTCTGCTGGAGAAGTGATGCGCGAGGGTGTGCGGCCTTGGATCTGGCGGTCGGCGACTTGGATCTGGGGACCCACGCCTGTGCTGCGGGAGTAGGAGATGGGGCTGCGCGTCGCCAGAGACACGCGGGCTGAAGGGAGGAGGTGCCTGTGTCGAAGAGGAGACGCCGCCATCGGCCCTGCTGGAATCTGGGACCGCCGCCAATGGAACCTGGAGGAGGAGGCGCACGGTCTGGGGGGATCGCGTAGTCTGTTCTTCGAACGGGGTTTACGAAACCCTAGACTTTTCACACAACTAATCTCCAGCATAAACATAACCTTTGAAAAATAATTAGGGTTTCAATAGAAACCCTAGAACAAAGTTTCGAATCTCAAAAAAATATTAAACAAGAACTCCTCGAGAATCGAATCCGCTCTGATACCATGTTAGAAAATCTTAAGCGGTAGCGAAAACATGGAACAAGAATAAGAAATATGAACAACGGGATTTTACGTGGAACCCTACTCCGTGAGGAGCGGGATGAAACCACGGGAGAAGCCCTCAAAGGGGCATATGCTTCATTGCTTTTCTCTCAATGAGCAAGGCCTTAAATGTCGGTTTCGGTCACCATTTCGGTACCGACCAAAACAGAATTTCGATGGAATTTCGGTGGAATTTCGACCGAAATTTCGGTCATTTCAGTCATTTTTTGTACTAGGACCCCCATATTTCGGTCATTTCGGTCATTTCGGTCGAATTTCGATTTCGACTGGATATCGATATTCGACAGAAATTCGACCGAATTTCGCTGAAATTTGAGGCCATGTCAATGAGTACAGGAGGTCTGGGGCTCCTTATATAGCCTCTCAAGAGCCTCCAAGTCCCACCACTAGACGATGTGGGACTAAACAACTGGGTGGGGTAAATGGATCTTCTCCAGGATCCATTTACCCTGCTACAACTCATGACGCATAGAACTAATACTCCAACACTCCCCCTCAAGCTGGAGCATGCAATGCTCAGCTTGGACAAACAGAAAGATACTCAACTCAACACTACATGACACTACGGACAATATCAACCCAACGTGCACATTGCTGCAGTCGAGGACGTTGCTTCTCATGCCGTGTAGGTGAGGAGGACGAACGGGCTGGAGTGTGAGTCTGCTGAATCTCCTCGTCGGAGAGCATGTGTTCTGAACTGCGCCTGTCAGAGTCACTGCAACTGAATTGAGTCTCCTCGTCAGAGTACTCTGGCCCGCCACAATAATGTGGACAACTGCTACATCTCTAAAAAGGGCCGAGCTGAAAAGGCTGTGGCTGTGCAATCCTCGTCGGAGTCCACGGTCGCTGGAGAATGGAGTCTGAAAATAGTCTCCTCGTCGGAGAACTAGGTCTCTCCCATCTGGCTCAGAGAATGGTGCACTGCTCTGGTGTAGACTCACATGAAAACTCTGGCCTGACAACAAGAAGAATGATGGGGACCTCTGACAATAATGGCAACATATGCTCATCTGACAATGACCGCATACTCGTGCGTGTCTGAAACCG
This sequence comes from Ottelia alismoides, assembly GCA_037367405.1. Classification (NCBI taxonomy): domain Eukaryota; kingdom Viridiplantae; phylum Streptophyta; class Magnoliopsida; order Alismatales; family Hydrocharitaceae; genus Ottelia; species Ottelia alismoides. Next base: position 614,954 of record JAZKJV010009629.1, on the reverse strand, counting down.
GAGACTCAGAATCAATCATCGAGTCTGAAACCGAACTGTAGAGTCTGATCATCTGGCTGGTCTGGAGACTGATATCTGAATATGGAATCTGGATCAAGACCTGTGACTCTACATATACTCCCCCTTCTCCCATACTTGTTGGAAAATGACATCGACAAAGTTGGGAGAAGACAAAGAAAAATATGGGGGTACACATGAATATTCTCAAAAAATTTCTTACGACTTTTCATCATTTTTTTAAGCCGTCCAAACAAATTCTCTTCTTTTTTTTAACACATTTTTTTCCGGCTATGTCAACCCCCTTTTTTTCTATAGCCGTCATTTCATTTCATTTTTTTTTCAAAAATGCGTACGGCTTTTGAGTTGTACGCGCCTTTTTATCTCTCGCTCCCTTTTTTTTCAATTTTTTTTCCGAAACCCTTTTTTTAATCTCTCTCTCTCTCTCTCTTTTTCTTTTTTTTAAGTCCCCCTCAGCTTTACATTTTTTTAAAGTGGCCGACCCTAACAGGCTTACAATTTTTTTTTAAAAAAAACACCGGCCCACATCTGGGCCCAAATCAAGCAGTTATTCTTATTTGAATGGCCCCCTTGGTTAGGGCTCAACCACGCACGAGCCCCTAGGTCTTCTGGGAACCTTCCTTCAAAAGGCGCCGCCCCCTTGGGGGTTCCTAAAAAGACGCCTGCGCCTCCTTCGACACCGGGACTTGGAGGCTCGCGTGTGAGGGTGGAGGGCCACCTGCGCCAAGGGCTTCTCCTGGGGTTTGCTCGTGCGCCCCCCCGATGGGGCATCCTGCAGGTGAACGCCATTGCGTCAGGAGGTGGCACGGATTGGGAATAGGCCGCCGCCGTTCGAAGTTGAAGATGCTCGATGGGGAAAACCCTCGCGCCGCCTGCGCGAGGGAGGAGCAATGGGACCATCACCTTGCGGGAGGCTGCTGGAGCTTGGATGCCGGGAGATGCGTGCATGGAGGAGTCGTTGCGAGGTCTGCAAAGGTTACGCGCCTGGATCGTTGGAGATCGGACGCAGAGACTCGATCTGGGTCTGCTGGAGAAGTGATGCGCGAGGGTGTGCGGCCTTGGATCTGGCGGTCGGCGACTTGGATCTGGGGACCCGCGCTTGTGTTGCGGGAGTAGGAGATGGGGCTGCGCGTTGCTGGAGACACGCGGGCTGAAGGGAGGAGGCGCCTGTGTCGAAGAGGAGACGCCGCCATCGGCCCTGCTGGGTTCTGGGACCGCCGCCAATGGAACCTGGAGGAGGAGGCGCACGGTCTGGGGGGATCGCGCAGTCTGTTCTTCGAACGGGGTTTACGAAACCCTAGACTTTTCACACAACTAATCTCCAGCATAAACATAACCTTTGAAAAATGATTAAGGTTTCAATAGAAACCCTAGAACAAAGTCTCGAATCTCAAAAAAAAATATTAAACAAGAACTCCTCGAGAATCGAACCCGCTCTGATACCATGTTAGAAAATCTTAAGCGGAAGCGAAAACATGGAACAAGAATAAGAAATATGAACAACGGGATTTTACGTGGAACCCTACTCCGTGAGGAGCGGGATGAAACCACGGGAGAAGCCCTCAAAGGGACATATGCTTCATTGCTTTTCTCTCAATGAGTACAGGAGGTCTGGGGCTCCTTATATAGCCTCTCAAGAGCCTCCAAGTCCCACCACTAGACGATGTAGGACTAAATAACTGGGTGGGGTAAATGGATCTTCTCCAGGATCCATTTACCCTGCTACAACTCATGACGCATAGATTTAATACTCCAACAATATCCTATTGAAGGAGTTAGGGAAATCTCATTGACTCCCAATTTACCTCTGAATGATGCCTTACTCGTCTATGATTTTCCCACAAGTTCTCTTTGATAATCAAATATGTAAAACAGGAGCAGATGGCCTCCTTCTGCGGCTCAATGGTTGCTAACAGGAGCAGATCTCGGCGGGAGATCATCAGCCCCGTTGCTGTGCTGTAGGTCATTTGGCTTGGCAGGAATGCAGTCCTCTTCTCTGGGCAACGTTTGTATAAAGAAAATGTGGGGATACATGCTGCGAGATTGGTGGATGAGTGGAATTTGTAGCTGTTTGTCCTTGTACCTTTTTTCCTTTTGTCTTTCTTCCGTGCTTCAGTTTTTAAATAAAATTTGGGGCGAACACCATTGAGTGTATCCCCCTGTTTTTGGCCTTCAAAAAAAATATGTAAAACAGGGAATTGTCGGGTAGTTTTTGATGCTGACTCTGTTACTTTTCAAAATATCCTCACGTGGAAGAGGATTTGTGGGGGATGTGAAGAAGGGAGTCTATCATATTCTTTGATAATAGGGATTATTACCCAGCAGACCCTATAATCTTTCAAAATTACCTCTACGACCTTTGAAACATCGTAATTCCTCCCTAGACCCCGTAATCTTGCTCCGTCTTACCCAACAAACCCTGCCGTCAATTTTAACTATATTTGAGTCAAATACCCGGGTTATTCTTGAGTTAACCTAACCAATTACCTTCGAACGTTGAGGATTAGCCAAAATAAAAAAAAGGAAAAAAATCATGCAGGCGTCTTGCGCAGGGGAGGGGGCGAAGCAGCGACGGTCAGGAGGAAGGGACTCCAGCGGCAGGGGGTGGGCAGGCTCCATCGTCGGGGGGAAGCAGCGGAGTGGGGGGAGGCTCCATCGTCGGGTTGGAGGAGGAGCTCCATCGTCGGCAGAATGGGTGGGCGATGGACCATCGAGGGGGGGTGCAAGGGCGAAGCATCGAGGGGGGGGGGGGGGAAGCAGCGGAGGGGCTCATCGTCGGTGGGATGGAGGAGAGGCTCCATCGGGGAGGGGGGAGGCACGGGATGGGTGTGCGAGGGACTCCATCGAGGGGGGTGCAGGGGCGAAGCGCCAGGGGGAGGGGGGGGGGGTTCGTCGTCTGGTGGGAGGGGAAGCTCCATCGGGGAGGAGGGGGGTGCGGGGAGGGGGGGGTTCGTCATCGGGTGGGAGGGGAAGCTCCATCGGGGAGGGGGGGGGAGGCTCCATCGGGAGGGGGCCGAAGCAGCATCGGGGCGGAGCTCCATCGTCGGCGGGGGAGGTGAGGGGCAAGCAGCAGAGGCAGAGGGGGCACCTCCATCGTCGGCGTCGGTGGGGGGAAGGCAGGGAGCAGCAATCGCCGTCGTGCGGGGAAAGGGGGAGCAGCATCGCCGGGACGCGGGGAGGGGGGCATGTCTCGGATGATGGAGTGGCATTCAACGTAAATTTAATAAAAAAATGGGTATAATATAAATGAACATAACGAATCAGGTTAATTTTAACGGGCAAATTAACGGGGCTTAACCGCAGGGTCTGTAGGGTAAGGGTTAGTAAGATTACAGGGTCTGGGGAGGAATTAGGATGTTTCAAAGGTCGTAGAGGTAATTTTAAAAGATTTTAGGGTCTGCTGGGTAAAAATCCCTTGATAATATCATTATCATTATATGCCATTGCTACTGTTTCCCTTCACACATCTAGGGCAACCAATCTCCCCTTGTATAAATGCTTAGGTCATCCCTCTCTGGCAAAACTTCATCGAATTCTCTCTCAACTTCTACCAACCACCACCATTCATTGTGAAGCTTGTCAGCTACATCACCTAAGTTCTTTTACACCATCCAATTATCCTCATTCGAAGTTCGTTTTTGATATAGTTCATATTGATATATGGAGTTCTAGTCGTTATCGTGATTGTAGAGGTTTTTGATATTATCTTGTGTTGGTTGATGATTTCTTTAGACTTTCATGAACTTTTCTACTTACAAAAAGTCCGATGCTATCAATCATTATATACATCATCAAAGAAATAAAAATTCATTTCAACACTTACATGCATTCGTTCTAACAATGCTTAAGAACTGTGCTTCATCACCTACATGCATTCGTTCTAACAATGCTCAAGAATTGTGCTTCATCACCCTATGTGATTTCTATCACTCATATGCTATTGTATATTAGATTACATGTCCCCACACCTCTTAGCAAAATGAAGTTGTTGAACGCAAGCATTAGTATTTCTTAGATGTTTTTTTGGAAGGAAAAAGGGCTTTTACCGTATAGGTGCTAGTCCAATCTTTCTTACATGTTGCCAAAACTTTCTTACTCCACACGACTTTGACATTCACTTATTGGGCGATGCAATACTTATTGCCATTGATCTTATAAATCACATGCCTTCCTCAGTTTTTATGAAAAAATACCTATTCAAATCTTGTTCCCGATCGTCCCACTTTTTTCTACCAATCCAAGGGATTTTGGGTGTGTGGTCTTTATTCATCTTGCAGAGGTTGGGAGAGATCAGTTAGCAACTCGAGCAATCAAATACTTTATGTTGGGATATGCACGATATCGGAAAGGGTATTATTGTTATGACCCAAGTTCAAAACATCAATATATTAATGCTGATGTCACCTTTTTGACTCTATTCCATATTTTTTCTAAAGCAAGGAGTCATGCCTCATTATCTCCTCATGTTAGTCCTCATAATTATGGTTCCTTCAGTCTCTTGTTCCACCACCAACAGCTCTTGAGGACCTTCCTGTCGAGAATATCAAACAAAATTCTTCTCCTGACCCCCTACATCATGGACACATGAGGAATTGTCCGAGACACACGTAATATCAACTAACCTTTCCAATAGTTCAGGTGATGATAATTTAGGCCTTGCAAATGATGTTTTCAAAGAAAATCTACATCTTCCAAATGCCACTTGAAAGGGGCAATAAGAGTGCAAAAGAACTGCCAAACTACAGTTGGCATGCATATTGCGTCCAACCTCTAAAGCAATGTCCTTGAAATTCTTAAGCAACACTTTCAAGCAATTTATAAAGGAACTATTAGCTGAGCATGTACTTGTCTTGTATACTGAAGTAATGAATATTCCACATTACTTGCCATGGAACATGAAATGGCTGCTTTTATTTCTCGTTGCACTTAAACACTCGTACAACCACCCACTGATCATAAAGTTGTTGGTTGCAAATGAGTTTTCACCATCAAACACAATCTCGATTGCTCAGTTGCAGGATATAAAGCTTGTCCAATGGCAAAAAACTTTACGTAAACATACATCGTAAATTTCTTTAGCACTTTTTATCTGGTGGCAAGACAAGGCACACTACTAGTAGAGTGGAGCATTAGGTGATGAATAGTTTTGCTGATTGGATGGAGCCGTTCCAAATATAATTTGCATGTAAGCACGGGTCGGGTTGGGCTTTAACGGGCCATCTTGGGTTCGGGCTGGGCCCGACCCGTGTTTGAAAATCAGACAAAAGTAGGACCCTGGCTCAACCCACTAGTACGTCGGGTTCGGGTCAGGCCCGTTCTTTTACGGGTCAAGATCGGGTCCTGGTCGGTCCGATCCAATGCTCCACCCTAACTACGAGTTATACTATCATTAGTTGTCTCCAAAGTTTGGTCTCTCCAGCAACTTGATGTAAAAAATGCTTATCTTTATGGCAATCTCCAAGAAATAATACTCTATATGAGTCAACCTCCAAGCATCGAGATTGGTGAACCTACAATTCATCTACCTTATTCATTGATCTTTTTCTTGAAAATCAACATGTTAGCTAAAGTGGAGAGTAGGCTATACTGTTCTCAGTGATCAGAAAATTCTTTCGAAAATCAAAGGTAAGTTTTACAAAGCAGCCATGAGACCTGTTATGCTCTATGGATCTCAATGTTGGCTTGTGAACCATAAACATGTGCAGAGAATGGCAGTATCGGAAGTGAAAATGTCAAGGTGGATGTGTAGACACACACATAAAGATCGGATTCAGAATGATGCAATTAGAAGGAAAGTTAGTGTAGCTCCGATCGAGGATAAGATGCGAGAAAATCGCTTAAGGTTGTTTGACCATTTGCAAAGGAGGTTAGCTAATGCACTGTGAGGAGATGCAAGTTCTGGGATGTTGAGTCGACTAAGAGAGGGCGATGGAGGCCCAAGAAGTGTTGGAATGAGACTATACAAATGGATCTTAGTTTTCTGGATCTAAGTCCGATAATGACCCAAGATAGATCCGAATGGAGGTAAAGAATCCATGTATCCGACCCTACTTAATGTGGGAAAATGCTTTGTTGTTGTAGATGCGGCGAGCGTAGATCGCACATGCGACCTTCTGATCTTCAGTGTGACGCTCTCCCAACCGAGCTATCCCCACCGCACAAATATTTGATGTGTCTTAACATTTGATGTGTTAACTCAATTCCCAAGGCAATTCAACTTAATAAACCCCTTAAATACATAAATAAACATTTGATGTGTTGTACATAATTAGGGTTAAATATTGTATATTAAATAAAACCCTTTTTCTCCTTGTATAAATTGTACACTTATACACATTTTTCTATGTGTTTTCAATCCAAAAAAAATCGCATAAAAGTTAGTTTAACGTGTCTTTGAGTCTTATATATATATATAGTCTTTATTAAAGATACAAAAATATAAGGGTTTTTATCACTTGTGCCCCTCTGAGATATTCCAATATCAATTATGCCCGTCCCTTTTTGGGAATATCAATTGTGCCCCTGACTTCTTGCCGTTCTATCACTTGTGCCCCTCCATTAGTTTAACCGTCAATGAGTTGACTTAACCATGATTTTTATAAACCATGGTGCAATTAAGAGGGGTATAATTGTCCAGACTTCTTCATCTTCTTCCGCCTCCATTTATTCTTCTTCCTTCCTCTTCATAATTTCTCTCTCTTAGTTACACCTTCATGCATCCATCAAATCGCTAATTTTTTTTGCATTTTCACGGATATATCACTCATTATGGATCAAACGGTGAATTATATTGAATTTTTCAGTGAATTTTCATGAATCAATTAATTAAAAATTTATCTTAACTTAACAAATACTGAAAGCCCACCAGTTTCAGCCTCCTTGCGTCGTGGAGTGGGGACGGAGGAGGAGCTCGGGGCGGAGGGGGTCGTGGAGGAGCGGGGGCGGAGGTACGAGGGCCGGCGAGGAGCTCAGGGCGGGATGGGGAGAAGCTGCGACGGAGGGGGCCGTGGAGGAGCTCGGGGTGGGCTGGGAGGAGCTGGGATGGAGGGGCCCATGGAGGAGCGGGGGCAGAGGTGCGAGGGCCGTGGAGGCGCTCGAGGCTGGGGCGGAGAGGGTCGTGGAGGAGTGGGGACGGAGGAGGAGCTCGGGGCGAAGGGGGGCCATGGAGGAGCGGGGGCGGATGTGCGGGGGCCGGGGAGGAGCTCGAGGCAGAGGGACGAGCTCGTGCACAAAGGGGGAGGCGCATATGCAGGGGGAGGAGCTTGGGGTGGATGGAGCTGCTAGGGGCAGAGGGGGAGGAGCTCAGGGGCGGAGGGGGAGGCGTGGGGGCAGAGGGAAGGGCTGAGGGTGGTCAAGAGGAGCCGTTGGAGGAGCAGGTGGCTGGGAGAAGAAAGAGAAGGGGGAGGAAGAGGATGGACGAGAAGGAAGAAGAAGGGTTGGACATTTCAGTCCATTTTATAAAACTAATTCCCGTTGTATCCTCAAAGTTAACGTCTATTTTCCTTGGAGATGGACGACAACTAACCCGAGGGGCACAAGCGATAGAATGGTAAGAAGTCGGGGGCACAACTGATACTCCCAAAAAGGGAGGGGTATAACTGAAATTGCAATAACTCCGAGGGGCACAAATGATAAAAATAAAAAATATAAACCACAAAAATGGCATTTAATGTATATTGAATACAAAAAATACAAGTATGTATAAATGAGGTCTTTTGCATTTTTGTCATTCATGAAAGTTATAGGTCTCAGTGAGATGAACTTTCATGCTGATATACTTTTAATTGCTCAGAGACGAGTAATGGTTAAATATAGGGGGGCGATGAATCAGCAATTCATCTACCTTATTCATTGATCTTAGATCAATTCCCATGGAAATTTAACTTACTAAACCCCCTTAAATACACAAATAAACATTTGGTGTCTTGTACATAATTAGGGTTAATTATTGTATATTAAATAAAATCCTTTTTCTCCCGGTATACATTGTATATTTATACACCTTTTTCTATGTTTTTTCAATCGAAGGAAAAACTCATAAAAATTAGTAGTAGGGGTCCAAGTCATATCTTGGCCAAGAACTATACATGTATGGTTGTTGCCAAATGTGATTGCGTCTCCATCCTTGGTTTCCAAGTAGAAGAAGAGGTCATTTTCTCCAGTCATGTGCTTTTAACATCTATTGTCCATGATATAGCAATCTTTCTTTCCTTTGCCTCATTGCTGCCAAATCTATCTTTGTCATTTTTTGCTGAGGATACGTTGTTTCTTCACTTCTGCAAGACAATTAATAGGGAGGTTCGGTACACATATCTTTCGGATCCTTAGCATGTTAGGTTGGTTCGATGATTTCTCCTTAGTTTCGATACCTTGGAGTTTTCCGGCTAATCAGGGCTTGAGCATGAATAACAGATTTAGAGGTGCTAACAGTTGTTATAACCTAAACCATACTTAGTTGTGCTTTGGTAGTTACCATCTCACAACTTGTCTAGGTTTTCTTTTTTCCTTTTGTGAATTTAGCAAGATCATTAACAAGAGTGCAAGTTTTCTTCTTTAATCATGGTTTGAAAAAACGTGCTTCGAGGTGCTGAGACGGTCGAGGAGAAACGGGGCGGAGGGAAAGCGCCTCGAGGCGATCACCTCGAACCCTCTGGCTGAGGCGTGCACCTCGGATGCCTGAGGCGGTCAAGGCGCAAGGTGAGGCGTTAGGAACTTTTCAAGCATTTTTTAAAGAAAATAATTAGTCCTATTGGTATTTTCATATATTTATGAAAGGCTTAGTTGTTGAGTATATATTTATGCAAGATGAATGCTTAAATTTAACCTCTTTCATATTTATATTTACCATTAATATGTCCAATTATTTCAGTGAACTCTTACAATTGCACCCTTAAACATATAAGAAACTGTGTGTGAATTTAAATACCCATATAAGAAAAATTTTGGAAGGGGGCGCTGCCCCTTACAACCCTCGCAAGGGGGGCAACCAAGACCCCCCTAGCCCCCCTAGGCTCGCTGATCAGGCAACGAGACCCCTGTACTAGTAGGGTATGGTGGCACAGGGGGACATCAGACCGTTCTTCATATGGGTTCACTAGAACATACGTTTAGGATTCAAATCATATGATTCACATCAATAACTTGGATATCTATAATAACAACCATAACTAAATCCCTTTTTGTAAATATTTTAGTGATAGTGATAGCCAATGATTTCCTTTTGACTGGGTAGAAATTTAGTATAAAGGTTTATGACATTGACATATCCTTTTTTCATGTTCTCATCTTCATAATATCATCATATTTACATTGTTATATATTATATATTTGTCAGATTAGATTATTTCACCAATAAATATATTTATTATACATTTTGTAATTGTTTTCCTATATAAACTGAGGCTTACGCCTCGACCGCTTCGAGGCTACGCTTTGCCTCGCTTCTAGGGAAAACACTTTGTTCCGCCTTTCGTTTTTTTCAAACCTTGCCTTTAATTTAGAGACATTACTCTCTAAATTATTTATGTTTGCTTTAAGAGACTATTTCTTCAGCTCGGGCACCTTCCTCCGCCGCTTCTTTTTCTTCTCCGGTCAGGTAGTCTTTGATCTAAGCCCCTTTTTGTTTTTTTTATTTTATGCTCCGGGCAGGTAGTCTCCGGTCAGGTAGCCTCTTAATCGGAGTTCGCGAAGCCCCTCCCGTTCTAGCTCCGCCTCCGACGACAGTGCATTGATCCATCGCCTTGAGTCCTGCCACATCTCCAGAATACTTCCTCAACCTTCACCAACACCTTCCCGAGCTCTATGGTCTTTCAGGCATAGTGCATGACCATGGAGGAGCTCAGACGAGGTCATTAGAGCTTCGTCCCTACTCAATCGTGCAATGAGGAAGTACATGCACCATTGGATCATACCTCCGATCTGATCTGACGGCCCTCAGGTGCCTACGTCACCGGCGTCCGATCGGGCATGTATAACCATCCACACCTCATGCCCCACACTAGATTTGGGTCGTAGGATCCCCAGGATCCAACGATGCTGGACATGTTCTGAGCCTTCTGCTACCTCACTAGGCTCAGGTCACTGAGCCTTGCCTGAGCCACCCATCAGATGCCATGTGGACCGCACCTTAGCTTCAACATCGAGTCAGCACTCGACGGTGCAGAAAGCATGTGTGTGGGCTAATTGTAGTGCCCACCCACTGACTCTTGCAAATCACGTTCATGTCCTCCCTCGGCATTTACACATTTCCTGCTTAGGGAGAATTGCAGCCATGCCTTGCCAGTTTCTCATATTGCACAAATGCTCTCGTATACGTGGAACTTTACATAAATGACCCTCCGAGTTCTCTAATTTGCAGATAAACCCCTGCTTAGTGTATTTAATTAGTTTTTAAAATTGTTTTTAAATACTTTTTATTGCATTTATGCCCTTGGACTTATTTACGAATATCTTGAGCTCCTGAACTCCATTTATTTTTGAAATTGATCTTGTTTTAAAGGTAGTTTGATGCCTTATCTATTGACATACTATAGGCTTAGGTTAAAATCATAGAAAACTAATTAATTATTAATAAGAGAAGTCCCTTGCTTATTGTGACATGCTTATAAATTGCACACGTATCCAATTAATGCAAATAAATAGGCCATCTGAAGCATGATTCCTCTGGATTTCTATATTAGGTTAAATCTCTTGATTTGAGGATTTTTATCTCTTGATTTGAAAGTCTAATGAATTAACTGATTGATGACTTAGGATTTGTGAAAAGGAAAAAGAATTGTTGTATTATATCAAGACCATATGTCTTTCTTATATATGAGAAAAACCTTAAGGGAAAATTACATTAAGTAGACATAAGAATAAGTAAATATAAATAAAGGATAAATAAAAGCATCTATCTCAACACTTGCCTCAAGCTGGAGCATATATGTCTATCATGCTTAACTTGGAACAACAACGATGGAATGGACCTCTAGTAAGTGCCTTGGTGAACATATCCGCAGTCTGATCTCCTGGAGTAACATGAGAAGTGGAGATAAATCTCTTCTGAATCATATCTCGAGTGTAGTGACAATCTACCTCGATGTGCTTGGTTCTTTCATGGAAGGTTGGATTATTGGTTATGAAAATGGCGACCTGGTTGTCGTACTTGAGGTGTATATGAAGTGTCACCTCAATAGTAAGGTCAGTCAGGACAGATCTGACCCACATTACCTCGGTGCTCTCCTGTGCCATGTCTATATATTCTGCTTCGGCACTAGATCTAGTAACAACTGTATGTTTCTTACTCTTCCATGAAACAAGTGAACTCCCGACAAGGACAACAAAGCTTGATGTAGACTTCTTGACTCTAGGGCATTCTGCATAATTTGCATCAGCACATGCTGTAACTGCAAGGGATGTGTCTCTACTGAACAAGAGTCATGCATCTGGAGAAGTCTTCAAATATCTCAAAAACATGTGAACTGCATCCATATGTACCTGCATGGGCTACTCCATAAACTAACTCTGCTCACTGTGAAGAAAATATCAGGTCTTGTAATGGTGACATATAAAAGCTTCCCTACAAGCTCTCTATATCGTCTCTTATCAACCTCCTCAGTGTCATTATCATAGAGTTTCATACTCAGATCCATATGATTAGTAGCATGCCTACATCCTGTCATACTCGTCTCAACTAGGAGATCAATAACATGCTTCTTTTGCATCATCACCATGCCACGCTGGCTCCTTACAAATTTGAGGTCAAGAAAATAACAAAGATTGTCAAGGTCCTTGATCACAAACTGTCTAAGGAAATCCTTAGCTTCCTGAATACCCTTCTTATCATCCCCTGTAACAATGATGTCGTCCACATAAACCAAAATAGCAACAGTACATATGGGATCTGTAAACGAAAAGAGAGTGATCTGCAGTCGATCTGACAAATCCCTATTGCTTAGTCAACTCAGAAAGCTTCTGAAACCAAGCCGTCAGACTCTGATCAAGGCCATAAATAGTCTTATGAAGTCTATAAACCATGTGAGACTCCTCCTCGGCAGCAAAACCTGGTGGTTGCTGCACGTAGACTTCATCTGCAAGTCACCATACAAGAAGGCATTCTTGACATCCAGCTGAAAGAGAGGCTAAACACGTACAACAACAACAGAGAAAAGAATCCTCAATGTAGAATGTCGAGCTACAGGAGAAAGCTTATCCTGATAGTCCACCCCATATATCTGGGTGAACCCACGAGCAATAAGTCTGGCATTGTATCTATCCACACTACCATCTGCATGGTGTTTCATCATAAACACCCACTTGCTCTCAGAAACAGATATACCACGATGAACAGGAACAACACTTCATGTGCCACGAAACTATAACACAACCATCTTTTCCTCCATAGTAAGGCGCCACTGACTAATCTGTAACACTTCCTGATATGTCCATGGTATGACCACGACAGATAGTTCTACAACAAACCTCTGAAACTCCTCCGAGAGACGTGCAAGTGAAAATGTGAAGCAAGAGGGTACGTAGCACATGTACGCCTCTGCTTCTGTAAAGCAATGGGCACGTCGAGGTCCTCAACCTTCTCAACGATTAAGGTAGGAACATCTATAGCCACCTGCTCGTCTTACTGTAAATGCAAATCACCAATGCCATCAATAGAAGCCAAGTGCTCAGAACATACTTGGGGTGTGCTGGATGATAGAGGAAGCTTATGAGCACGAGGTCGGCGAGTGTAGACTTGTCGTAAAAAGATGGAGGCAACTAGTGGAGGTGATGGAGGAGGAGGTGGTGGTAATGATGCTGAAGGTGGTGGAGATGAACGGATCGATGGAATAGGAGAGGGAGTGAGAGGCGTAGTAGTCGCAGACGTGGTAGAAGAAATTAGAGGTAGAGGTATGCATACCTCTTCTCCATAGTCCAAAGGAATCAACCTATCACCTATAGAAGAGAAAAACATAAAAGATTGAAAGAAAGTAACATCCACACTAACATAATATTTTCGTCGAACATGATCAAAACAACGATATCCCTTTTGAGTTCTGGAATATCCCACAAAGACATACTTGACAGCTTTAGAAGAGAGCTTGTCATGGCCAGGAGACATATGATGAATAAAGGCAATAGACCCAAACACACGAGGAGTGAGAGAGAAAAGATCCTTCTCAAGAGACAAATCAAGACCGGAATCTTTTCTCCCAACACAGACGAGGCATACGATTCACTAGGTAGCAAGCAATTAGAACTCCATCCCCCCAATAGGAATGAGGAGCATGACTCTGAATTAATATGGTTCTAGTGACATCCAGAAGGTGACGATTTTTGTGTGCGACCGGCCCATTTTTTTGGGATGTATAGGCACATGAAGTCTGATGTATAATGCCAAGGATCCTGAAGAAATGTGAGAGTTGTAAGCTACATAATTCTAATGCATTATCAGAACGAATATACTTGACATTTGCAGAAAAGATATTCTTTATTTCATTAATAAAAAACTGAATGATATGACCAGCACCCGACTTATTTTTAAGTAGAAATATTCACGACAACCTGGAAAAATCAACAACAACGAGATAAAATCTGTGTCCCTGATGATCTAGGACACGACTCGGACCCTAAATGTCAATATTAATTAACAAAAAAATACTACAACTACTACGATCCCGACGACTCTGAAATGTAATCGGTGCTTCTTCCCAAGCTGACAAGCCTCACATTGGAGGGTAGAGCGAGGAGAGATCTGAGGAAGCACGCGACACAGCTTCTACAGAGACCAAATTGGAGGTGCCACACATAAGGAGAGACTGATCCAGTGCGAATAGACAATGCACTAGGGGTGTAAATAGATCAAACCTGAGCGAACCTACATTTTTTAGGCTCGAATCGAGCCTAAACTTGTGTTCATGTTCGGTTTGTTTATTTTTGAACTGGATTTAAATCAAACATTTATTTAATCAAATTGAACTTAAGCGAGTATCGAACTTGAGATTTCTCTAATGAGAGGGAGTGAAAAGAAAAGAAATGATAATATATATATGTGTGTCTATAATTAGAATAGATATTTATTTAATCCAACTCTTTTTCATCTTTTGCAAAATTAGATTAATAAGGATGTGTCTCTTTGGAAAAAGTACATTATAATATATATATTTATACCCGTTCAGATGAGGATAAGGAATAACTTTGGGGATATGCAATAAGTAAGCTTTATACTTTTTTCTATTGATTTGAGGATAAAAAGGAGAAAAGTACTAGACACATATATGATGGATGTTGTAACGACGATGTGACTATTTATTTTGGATAGTTTATATCGAGATAAAACCTACTTATCTTGTAAATATTCACTTATCTCCAGACAAAGTCCACTTATCTTGGGGAAAATCCACTTATCTCAAAATAAGGTCCACTTACATGGATAAGGATTTATAAATATGCATATATATGTGTTTTTCGAGCTTTTGATGAATCAAACTTGAGAGAACCAATGATTTTTTGGTTCGGTTCGTTTATTTCCGAACTGAATTTGAATCGAACTTTTAGCGAGCCGAATTTAAGCAAATATCGAACCTGAGAATTTCTGACACCCCTACGAAACACCAACATATGGGGACTGGACCAATCTATAGATTCCTCCATGTTCACAGCCAGATCCAATCACCCGGTTGTAAGAATGTCCTGAAACATAAGAGAAGAAGGATCAAATATGATACAACAATGTAAGTCTTTGGTGATTTGACTAATAGATAATAAATTCATATAAAAATCAGGAACATGAAGAACAATTTGTTGACTGAAGTCAACTGTACCTCTCACTGTCTAGTAATGGGAGAATGATCCCATATACTATCACTACAGATCTTCCTGGCAGAATCGATCTGTATGTGCTAATCAAATCGAATACCTTCGAATCCACCCGATTCGGATTCAATTCATTTAAAACTTTT